>OY744540.1:25738755-25758755 GCA_963556195.1 Sepiola atlantica | reverse complement strand
ATGAAAAAAAGGTAGACCTGAAAATTAAGGTTTCACGGCTATATTCAAGAGTGAAGCCTATAAGCCTATAAAAGCCCACCCACTATTATGACAACTTTGATTTTTAAGGTCTTCCCCTTTTCATTCATATTCATACTATCGGATTTATTTTATCCTTTATTTGGTCATATATATATATATATATATATATATATATATATATATATATATATATATATATATATATATATATAAGTGTAAATTAGTCGTCCAAGGCTATAGCAATGCGATGTGGTTGCCGTGAGATGGAAAAGTGAAAAGAAATAAACGCAGGGAGAAAGTGAAACTCAAAACGATTTATTAATAATTTCACGAAAACTGATTAAATACCAAATAGTATTTTTTTTCGGTAAGTAACAGATCGGCAAAGGGTAATCTTAAATTTTCGAAAGAGAAACTTTCATTATCAGAAGACAACAATAGAAGACCGAAAGGGTCGAAAAAGAACGGGAAAAAACCGGTGTCAGATCATCGTAATACAGGGGATTATTACGATGATCTGACACCGGTTTTTTCCCGTTCTTTTTCGACCCTTTCGGTCTTCTATTGTTGTCTTCTGATAATGAAAGTTTTTCTTTCGAAAATTTAAGATTACCCTTTGCCGATCTGTTACTTACCGAAAAAAAATACTATTTGGTATTTAATCAGTTTTCGTGAAATTATTAATAAATCGTTTTGAGTTTCACTTTCTCCCTGCGTTTATTTCTTTTCACTTTTCCATCTCACGGCAACCACATCGCATTGCTATAGCCTTGGACGACTAATTTACACTTACATTTACCAGCAATGCTTCAAGCAAACTACAATCTCCTTTTATATATATATATATATATATATATATATATATATATATATATATAGTTACAAATTACACTGTCAAACAGTGTTTAATTTTCAAAAAATTACTAGATTAAGATTAGATGGGTTTTAGTAAATTTGGTGCGATTATTCCGAATCTGCAAACCGTTTTTCTCTATTAGATCGCATTTTTTTAATAGCTTACTAAAATTTAACATTTTTTTAATAGCCATTTTTTAATGCCATTTTTTTAATAGCGTCCTAAAATTTAACATTTTTCGTAAATTAATGCCTTTTTGACCATGTACGATAGTTCGACTTAATTTAAATGATTAAAATTGAAAATGTTAATGATTGTTTACGATATTTTCCAAATATATACAACTATATTTAGATTTGCAGAGAAGATATACTATTTTAACTATTTATTTTTACAATTTCACTTGATAAATTGTTTCAAAAAGTTGTAAAATTAACGCAAATTGCAAGGAAAAGGCATAAATGAAAAGATCTAAACTGGAAGCTGTGTTCTTAGGATTGATTCTCTATGCGTGTCGACTCGAAATAAAGTCTGCCAACATAGCTGGGTTCCACTTTCACTTGTAACGAGCTTCCATTGTTGTACGGTATTTAGGATTGATACTCTATGCGTGTAGACTCGAAATAAAGTCTGCCAACATAGCTGGGCTCCACTTTCACTTGTAACGAGCTTCCATTGTTTTACTGTACTTAGGATTGATACTCTATGCGTGTAGACTCGAAATAAAGTCTGCCAACATAGCTGGGCTCCACTTTCACTTGTAACAAGCTTCCATTGTTTTACTGTACTTAGGATTGATACTCTATGCGTGTCGACTCGAAATAAAGTCTGCCAACATAGCTGGGCTCCACTTTCACTTGTAACGAGCTTCCATTGTTCTACGGTATTTAGGATTGATTCTCTATGCGTGTCGACTCGAAATAAAGTCTGTCAACATAGCTGGGCTCCACTTTACCTTGTAACGAGCTTCCATTGTTTTAGGGTACTTAGGAGTGATTCTCTATACGTGTCGACTCGAAATAAAGTCTGCCAACATAGCTGGGCTCCACTTACACTTGTACCGAGCTTCCATAGCAGATATGTCTTGGTTAAATCGTTCACAGTATTCATTGCTTAGATCTGATGAATTCCCCTAAAAAATAGAAAGATTATATTTTAGAAAATAGAGCTTAAGCGACATGTTACATCCCAATGTCTGATACGATTTAATAAAATCAGCCCCTAAAACTTCATAATCCACAGACTTATGCTTTCCCTAGAAACTATTTCATACTCTCTTGAAGTTATATGAGAGAGAACACTTGCGTCTCATATACTTAAAAGCAGGTTTATAAAATTGCTTGATTAACCCTGACTTAATATACAAGGGAGGGAGAATGTTTTTTTCTTTTTCCACAAGTGGTTCTCGACTGACGTTGGAGGAGCCTGGCGTGCTGTCTGCGATTTCGATGTAGATTTGTCCTGGAGTTTTGTGTATTTCTTGTTAGTCTAAGTGAGTCTACTTATTTTGATATAAATATAAGTATATGTGATATTTTATACTTTATTTAAGTACATGAACTAATTATATTATTTATCATTACTTTAATTTAATTTATATACGGATTATTTTAATATCATTAATATATGTATGTATTTTTATCAAATTATATTTTATTATTATATTAATTTATTACGATTTATAAGTAATAGTAACTTCATTCTCTTATTATTTTTTAATTTGGCAGCAAAGATTTTTAGAAATTTTTAAAAAGTTTTTTTTTAATTTTTATTTAAATTTTTTTTTAATTATTAACGGTTTTAATTTTAAAATTTTTTTAAATTAATTGATTAATTTATTTATTTATTTTATCCTTTTTCTATAACTTTTATATAATTATATTTTATTTTATTTTTAATATTAATTCTAATTTTTAGATTTTCATTACTTTTTCATATTTCTATTTATGTATTTTTTCTTATATATTTATATATCGTTTGTCTAATTGTATTGTTTTATAATTCTGTTATATACTATAAACATGTATAAAAACCTGTTATATTGTTTATAATACTATATATGCTTCATATTTTATTTTTGACTTTGTCATAATTAAAAAATTAGTATTATTAATATGTTCATAGATTGTTACTTAATTTCTTGAGTCGGTTTATTTTGATCGTCTAATCAATTATAATTTTACAATTATTGATTTGATTTTATCTTTTACTTGAAATTATTTAATATTTCATTATTATTTTATTTTATTTTATTTAAATTATTATATATTATTATTATTATAATTATTATAATTATTATTATTATATTATCATTATTATTATTATATTATTATTATTATTATTATTATTATCTGATTATTATTATTATCATTATTATTAACTAGTAGTTCTCACACAGGTTATTCTCAGAGATTACTCACTGGTAATAACCGGTTGTGTTTTCCTGGAGTCTGGGTGACCACAAGTCTCCCTAGATTTCCAGTATTCTCAACCTCTTTTGATAACCTTTGCAAATGACTTTGCATTATCGCAACACCCGCTTATCATTGATGTCTCGCTGGCAGCGACCATTGGTCTTCACTGACATTTGGGTGACAATGAGTCTCCTCAAGGTCCCAGTACTCTCTGCACTCTTCCAAGTGAGGTATGGTTACTGCTCTCCTTCCTCGTTCTTTCTATCCTCCTTGACCATTTGACTATCTTGTGTTGTATCAGTCGAGGCTGATGTCATGGAGGGGGGGGCACAGTGTATAAGATATCTTGCAGTTTCAGTTCTGTTAAGTTCATGTGATGTTTCCCTTTTGTTTTACTTCTGTTCTACTTTCCATCTGGCTGGTTAGTGTTTGTAGTTTATGTGGGTTGGTTTCCGCATTCGAGGATTTTCCTTAATATTTCATCTGTTTTCATTATCGCCGTCAATCTTCCCTTTGATTTCAATTTCTCCTAGTCTTTTTCCATGTTTTTCGGGATTGTCTCTAGTGCTCCTACAATTATTGTTATTATATTGACTTTTTTCATGTTCCATATTCCTTTCGGTTCTCTGGCCAGTTTCGTGTGTTTACTTTTTGCGTCTCTTTGATCTTTACCATGTGGTCAATTGGGGAAACACAATCTACAATTTGGCAGTTGATTTCATTCTTGTTAATTATTATGACATCCAGTATCCTTGCTTAAATGAGTTTATCTGTTTGTACCTCCATGCCCCAAAGGATTTTGTGTTTTTTGTTTTCAAGTACTATTTCTGGTTTGTGTTTGTACCATTTGACTGTATGTTCAAAATGCAGTCGTTTGCATAGTTCACAGTGTACTGCTTTCCCCACGCAGTCGTGTCTGTTCTTGTATTCTTTTGGGGCTGTTGTGATACTGAAAAATTTATTTGCGGTGGCTATCGAAAAGAGGTGGAGAATACTGGAAATCTGGGGAGACTTGTTGTCACTCAGATTCCAGGGAATACCACCGGTTGTCGGTGAGCAATCACTGATGACGTGTGTGAGAACTCCTAGTGAGTAAATAAGAAGAAGAAGAAGAAGAAGAATAACAACAACAACAACAACAACAACAACAACAACAACAACAACGACGACGACGACGACGACGACGACGACGACGACGACGACGACGACGACGACGACGACGACAACAACAACAATAATGGATATATGAAAAATTAATGTAATTTTATATGAATATAAGTGACAACACTGGCGAAGCATGATATGGTTCGTCGTTGTTCTTAGTCTAGTAAATGTTTAAAAGACTCGCGGAAAAAAAACATGAAATGAATCTCAGAGGTGAAATGCAGACCTGCTCACAGAATTCAAACTTGTGACAGAAAACGATAACTTCATTTGCCAAATTCTGCTTTAAACCGCTCGATCGTGAAGGTCGGCAGCTTCAGGGCCTGACTCTACGTTTCTCTCTCGGCTTTAGCCCTTTGTTGTGACAAGGTGTCCCCCTTCAGTAATGCCCTTTGTCCCTAGACAATTGTGAGAGCGTCACAGGAATCACAGATTGCCCATATAATCCTATCCTTTTTTTTTTTTCTTGTTGAATGGGGGAGGAGAGCTACCTCCTGGGGATGGGGAGTGATCTTTTATCTTTACACCTTTTGATCTCTTTTCGATTCAAACAAGCAGCGCGCTTTCACACTTGTAAACAACGGAAGCAAACATGTTTCGGAATGTTTTAGATTGGGGATTGATAATTTGGATTATTTGAATGATTCGGACTACTGTTCTCATCTTGGATGTTATGTCTACAGCGTTTCGGTCGATGTAACCTCCGAGCTTCTTCGGGTACGTCTCGTTTAACTCGGGAATCTCTATGTAGAACTCGAGAAGCTGTACGGAATTTTGAACGTGACCCTGTATTTAATCCACGAGGTAGATTGCTCTCATTCCGTCAGCCATGCCTAGGTACGGGTCTTAAATGGCGCAACGGACATAAGTTCTAAGAATTAATCAATTCTAAGTGACAGACCTCGAGAGCATTTAAATAACTAATCGTTTTCGCTGTATTTGATTTTTTGTACTCTTTTATTTTAGGTACACCTTTCCTCCGATTTGAAAAACTTCCAATATTATAATTTTTTAACGACCTAAAGTGTGTTCAGGATTTCGGCTTGACCTTTTACGCCATAAAGCTTTCATTTGCAAACTGTTTCTATTATCAATGTCTAACCACCCAAGAAATATGACTGGGGCTCCATCGGTTTACGGGTGAGCATTCATTTCTGACACGGCAGCTTAGCAAAAAATATGCGACCGGAGGGAGCATATATTTGCTAGTAAAAATAATTGATTTATCAGCTTGGCGGATAGTTGTTGAAGTTGGCCATTTGTTTCGACAACCCGGAAATTAGTTAAGGGTGAAACGTGTCCGGGGTCAAATTGTGCGAACACGTGAACAGTTATCTTCCACAACGATTATTCCATTATATATATATATATATATATATATATATATATATATATATATATATATATATATATATATATATTACAGGTGATACAAAGAATATAATTACGAATTACTTGCGACTTCTACCCAGCCATTGCTGCCAGAACAAGAACAAGCTATCCCCGTAGATTAAATACAGGGTTCCGTTCGAAATTCCGTGAATTAAATACATGGTTCTTTTCGAAATTCCACACAGATTCCCGAGTTCGACAGGACGCACTTGAAGAAATTCGGAGGTTACATCGGCCCAAACGTTGTGAGAACAACATACAAGGTGAGAACAGTAGTCCGAATAATACAAATAATACAAACATATGTGAATGAGAGCAGTGGTTGAAACAGTAAACAAGAACCAATATTCAATCTGCGCGTTTAGCGATGTAAATGTTATTTCAAACATAAGACCGGCCGGCCGACCGACCGACCGACCGACCGACAGAGATCAGTAAAAACATCTTTAAATGTTATTTCAAATTAAACGTGACAGACCGACGAAAATTATATTTCCAATTAAGCGTGACCGACTGACGAAAATGATATTTCAAACTTAAACGGAACAGATCGAAGCACCGACGACGGACGAGGAGAACCATTTACAGACAAACGTGGACGTTTCTAAGATGCCATTTAAAAAAAGGCTGATAGATCGACGAACAGATTCTTTTACAGAACGTCTTGGACGCATCTAAAAACAAATATATATATATATATGGGAAATGAAAAAGGAAAAACCAAAAAGGATGTTTTTTTATATATTCATCAACGTTTCGTCTTTATTTGTAAGACTTCTTCAGGATGATAATATTGAGAAAATGTCATGCAAGTGCGTGAAAATATTTGGTTGACATGATGGGTTCATGGGTTGATGGGAAGAAGTAGTAGCCACTGCTGGGAGCAGTAGGACCGAGGTCCGGGCTTAGTGAAGTCAGTAGTCCGGACCTCGGTCCTATTGCTCCCAGCAGTGGCTACTACTTCTTCCCATCAACCCATCATGTCAACCCAATATTTTCACACACTTGCATGACATTTTTCTTAATATTATCATCCTGAAGAAGTCTTACAAATAATTACGAAACATTGATGAATATATAAAAAAAAACATCCTTTTTGGTTTTTCCTTTTTCATTTCCCATTACGTCAGATTACTTTCATTTTTTCTTTTCTCATATATATATATATATATATATATATATATATATATATATATATATATATATATATATATATATATATATATATATATATATATATATATATATATATATAGTGTGTGTGTGTTTATTTAGGCAGCATTTTTAAGCAAACATTGTTAAAAATAACATAATTCTTTAACAAAGATAGCTTCGAGTATTTTTTATTTTATTTTAATTGGTTTATTTTAGTTTATTTTATTATGATATTTCAATCTAAACAAGGCAGGACGCCACTGTAGACGTAAGGGCTACTGAGAATTAGGGAGTAGGTTTAATGTGTCATTCTAAGTTGGGAGCTGTGCAGCGAGATGTCTGTTTATATTAGTTTTAAACCTCTGCATGTCGGTACTGTCGGGGAAACAAGGGGCAGGGAGGGAGTTCCAGAAGCCAGCAGCATGAAGAAAGAAGCTATTGGAGTAGAAGGCTCTCTGGCATCTGGGGACGTCCACAGTGAATGGATGGGATTTAGCTGATTGTCGAGTTCGTCTAGTGAATTTACGTCGAGGGGGCACCAGAGTAGCCAGTTCATCGGAGCACATTCCATTGAAGTATTTGTAAACCAACACAAGATCGGGAGTAGACTGATTGGACGGTAGTTCTGAGGATCGGTTCTATTCCCAGAATTCTTGTAGACTGGTACCACAGAGGCAATTTTCCAGCTATCAGGAAAGCAAGATTCAGCTAGGCATATATTGTAGAGTTTGGAGAGGACAGGGGCCAGTTCAGCAGAGCATTTATTTATTAATATTACAGGTATAAGATCAGGCTCACAAGCTTTGAAGGTGTCAAGGTTTTTTATGATGTCTCTTACTTGGGATGGTGTGATGACCAGGTTATCAGGTGTGGCTTCGGTCCGCAATGGGAATTTAGGGAGGAGTGGAGTTTGAGGCGAAATGCTGGGCAAGTAGTTCCGCCTTAGCAGTTGCCGTGCAAACGACATCATTGTGGTTAGATAGTGGGGGAATCGTTGATTGACCATTGTTCACCACACTATTGTAGATTTTCCAGAAATCGCGAGTACCTAGTTTCTGTGACTGAATGCATGTTTTGTTAACTCAGTATACCTTCTCTTTGCTTAATCTATCACGGCCTTACAATTATTTGTTGACTCTATAAATTTCTGTCTATTCATAGCTGACTTATGGCGGCCGAATTTACGGAATGCTTGCTGTTCTCAGCAATGGCAGCTGCACATTCCGAGGTGAATCATTGGGGAGAGTGGGGTTTGCTAAAGAATTTTCGCATGGGACATAGGCTTCAATGCCTGCTTTGGCCCATTATGTTAACTCATTTGCACACTGGTCAGCAGGGAGTGAGAATGTTTACCTTCATGGGGCGTCGCTGATGTGATCTTTGATTGACTAAAAACTAGCCTGCTCGTAGTATCTCGTTATTTTGAGCAACGTCTCATCAGCGTTTGGACGACTTTTTAGGGTGATGTGAATCATTAGCACAATGTGATCAGCGTTTCACGAGTGGGCTGTGCGAAACCAACTTAAAAATTAAAAATACTCGCAGTTATTTTTATTAAAACCTAGCAACCTACAATTAATAGAATTACGTATGAAACTAGTAACAACATTTTGAAATGCTTAACATGACACAATTTTATCCTTTGACGCTAATTCTGGCGCCAAAAATTTAATTTGCTAACGTCTTTCCTAGAACTATGCGAGACTGTTCTTCACGTGTGTGTTTCTCGGCTATCTTTTGAAATTCTGTTCTTTTTCTTCAGCTTTTTTGTTCCTTTGCTTTGATCACCTGAAGATGATTCGATGAAGAATCGAAAACGTTCTTGATACACATGATACATACATGTTTTTTTAAATTTTAACACAAAATAAATCATTAAAAAAATTTTAAAAATTAAAACGTTATAATTAAGCATATTATAATATACATATATATATATATAATAATTTAATAATTAATATGTAATTATTATCCACATACGTATACGTTTTATCCTTGCGGATCTTCGGTGTGGATATAACTGTTCAGGCCGGTCGCACACCGAGCCACGAGTCACTTTTAGCTGAAATCTAAACGTTCCAACCGATAAGACCAGTTTTAACAGCTATGCGTAAGAAGAGAAATAAAAGCTATTTATGGCATTTTAAACCGACAACATAGTAAGCCGTCTTTAACAGTGTTCAACTAATCACGTACACAGGAACATGTATTTAGCTTACATCAGACGGCTTATTTATATCATTTCTCTATGATATATATGTATGTATATATATATATATATATATATATATATATATGTGTGTGTGTGTGTGTGTGTATATATATGTAAATTAATATCTATATAATCAATAATAAAACTATGAATACGGCTCTTAGTAACAATAAGACACAGCCTCCTGAAAACGGTCGAGTGGAATTAAAAGTGAGATAATAAGAAATAGTTTCCATCCAGGTGATGAATTAGTAAAAACTAGCGATGAGAAAGAAATCGAAAAGTAAACAAATATTAGTTAGCTCCCCTAATGAGCTAGAATGTCTCGGAAATGGAGGATCATTTTACGTTAAATTTATATATGAAACTGATCGTCCACTTTAAATTTATAAATATATTTTTTTTTTTTGTTATTTTGCTTTTCTTTCTGAAAAGGTTCTTAGGTCGTTCACATGTAATTGCCTAAAAAACAGGTGGAATCTCATTTTCTTTAGGGAGGAGGGCGAGATTTAGCTGAGGGTATTAATCTACGCATTTACCAAAGTTTGTTGTTAAAATTATGAAATTCTTTGAGTAAATCATACTTTTTTAACTATAAGCACCCTCATCTCCATTGATTGCTGCCGGAGGGGGGGGGGTAGGTTTTGCTAGTAAAAAGATACAAATAAAATCACATACTTATAGAAGCGATCGGGATGAACTGACAGGGAATTGACACATGCCAGACAAATAATTACTTTAATAATTGTTAACAAGAATATAAATTTACTGCAAATCCAGTAAATATTTCCTATTGTATTTTTTAAAATTTGTACAAAGAAACCATTTCAATATTCAATGTTTTTCAAATCAAGGGAGGCGCGAGAGCGCTCTATCCCTTAATAGACTACAAGAATGGCCTATGCTGGAAATCACATTTCTTTGATCAATCGTAACTCAAAAAACAATAAAACAAGTTAGTTAAAACTTTGCACAAAATTTTTATTTGATAGGTTCTATAAGTGTGTAGAATTTCAGCATCATTAGTCAAGGCAACCCAGGGATCCAGAAAGTTCAATCATGAAATCATGTTATCTGTGTGTACGTACGTACGTACGTACGTACGTACGTATGTGCCACCCTGTATCTCATCAACTATTTGATGGATTCAGCTGATTTTGGGCAGAGATAGAGGTTCTAGGGTCTAGTTGATGGCATTTTAATTTCAGTTTACCATATACCTTAGTTTTCCAGAAAATTCCAAAAACCTTATGAGAAGGCATTGTATTGAGGCATAGCCTTAACAAAAGTAGTGACATTCCATGATAAATGCCAGTATACTGAAATCATATGCCCTTAATAGGGTTAAGATGAAAATTCATATACACTAAATGTACAAAAGCAAGGAAATTCCCAAATTTTTACACTTTTATTGTTATTAAGGGTATGCGAGCACAACAGGGCTATGTATTTTACTGGTAGGAATTTTTCTTCAGCGCACCTCACACACTTCATCCACTCATGCATAGAGATTTATACTGTAGTGATGTGATAATGAAATGGTTTGGTTGATATGTAGTCAAACCTTTAATGACAATAAAAGTGTAAAAATTTGGGAATTTCCTTGCTTTTGTACATTTAGTGTATATGAATTTTCATCTTAACCCTATTAAGGGCATATTATTTCAGTATACTGGCATTTTTCATGGAATTTTATTGAACTTATAAAAAAGACATACTACTTAATTTAGTTTATGCACTACGACTCCTAATACAGTTTAACAGATACATGAGTGCTTTATTATGTTTATATTGTACAATAAAACGAGGCTATTAAGCACTCTCCTCTTCTATATGTACATTTTGCGATGAAAATAGTATTTCTAGCTGAAGCTGACGGTGCAGAGCCTCTTATAAAGATGAGTGGATGAACATAAAACAAAAAACAAAAAAAACATCCGCCTTTTTTTTTAATCAGCAGAAAGAGTGAATAGTATTAACTACGGAGAGAGAAAAAAAAGAATCAGGTTTTATATTATCAGGATACGTACTAATCCAACCAATCAGATTAGCGAACGTATTAAACATTGATTGGTCCCTTTCGACGTCTAAGCTGGATATAAGCTAAGAAAACAGAGATTACATGTTCAGTTTTAATGGATACTTTACACACGAATAATAACGTCAACGCATTGGATCCGAAGGAACTATTTATAAATGTAAGCCTTGCATTTTGTTTATTTTTCGGTTCATAGGTATGCTAGAAGAATACCCGTCCCAGGACGAACAAAATTAATTATCCGAAAAGAATAGTTCGGTATCACTTTTATATCCCCATACGAAGATTTCAATCAAGTTATAACGATATTAAACCTTATGTCTAGAATTCTTATTCCAATTTTAATCAGAATTCATTACATGACTTTGATTCTTAGAAAGTGTTTAAAATTTAAGGCTTAAGAAGAAATTGAAATTCAAGGAATCTTGCTTAATTGGTGTCTAATGACGATGGATTAAATTTAATGCAAATCTGAAATATTAACATTTTCAAATGGAAGGTTTTGCCTATACTAAACCCCTTTAAAATACTTCAATGGAAATTCTGGGAACATTTATTAATTGATGTCTAATGCTTATTGTTAAAAATTCACAAAAATCGTGAGATATCCGAATTTTAACGAAAGGCTTCCACCTCCTTTTTGTCCCACTTTACATGAAACTACATTAAACTAAATATAGCCCACATTACGGTTCTTTACGCCTGGCAGCTGTGTTCCAAAATTCATAATGGTCAGTCAATTAATTCATAATGATCAGTTAATTAGTTTAGGAATTAATCCTGTACATATAAATATATTAACATATAAATATACCTAATTTTATATAAATAGAGACATTTAGAAATGACGGAAAAACATGCTTCGCGGGTGTTCGCACTCGCTATATAAAAAAAACTATTTATATAAAATAATAAAATTATGTTAGTAATTTAATTTTTTATACATAAATTATTATTATTTTTATCATTATTATTATAATTTCTGATGACCTGAGGTCATAAAAAAAACATTCACCGTTGACTTTTTATTGTAGAGTGCATTTTTTTTTTTCGGTTTCGTTCTAGGTGGAGGGGTAAGTCTGAGGTAGTTGGCTGACTTGCTATTTGCTCTCTCGCTTCCCTTAACCACTTTAAATTGTTTTGTCCGGGAACTAAAAAAAGGGCACGTGTTTTACTCGCTTACATTTGCGTTACGGGATGGAAGTACATATGTAAATATACGAATAAATACACATTAGAGTGGAGATTTTTTTTAGACGAACTGGAAGTTAATTGAAACCTCCGCACATGTGAGTGATTTAAATTACTATATTCACAATTGTATGTCTACTACGTTTCGGTCGATATACGCTCCAGCCTTCTTCAATATATTTTATTTTACTGGATTGGTGTTATTTAATTCTGAATCCAGCCATTTCACTTTGTTTGTTTTTTAGTTTTGTTTTTGTTTTCTTTTTTACTAATTGGTCAACACTTATTAAGGTCAAAAGCCACTCGAGGATGAAGCTTCATTGGATGGATGTATTGTCGATTCAATGATGAAGAGTATTATGAGAGGATTGAAAATGATTAATGGAATGAACAAAGTATGATTACTGATATGGATGGTTTATGGCAAGTATTTGTTGATATTGGATTTGAAGACTGACATGTTGTAGTGTGCAGGGAAGCAGTACAGAGCTAATATGTTCCACAGATGGGAAGTTCTTGAAAAGAGACTAGTTAGTTGCTTATTAGTTTTTACGGCATTTCAACCCTAGTAAAACTGTGATTCATTTAATGCCGAAATCGCACCTACGATCTGTATATAAATAAATTGTAGATTGTCTTTTGCAAGTATATGTTTGGTAAATAAATAGGTACTACCACACTTGATCAGAAATGACCTGGGAGTAATGTCAATTAAGGGGTGAAGCAACACTACCCAAACCTACCAAATTCGAACCCCATTACCGAATGTAGTTTTGTGGCATACCAATGACATTCTATTTAACCCAGAGATGGGACCCTGACTGGTACTACTGCCCCGATCAAAATGGACATGGGTCTGACTGCATTCTCCTCAAGGTGTACCAGTTTCGGTAACCCAGGTTCTTTATCATCTGTGAATACAATCACTCGGGTGTTCAGTTTTTATAAGAGGTGTATTAATACATACAACTTGGAAAATTCACTTTAATAAGTGCGTGCTGCCCTTCGGAGAGAGAGAGGCAGTCAGATGGATAGACAATAAAGTGTACCAGTTTCGGTTGTCGGTGGTGTGTATAAACCATTATACACCCGTCGTCGTCGTCGTCGTCGTCGGTAACCCAGGTTCTTGATCGTCTGTAAATAAAACACTCGGACGCTAATGTTAGTTTATAGGAAGGTTTATTAATCAGAAAAGAACAGAGAGAAACTGGTCTTTTAAAGTGACGGGTTGCTTGCGTGTGCGCTTTGAGAGGTCTCCTGTTTTTGTATCACTCTTAGATACTTAACCCCCCCCCCTTTTTATTTTTATTTTATTTACTTATTTTTTTATTTATTAATTTTCCAACCAATGTTAAGTCTGTAATATCTTGGATTTAGTTAGTTTCTCTAGGAATTTAAACTGCATTTTACTTTCTTTTTTTTTGTTGTTTAAAATGACTCAAAGCTTCTTTAGACTATATATATATATATATATATATATATATATATATATATATATATATATATATATATTTAATGTATTTTTATGTAATTGTTTACAGCGTTCGTTGTTTTTGCTTACTACTACTATTTCGATTGTTTCACTCCCTGAGTAATTAAGATTAAAAAAATTGCATTATTAGTCGCCCTTAACTTTATAGGACGTATTTTTCGTTGATATATTAATTTTTATTAATTTTATATGTACATTTAAAGTAATCCATAGACACGTGTTTCTGGCTCACAGCCGTCATCAGCATGGCTAACTTAGACATGGATCGAACCTTCGATATTGATGTCTTACAAATGAACTACGACGCTCTGCCTAGAAATATATACGATTTTTATCACCTAAATATTTAATGTATTTTTATGTAATTATTTTTATTGGTGATTGCAGTGTTCGTTGTTTTTGCTTGCGACTACTATTTCGATTGTTTCATTCCCTGAGTGATTAAGATGCAGAAAATTTCATTATTAGTCGCTCTTAACTTTATAGCACGTATTTTTCGTTGATATATATATTTTTATTAATTTTATACGTACATAAAAGTAATCCATGGACGTAATCCATTTGCGTAGTCCATTGGTAAGACGCTAGACTATAGACATCAATATCGAAGGTTCGATCCTAAGTAAATGTGTGTTTGTGTATTATAGAAATCAATATGTTAGCAATTAGAACATTCAAATAAATTTCAATAAGTGTTATTTTTTTTTTTTTTTCCTTCGATTTCATCTCGGGTCAATTATTGGTACGATCCATAAAATAGATTAAATATATTAGAACTTACTGAAAAGAAATTAATTTTATAAATAGATTTTTTTGTTTCATAAAAAAATAATAAACAAGAAATAGCTCAATGAAGAATGTATTTTTCATTTAAAGAATTAATTTTATTGGTATGTTTAAGATTACTTAGATTAATTGTAGATTAAGAGTAGTTGTTTTATTTTTTAGATTTTCAAACCTCCGCTTAGGGGTCGATTCGGAATATTACTTCAAAAACTTAAACAGATAAAAAGCATTTAAAATCTATAAAATATTTTTTTAAACTACTTGTTATTTATAAAATGACTTTTTTCTTTAAAACACCACTGCGCTAACAGTTTTTGTTATTACATTACCTCATATTGCAAATATTATTTTAACTTTTATTCAAGACAAAAATTGTAAACATGACTAGATTTTTTATTATTTTTTCCTAAGAAACCTTCCAACCAGCAATATATCTCCACACGGGAAACGCCAAGTTAATGCTGTTGTTCTCTCTCTCTCTCTCTCTCTCTCTCTCTCTCTCTCTCTCTCTCTCTCTCTCTCTCTCTTTCTCTCTCTCCCTCTCTTTCTCTCCCTCTCTTTCTCTCTCTTTCTCTCTCTCTCTCTTTCTCTCTTTCTCTCTCTCCCTCTCTCTCTCTCTCTCTCTCTCTCTCTCTCGTAGCCTATAAATGTTTATTGTTTTTAATATCAGCAGTGCTAGTAATAGAAAAAGTAATAATACTAACATTCTTTTAAGTATCACACAATTTATATCTCATGGTTGGGTCATGCTAAATTTTTTGAAATTCTGCCAAATCCTTTTGGAGCCTATAGACAGACAAAAATGCTCGATCATAAAATAGATTATTTGAGTGATTTAAATTTTAAAGTCTAGCGTTAATGATGATGTCATTTTCAGTATAAAAAAAGAATACGCGAGAAAATTAATCACTGTGGATCGAAAGCCGCTTAAACAGATAAGGGCGTAATTTAGGTTGGATTTATTACTGAACTGACAGTATTGTATGTGCGTCCAATCATCTTAAGTAGAGGCTCTGTCGGTAGGACGGTCGGCCACGCATGAATCCGAACTCAAATTTGTGTCTATCAGTCATGCTTACGTTTGAAATAGCATTTATTTTACTAATGAGTCACCACTACCAATGCCAAAGGCCACTCGAGGATAAGGGTCAATAGGATTGTCAGCTGGATGATGAACAATACTATGAGAGGATTGGAAACGATGGGGGAAAGGGCAGAATTTGATGACTTAACAGGACGACAAGACTAATATTTGTTGACATTGGACTTGAAAACGACCATGTTGTAGTCAGCTGGGAAGCAGCTGCACGATATTGTGTTCCATAGAGGAGAAGTTCTGGGAAAAAACTCTTTTCGTGGAAGTTCCATTCGGTGCACAGATGAAAGGAGGGAAGTTCTTTGCAGTGGTTGTAGCTAGAAGAGTTTTTGCTGTTAATGTTTTAGAAGCGGGACCAGAGCTTTGAACTCAGACGAGCACCTTTCATGAAAATACCGATAGAGTAGAGAAAGACTAGCAAAGTCTACTCTGTGAGAAAGGGGATCTAAGGAAGATCGTAGGTCTATCAGCAGGATGACATGCTTAAGCTTTAATAGCATTACCGTCCGAGTGCCATGATTACGTTTGAAATAGAAATCTCGTCAGGATGTCATATTTAAATTTGAAATAGCATTTTCGTCAATTAATGATAGGCTAGATAGGCGCTTAGTCATGTCTAGGATTCAGATAACGGTTTATTTTGAAAACATCTGAGATTGGTTAAAAATCGTGGACTATAAAACAAGACACTTGCTGTTATTCCCGCATTCACAAGTGATTGAACCCAAAAAAAAACATTTGTCATTCAAGCAGCCGATCTTTCTTGAGAAAATGAGCTTCGATTTATTGGAAAAGTAACGATTATAAAAAAATTTCAAGATAATCAGAGCCCCTTAAAATCGATCCTGACTTGTTATTGATATCACGTGTATAACCTGTCATTAACCCTTAAATGTTTTATTTTTTATATTGGTTTGACAAAATTTTATCAAGTGAAAAACGTTTCATAAAAGTAACGTAAAGTAATGTTTTTTTTCCACTCTCGCATAAAAACGTAAAAAAAATTTTTAAAACCTTTCAAAACTATAACAGTTTACGTGCTTGGCGTGTTTTCATACGAGAGTGGAAAAAAAAAACGACATCTCACTCGCCGGCTAACACCAACTGAAGCTGGTTTCCCAATTACATCGGAATTTCAAACACACTGATGAGGCTAATATTATTAGCGAAATATATATATAACTATAAACTATAAAAAAAAATGACAGTTTATAGAAAAAAAAGAAAAACAAATCGGTTTCGATTTTGTCTTTTCTTTTAAATAAAATTAAATATTGCATCTATTACAAGCTTTGATGGTAGTTAATTTACCACACTTCTTTTTTACTAAATTTCATTCAGATACTTAAAAAAAAAAATTTTTAAGTATGAACCTTTCAAAATTATAACAGTCCACGTGCTTGGCGTGTTTTCACACGAGAGTGGAAAGAAAACAAACGACATCTCACTCACCGGCTAACACCAACTGAAGCTGGTTTCCCAATTACATCGGAATTTCAAACACACTGATGAGGCTAATATTATTAGCGAAATATATGTATAACTATGAACTAAAAAAAATGACAGTTTATAGAAAAAAACAATCGGTTTCGATTTTGTCTTTTTTTTTAAATAAAATTAAATATTGCATCTATTACAAGTTTTGATGGTAGTTAATTTACCACACTTCTTTTTTACTATATCTATCTATCTATCTATCTATATATATATATATATATATATATATATATATATATATATATATATAGATAGATAGATATATATACATATATATATATAGATATAGATATATATATAGAGAGATAGTTAGATAGATAGATATATATACATATATATATATAGATATAGATATATATAGAGAGAGATAGTTAGATAGATAGATATATATACATATATATATATAGATATAGATATATATAGAGAGAGATAGTAAGATAGATAGATATATATACATATATATATATAGATATAGATATATATAGAGAGAGATAGTTATATAGATAGATAGATATAGATATATATAGATAGATAGATATATATATAGTTATATAGATAGATAGATAGATATATAGTTATATAGATAGATAGATGTAGATATATATAGATATATATATAGTTATATAGATATATAGATGTATATATAGTTATATATATATAGTTATAGATATAGATATATAGTTATAGATATAGATATATAGTTATAGATATAGTTATATATAGAGATATATATATATAAATATATATAGAAATGTATATATATACATAGATATGTATATATATGTATATATATAGATATGTATATATATAGAGAGATGTATATGTATAGAGAGATATGTATATATAGAGAGATATGTATATATATATATATAGATATGTATATATATAGATATGTATATATATATAGATATGTATATATATAGATATGTATATATAGATATTTATTTTTATATATATATATATAGATATGTATATATATAGATATGTATATATATAGATATGTATATATATAGATATGTATATATATAGATATGTATATATATAGATATTTATTTATATACAGGGTCGGGCAGATAAATTGGAACTAATTTAAAATGCTAATATCTTTTTTTATTTTTGATCATATGATTACGGTTTTTTTCACTAAGGATCCTTAAACACTTTATTGCAAGATAGCATAATTATATTTACTCAAATTTGTTTTAATATGGCGGAATTAGCACGAAGAATAACTATATGCGAAATGAGACGCGCCGGGAGTTCTCCTTCGGACATTGTTAAGAGCACTGGCTATGCAAAAACGACTGTCCATCGGGTTGTGGCTAATTTCAATGTCGAGTGTAAGGTTGAGAGAAGTCGGCACAGTACTCGTAGTGATCGAAAGCGCACAAACACTTTCCTGGTGGGACTAAAAAAGTCGATAAAGGCAGACCCAAGTCAGTCGATGTCGAAACTGGCAAAAAAGCGCAATGTGAGTCGCAGAACTATCAGCAGAGCAATCAACGAAGACCTTGGGATGAAGTCCTACGTTAGGAGACGCCATAATCTCCTCACTGCCCGTTCAAAAGCCATCAGAGTTGAAAGATTCCCCAAGCTTATCAACCATCTGAAACACAAAGGAGGACATGTGCGCATTTTTATTGATGAGAAAAAGTTCATCGTGGATGAGGTTTCAAATCGCTAGAACACTCGAATTATTGCCTGTGACCCTTCGGAAGTTCATCCTGTGATGCAGAGCAAAAATTCTGCTTCTGTGATGGTTTTTGCGGCCGTGGCAAGTGATGGAAAGGTGATGCCTCCTGATTCCATCGAAGCGGGTCTTAAAATCAACACAGCGGAGTATTTAAACATTCTTAATAATGTTTTATTGCCTTGGATCCGTAGAAACTACAACCCTACGAAAGTCATGCTCATCCAAGACTCGGCACCAGTGCATGGATACAGGAAAGTCCAAGATTTCATGAAGGAGAATCTTCCCTTGTTTGTTCCGAAGGATATTTGGCCCAGCAGCTCTCCAGATCTAAATGTTTGCGACTATTATCTATTCGGCGTCGTCGAGGGACAGACTAATGTCAATCCACACCCAAATATAAACTCATTGAAGACAGCCATTCAACGAGCATTTCGCAATCTCGATCCCAATAAAATAAAGAGGAGCTGTTCACGGTTTCGTCAAAGAATCTCCAAAATAAGTGATGGAAAGGGTGCTCATATTGAATAATTTTGTTCAATAGACTGTAATAATTAAATAAATAAATGTTAAAATGATATCTTTCCATTTTTAATTCTTTAAATTATGAATTTTGTAAAAATAAAAAAAGTACCAATTTAGCTGCCCGACCCTGTATATATATCTATATATATATATATATATGTACATATATAGATATGTATATATAGATATGTATATATATAGATATGTATATATATAGATATATATATAGATATATATATATATATATAGAAATATATAGATATATATGTATAGATATATATATAGATATATATAGATATATATATAGATATATATAGATATATATATATAGATATATATAGATATATATAGATATATATATATAGATATGTATAGATATATATATAGATATGTATAGATATATATATAGATATGTATAGATATATATATAGATATGTATATATATAGATATATATATAGATATGTATATAT
>OY744540.1:25726255-25728755 GCA_963556195.1 Sepiola atlantica | reverse complement strand
GCCTCTGTGTAGCTTGATTGCCATAAATATATTTTCATATATATATATATATATATATTTTTTATTAATTATTAAAGACAATATATGTATTATCATATATCATCAGATCCTTTTACTTTGTAGTCTCCTTTGAAGATTCAGCTCAATGTTTGTCAATTATTGATAACAGAGCAAAATATAGAACAGTTTTTTTTATTATATTCCAATAACCATGGTTTGTTTTATTACATTTATTTTTATTTTTTTCACATTTCAAAAAATTCCAAATTTCTGTTAGATATATTTAACGGTCCGTTTCATTTGTTTTGTGCCAAACAACATTTGTATGTCAATATCAAATGAAACGGACCGTTAAATATATCTCACAGAAATTTGGAATTTTTGGAAATGTGAAAAAAATAAAAATAAAAGTAATAAAACAAACCATGGTTATTGGAATATAATTAAAAAAAACTGTTATATATATGTATATATATATATATATATATATATATATATATATGTATATATATATATATATATATGTATATATATATATGTATATATATATATATGTATATATATATATGTATATATATATATATATGTATATATATATATATATATATATGTATATATATATATATATGTATATATATATGTATATATATATATGTATATATATATATATATATATACATATATATATATATATATATGTATATATATATATATATATATATATATATATATATATATATATGTTCACTCTGCTTTGTATTATGAGAACCTTTTCACTTTTCTTTCATGCGCAACAATACCCTTCTTGGTATTATTTGCCTGTATTTCGCATATTGTCAACAATCTGTGTCGTGAATAATCTCACTTCTCTGCGTATATGAGTCAACATAAAATAATGTGGTCACATCTTCGGAGGTGCCGTTTAGAGCAGAGACTTCTTTGCCTTAACAGAGTTAAAATCGACTTTTCAATCTAGTGTGGATGATCTCTTCTGTTCTCTGCAGCCCCTTTATCACAGAAAAGACGTTGCTAGTCTTTCTCTACTCGATCGTTATTTCTTTGCTCTACTGATCTCCAATCTCTGGTTTCTCTTTTTAAAAAATTTAATAACAAGAACTTGTCTATCTACCACTACTGCAACAAAAGATTTCTTTCATCCTCCGTATACCTAATATCGAACAGAATTCCTCTGAACAGAATTTATTTCCAAAAACCTCCTATTTGTGAAACATGTTGAAACAAAATTGCTTCCCCGATGACTACAGTATGGTCATCCTCAAATATAATCCCAGTAAAAATTTATTCCATCCATTGTTTTCAATCCTCTCATAATATTAATTATCGTTAAACTGTCAATCTACCCATCTTATTAACCTTTATCTCTGAGTGGCTTGGAATCTTGATAAGAGGTTGCTCAATAGTAAAAAAATATATAACCCTAAAATAAAATATATCCTTGATTTCGACATATTTGAAATATAATAGCTGAGAAGTTGTTAGGACACCTAACGAAAACGGAATTACCTCCCTTGAACCATTTCAGGAGTTAAGAGTTATCGCCCTTGAAAACGGTCGGCTGCCCGGAGAGAAAGTAAACAACGACCACTGCGTCATACTGTGAATATATCAATCGCGTCCAGCGGTCAATTAACTCATTAACTTATTCTGTGTTCAGTTTTAATAAATCTGTTAAACGTAAGTAATTATTTATAATTAACCTAAATTACGAGGTTATAAAAGAAGTTTACTTGCTTCCCATTGAAACCAACATCTTGGCTTGTACAAAAAATAGCTATGGAAAGACCCGTCGGCATTCCGCGGTTGGAACGCCTCACGAGATCAGCAATAAACCAACCATTAAAGGAAAATAATCATGTCATGAGTTATTTCCCTTGATTTCGATAATAAAAAAAAGAAATATCAAAAACAAGTTATACTTTTAAACATTAAACAGAAGTTGCGGTATGTTGAAACGAAAGCGGTCACGGATAAAGGTGATTAGAGAGAGGGAGAAAGAGAGAGAGAGAGAAAGAGACTGATAAAAAAAAGCGCAAGAGATAAATCTCTTGCTCGGTTACCTGTGAATTAGACCATTTAAAATGGAAGGATTTTCTTACATAACTATATCACGAAATAAAGGAATATTTTAGCGTGTATTTTGTGTGATAAGCATAAGCAACGCTAACTTTAGGGAAGCAAGGGTTGGTTAACTTATCTTTAGTATAACAATAGATTTCTGAATTTAAGTAATTGTTACTTATATTAACATTAAGTGTTCGTTTTGTTATAAATAAATTACGAAAAATTATTCCAAAACGATTACTTCTCTTATCCAATTAAACAACAAACTTGTGGTTTGTAAATTTTATATCCTGAAAGTTTGGAGAAAAGCCAGGAGAAAATAGTTTCAGGTAAGAAATAAATAAGAAAAAATAATATAGCTTACATTTGGATACGTTTACATATAGTAGCTGTGTTCCAAAATTCATAATGATCGGTT
>OY744540.1:25698755-25721255 GCA_963556195.1 Sepiola atlantica | reverse complement strand
CGTGACGTAACTTCCGATTTCCGCTGCTACTCCAACCCCTTTTAAGGCCTCCTCCCACTCTCTGTGCCTTTCACTATCTAACAAATGTCTTTGAAATGAAATGTTTAAGAATTATCCTTGGAGTAACTTTTCGAGGCAGACAAAGAAATGCAGATATCAGAAAGAAGCTTAATATTAACAGATCGACAATGTTATTAGAAAAAAGAGAATAACGAGTTTGGGACATGTTTCCCGGCTACCACACTCCAGCTATGTAAAGAAATCGTATCAAGAAGATTTCGTTCAATAAAGATCAACGGGGACGATCACCAAAGAGATGGGACGATCAGATAAGGGTTAAGACTAGCACAACCTTTCGTGATAGCTTGAAGACTGGCTCAAGACTGTGGTGAGTGGCGGATATTGTTTTCGAGCATGTGGTGAAGTTCTGTGGGTTATGCAGATAAGTTAGTAAGTATATAGATATCTGTAAAATGTCGGGCAAATCCATTTTATCGTCTCAATCTGTTTTATAACATATCGTATTTTAATGAAAATGTATAGTCCGAATCAAGTATCGATATGTCAGACGGATTGCTATTTAGGTCTAACTTTTAAAATTGGACAAGATAACTTTATATGATAGATTTTCAAAAGAACTGGAGTTGTAAAATCATTGCTACTATTTTATTAAAATATACACTGAAAACCCATTTGTTTATCATTTTTTTTTAATGGCAAATCAACAAATATATCAAATTCCCTCTGCTTGACACCTCTTACAAAAAAAAAGCATGCATAAAAATTCCCTATTTTCCGACACTTCTTTTTTACCTTAACGGCGATTTCCCCCCCCCCCTTTTTAAATTCCTGTGCCCTATAGATTTCGTAGCTCTTATTCTTAAATTTTTCATTTAGTTTAATTAATTAATAAATGAATAAATAAATTACTTAATTTATTTAACTTTTCAAATATCATCATCATCATCATCATTATCATTAGGTTTTTTATCAATCCTGGAGGAGTAACCTTTCCTTGGTTTCATTACCGCTTGTTTTGTCCCTAGCTAGGCGTTGCCATGTAGGACGAAGTTGGTTTTCGAGGCCGTCTCTCCAACGAGTTGTTGGCTTTCTTCGTGATCTCTTCCATTGCCTAGGGGTCCATTCTGTCGCTCGAAGTGTCCACCTGTTTTTTGTATATCTCGAAAGGTGATCTGCCCATCTATGTTTAGCCGTTCGCATCGTGGTGATGTCGTTTACTCCAGTTTGCTGTCTGATCCAAGTGTTTCTGTTTCTTTCTCGTAGACTGATGCCGAGCATAATGCGTTCAATGTTGCATTGTGCCACTCATAGCCTTCCTTTTGCTGCATTATTAAGTGTCCATGTTTCGCTACCATATGTCATAACAGGTATAATGTATTCATTAAGCATTTTCCGTTTAATATCATAGTGGGTTATTAAATAATCGTTTGTAATTGTGGTGAGATATGAAAGTAATTGGCTGACGACCAGGTGAAGCAATAATCGTGAGAAATAGACGAATGGCAAATAATTGAGTCGGCGCCCTTCATTTGTATTAGCTTAACAAGGACACAACATACTGCAAGTGTTTGCCTGAATTCGGATAGCCTTGGCCTTAATATAGACACGTAGGAAGACGAATTGCGAATTGCGCTAATATTAAATCGTATCAAAGGGAGATAATTCAAGATTAATTTTTCTGCCAGTAATATCTAAGATAAGTTACAGATAGTAATAAATCGTTGTAGTGTCTTTTTTTATATAACCAACTAGTCAACCGAAATATAATAATTCTTTAATAATGCATCTATATTAATAGGTATGTACTATCCATTATGCATCTGTGTGTGCGTGTATTATTATTATTGTTGTTGTTTGCTTGTTTGTTTATTGGTTTGTTTGTTTGTTTGTTGGTTTGTTTGTTGGGTTTTTTGGGGTGTTTTTTCTTTACTCACTAGAAGTATTGCTCACTGACAATAACCAGTGGTGTTCTCCCTGGAGTCTGAGTGACAACAAGTCTTCTCAGAATTCCAGCGCTCTACACTTCTTTCCGTAACCGTTGTAAATTATTTTGTGTCCTTACAACATTAAAAAAGCGGGACAGAAATGAAAGTTAAAAGACTCCCGAATAGCTACAGTTATTAATATATAAAATAATAGTAATAAAATTATTAATTTATTAATTATAGTATTTACAAAAATGTTACAGGCGAAATTGACTTTTAATGGTCCCTAAATATTATTGTAAAGTGAACCTCTCTGATAAAAGAAAAAATGCAGCCGGGCATCTACCATGAAAATAACGATAGAGCAGAGAAAGACTAGCAACATTTATTCTGTAGGAAAGTGGTTGTAGAGAAGAGGGCATCCCCCCACTAGATTTCGAAGTCGGTATTCCAGAGTTTTTGTAACATAGCCCCTTATTTTTTTCTTAAGAGGGATCATAGCTCCAAGTAGTTGCCGATAACACAGCGAACATTTTTTTTATTTCATTTCGTGTATATATCTTAGAATCAACTGTTTGTACAAAATGCAATAGTTACGTATTTTTCTTACTCTCATTGATGCTAAAATATAGGACTTTAATCTTATATATTTCAACGCCGGTGTTAGGGTTAGGGTTTAGTGTTAGGGTTATAAAATGTGTTTTCTGCATTAAAAGGTTGTTGTTTTTTCACTGAACGGGGTTAGGGTTAAGGTAAGGTCCAGAGTTCGTTAAAATTCATTATCGCTTTGATCAATTTTTATTTCCAATTAGTGAATTTCGCAATTCAATCAATTAAAATGTTTACTTGTTATCTGCTTATTTTCTCGCATTCTGATTGGATAAGCGCTTCAGGATTTTCCTACCGTTTGTTTAAACATCCGGAAACTACCGACGCTAAGTCTATTTTAGCTTGGGTCCTAATCTGGACCAGTACCATATTTTAAGTTGGAATTTTTTGACAGGGAGGAGGGGGCGGGGTCAAATACGAAGTTGGTTTCACTATTTTTTTATTATTAACATACGAGGCCTGTCTAAAAAGTATCTGACCTTAGTCCAGAAAAATATAAGAAAATCAAACTGCATTTTATAATTGTTTCATGATGTAATTTTTATAATTTGTTTTGTTCAAAATAATCAAATAAAACGTTTTTTTATGATTTGGATTGTTTTTTTTTATTAAATCAAACTTTTTAATCATTAGAATTTTTTGGAGGAGTTTGAAAATATTCTAAATAGTTTTATTATTTTTTATAATTGCAATTTTTTTGTTTGAAAATACTTTTTAAATAGTTTATATTTATGAAATTATTTTTAAATACACTTTTTTATTTTTTAAATAGTCTAATAGTGTTCTATAAAAATAAATGCAACAGAATAATAACGTATCCAATGCAGAAAAAATTGTCTTTTATTCATTAAAAATTCGGCCAAACTCTAAGCAGTCGAAAATGATGAGGGACTGTTTTCTTATAAACACCGCTTGCCAATTTCTAAATTCAAAACCGGAAGCCGTCATCAAGTAGACAGTTTGGTAAGACATATCAAGCAGATAGACGCGTTTGGATCCATTTCGTTTAGTTTAAAATGACAGTTTTGTCGGATGAACAGTAGCTTTTAGTTTTGTACCGGTGAATGCTGTTGTTGTTGTTGGTGGTGGTGGTGGTGGTGGTGGTGGTAGCGGTAGTGTTGTTGTTGTTGTTGTTGTTGTTGTTGGTGGTGGTGGTGGTGGTGGTGGTGGTGGTGGTGGTTGTAGTGTCGCAGCTATTTGTTAACCTGCAATATTCCATTTTTATACCCCCGACACCGAAATCCATACAACTACCATTTGCTAACCTTATTTTGTGTCATTTATTTAGTATCACGTTAAAGACTGTTACAAATTAACACAGCGGACGAATTTTCACTATGTAAACATATATACACGGCGCTTGTCTTATAGAGATGTCTGTGATAACTGGTGTTCTTCGTGGTAGTAGTATAGCGTCTCTCTCCGCAGTAGTCATCAATGTGTAATAACAATAACAACAACTAATTATCCCTTGAGACTTTTTATATGTTTCTTGATTTTATTATTCTCTTAAATTCCTCTGCAGATGATTACACATTAACCTTCTCCCAGCGTGTTCTACGTAGGGTGGTAAGAAGTTCTTTTAAAACACGTGTGCCTCGTCTCAGAGTCAGACCCAAAGAGCGAGTCACTAGTCTTCCAATTTGGCACGCCTCACTATCCTACATCACTTCCGAAAAACAACTTTCTTTTTCGCTACGTTATTACACGTTTCTCAGCCACGCAACTCCCATTTGCTAACCTTTTTTGCGTAACTTACTTATTATAACGCTATATATTGGTAAACACAATATGTCCAAAAATGATACTAAAATCAAAATGATTGTGTATACGGTTGATATATATTCTTTCCTGATAATTAAGAGAATTAGTATGTGCTTTTTACCTCCACTAAGAAGGTTATGTTTTCGGTCAAGTTTGTTTGTTTGTGTAAAACTGAACATTCCCATCGCTTGATCTATCGCCACGAAACTTAAAATATCAGTTCTGGTTTAACTTAGAACTGATTTCATTTTGGGCTATCTAAGTTAAATGTCAAAGGTCAAAGTCACGGAAACTCTGAAAGTCAGACTTATGGCGAAAACTTCCGTTCTGTTTACCGTAGAGAGTCGCTACTTAGCACATAGTGTAACTAATAGTTTCTCGCATCCTTTATGACATTGACCTTTCATCTTGACCTTGTAAATTACAATCAAGGTCAAAGATTTTACGGAATTGAAACATCTGAACAGTAACCACCATGCAAAATGTCAGCGTGATCAGAAAAATAGATTTTGAGTTCCCAAGGTTTCCATGGTATAACTTCGGGAATACTTCATACAATATGGAGAAGTAACGCCTAGATAAGAATTTGACCCATCCTTACGTTGTCAGACAAAGATATGCATTCTCATGACTGACTTATGTTCTTGTGTTTTGTTATGTCCGTGACCTTTCTATCTAATCAATTCGGATTTTTTTTTTAATTTTATTTTGTTTCATTTTTTAACGAGTTTTCTATTTTACTCATTTTTTTCGCACAGAAGACGACCATAAAATGGTTAGAAATAAACACAAAAGAAAAAGACACAGTGAATCGAGTTTTTACTGGAAAATAAGAGCCATAGCAAAACGGAAAGGTAAGTTTTATCGTAACGTTGTGACCCTTGAAGTGCACCCAGGGATTACCTTCCTCTTCGCTTAATTCTAACCAAATACACACCTTATCTCATATTCGGATGATCGTAATTCAAATTTAGCACACATCTTTTACTAATGGAGATATGGCATCTGTCTTCTGTCTCAAGCCGAAACTATACTATTGCTTCTATTAATAATGGAGATTTGATATCTGTCTGTCTGAAGGGTTTTTGATCTCTCCTGGAGGAGGAGCCCCTCCCTTGTTTCCTTCCGCTTTATTGGTGTCTGCCATTCAGGGGTTGTTCCATAGTCGCCACGCTATGGATTGCGCGTTGGCGATACTATTTGCCCATAGCTAGGTGCCCACATGCAGCGCCTGGTATTCGCAAATAATCACCCATCTAATACTGACCAGGCCTAAAGTCGCTTAACTTTGGTCATCTAACGGGAACCGATCTGTCAATGTGATTATGACGTATTCTCTAACTAAATGCTCAATTCAGTTTACTATACTATTACAGGCTGATTTACTATATTCCAATGCCCAATTCAGTGCGTAGTGTAGTATCTGTTCGGTTATTATGATACCTCATCCCTTTTATGGGGGGTAGTGTAGTATCTGTTCTGTTGCCACGAAACCATTCTCCCAGGCATTACCCTCTCCATTAGGTAGAAGTGTAGTATATGTTTGTTAATCATGTATACCATCATGCAATTGATTACCTTTTCATTTAGGGGTAGTGTAGTATCTGTTCTGTGGTAATGATCCAATCCACCCAGGGATTATCTTATTTTGTTTTGGAGAGGTAGTGTAGTATATGTTCTGTTGTCATGATACCGTCCTCCCAGATTTTACCCCCTTTATTTTGGGAGGTGTGGTGTAGTATATATTCTGTGCTCATGAGACCATCCTCTCGCGGATTAACTCCTTTTCCCGAGCGGAGTGTAGTATATGTTCCTTTGTCATATATACTAGTCAAAATCTGCGATCATAGGGAGCATATTTTTGCTAGTAACAATAAATGATTAAGAAACATGTTTACGTAAAATAAGCAGGATCCGTTATAGACTGGGATATAGGACAAAGTATATTGTCAGCTGTATTTTTCGACTCGGCCAGGACCGTTTCTATGTTGTTAGTATGATTAGACGTCAACGGGGAGCTCGACCCGAATAACGTCAGCACGGAATGCGACAAATACAACGGTTGTCTCCCCTGCGCTCTGCGCTGCCGCTGTGTAAATCATATTCCAACTCAAGCTCTCTGTTGACGACTGAATCTCCAACCCGCGCTGGCCGTCTTTCTCCACGCCGTCTAAGATGGTTCGGGCATGCAAGCTCGACACCCAGATAGATGGCTTGTATTTATTTACCTCCTCTGCAGGAGGTTAGACCCAAGGCCAGTTTTATCTTACTCCCACAAGTAAGATGTGACCCAAGGTCGGGTCGGGAAAGTGGGGCTTGAAAAGCCAGCGCCCGAGAAAGTTAGCACTATGGCCATTAGAAATTGCCTGGGCAGCCCCGTCGGCATTCTCCGGTAGGGACGCCTCAGGCAGTAAGCAATAAACTTACTCTTACCGAAAGAGGGGAGGCGAAGACTGGGAGGGTGGACCTCCTAGAACTGCACAGGACCGACCCATAGACCGGCGTAAATCAAGCCCCGAAGGCCAAGACAATACCAGTTTATGGGGTGCAGTATCCATCGAAACAGATACTACACTTTGATAGTCACAAGTGACTTAATGAGAACGTTTATTCTAACATTCTTTTCGTTGTTTTGGGGCAATATCGAGTGTAGGACCCTAAAGTAAATATCTACCCTAAATTTGTATTAAATTCAACGTTATGACTTCAAATAGGTGTCCCCTACAACTTCTAATTTAAGGTATTGCCTATTGACAAAGAAAATTGTATAAGGACCGTAGATACGCAAGTAAGAGAGTTTGGTGAGTTCGTGACCTTTGTATTATTTGGAAGTAAGTAAATCCATGACTGACAAGGTGTCGTTATATTTAGGAGTGAGGTCATGTGCAGAGATGACGTCATCTTCTGAGGTTTAGACAACCTGCCGATGATGCCAGAAGCCTGAGGTTATGGCAGCGTTCATTTGAGCGCCAAGAAAAAGTGTGGTAGTGTAGTGAGTGGCAAGGATTTGTCGGTAAATTAGCCTCCTCGCTAACTTTCTCTGACTGTTCATATAGATTTTATTAAACGGTGCTCGGCTAAAGACCAATCGAGTTTGAGTATTTTGATCTAATTAGTAATAAATGTTTAAGTAAACCAAATATCTAACTATTTAGAGTATTTTCGCTTGTTGTTGTTGTTATTGCTGTTGCTGCTGCTGCTGCTGCTGCTGCTGTTGTTGTTGATGATGATGATGATGATGATGATGATGACGACGACGACGATGACGATGATACTGCTGTGACACGGGTCCCACACACTCATCCACGAGATCCTCCGTCTTTCTCTGCCTGGTTGGCGCAAACATACTAGTAAGAAGTTGAATATCTTGATGGCGATAATCAAAGGCGACTTGGTAGCACTATTTGGCCCACAATTAGTTGGTCTTCGACTATGGAATTCATATTACCTAACTCAGGATAGGAAAAAAAGGGGTCTGCGATGGTCAGAGACGCTGTTTTTGGTCAGAAGGAAGCAAGCCCAATCCGACCAAGATGATAGCCGTTATAAGTACAAGTAAGTAAGCACAACACAACGGCCAAAAAACTACAAAACAAATCTTTAAGTCTGCATAAAAGAAGACAGGTTCGATTCTCGACTGGGGAATAAAAGAAAGTATACAGTCCGATGTTTCTTTCCACTGGTCCTTCTATTCTGTTACCATGACTACACCGCAGCCAAAACAATAACAAATGTATCTAGAGGTCTATGAAAAAGTAGAGCGGATCTGTAATCAGTTGGTGAACGGAAGAAACTATACTGTCGACACATTCTGAATTGCTTCTATGCTGTTACCATGACTACAACACAACTAAAAAACAATAACAAACATATCTAAAAGTCTACATAAAAAAATTCAGGATCGATTCTCGAATTAAGTATACAGTCAGACGTGTTTTCCGACTCGTACTGGGCTGCTTTTGTGTTGGTATTATGACTACAACACAGCCCAAAACAAGTAGAGAGTAGAAAGTGGACCTTTGGTTTACTTTTGACACCCTCGTAACTTTCGCTTCCCTTATTTTGTCCTTTAGTCCTCACATTTCATGAGCGATGTTTTTGACAAAGGGGAAAGAATTGCTGCTTTTTGGGTCGGAATCTATCCATCTAACACTTATATTTGGCTAGTTGTTGACCTTGAGGTATATTGTTTTTTAGCTCCTTACATCAAGTGGTTTCATGCCTTGTCTGGAACGATTTCTATAAAAAAAATAACACACATATCTAAAAGTCTGCGCAAAAGTAAGCCCGCGCTATTCTTGTAGTAAGTATACAGTCCGATGTCTTTTTCGACTCGTCCTATGCTGCTTTTGTGTGGTTACTATGACTACAACACATCCGAAAACAATACCAAACATGTCTACATGCCAACGCCAGACCTATTATCGAAACGCCAGTAAAAGAAAGTATACTGTCCAGTGACCTCCTGGGCTGATTCTCTGTTATATCATGTACGTAGGTGGGTGATCATTTTAGTATGCCGGATGTTCTATTTAAAATGCGGTTCTAGTGGCCTTGTAAGCTAAGAACCTGTACAAATCTGGGGATATAACGAATGTAACACACATTTGTTATGATCTGCGTCAACAAGACACTGACCGACGATTACCGATCGAATTCAAAAATCGGTGTCCAATGTAATAATATTTATAATATTTATAATAATAATGATGATATTTATAATAATAATAATGATAATATTTATGATGATATTTATGATAATATTTATGATAATAATAATAATATTTATAATAATAATGATAATATTCATAATAATAATAATTATGATAATATTTATAATTATAATAATAAGATAATAATAATAACAATAGTAACAATAACTAGCTAAACTTTATTCTAAAAGTTTCTTTGTCTGACACATACGTCTTCTAATATTCAAAAGATTTACATAATCATCTAGAAATAAAAATCACCAAGGGTAACTCAATTTATATTAAAGAATATGAGTTGTCTACGTTGATTTTAAAAATGTGCAAATAAATAATAAATATTAAGAAATTTAAAACTAGAATAGTTTCAATGCCTCTCAATCAATGTCGTGTAGGTTCAGATAATATATATATATATATATATATATATATATATATATATATATATATATATATATATATATATATATAACTAAATGGTGAGAATAAAAAATTATATAAATTATATTAAGTCATCAGTTGTTCAAAACAAGGGATTTAAAATAAAAGTAATTTATTTTCCTTCCTTAAACCATGGCTTTTTAAAGAATAATTTTTTATCGTCAGAGGAATACAAACAGATAAGTTGGTAAAGGAAATTACCAAAAGTCATAATTTGAAAAGATATAAAATACTATGAAATAAAATTTTTAAAATGTGCAATGCAAAAAGAAAAGGTTGAAAATATAAGAGAAAGTTCACCGTTGAAAGCGTCATGAAAATTTGTTAGCAGGAGGTTGGAAGAACGGTTAAATCTAGGAAAGGTTTGCATCAAAAATTGTTAAATCCGTTGAATCTTTGGAGAGACCAAACCATTAAATGACCCAAATGATCTAGTTGGAAAAAGCTTGCAATGTAAAAGTTTAAGATGTGAACTGCGTATTAAACCCCATCAGGGAAACTTCCATGGACTTATCAGATATAGTTTTGATTGAGTTAGATTGAAAGTGAGATAATAAAATGTAGTTATTATCCAGAGAGCAAGCCAATAAAAGCAAGCGTTGAGATCCAAATCGAGAAAATGAGTGAACCGGTATAACAAGAATTTGAAATTCAACAGGAAACGGTAGAAGTAGGAGGTAGCCAGGTAAGAGTAGTAAGAGAGGGTAGACGGGGATGTTACAGGTGTGTGAGAGTGGGGAACTGCATCGATAAACGCTAGAGTCAGAAGTCAAAAATAGATTTTAAAGCCAAAGGTGAGTATGACAATAAAGTCGAAGTGGTAGGGGAAATAGACATAGACAAGTGACGGAGTTATAATAAGTGATTGGGAGGCAACAGAAGTTGTATCAAAGGGAGGGGTGAATGTAAAAGGCTAATATTAATGAATTAATATTAAGGTGGGGGAAGGATTAAGACTGGGTTCAGAGGTTGGGATAAAAAAAAAACTAAAAACTAAAAGGCAGATGAAAATAAGAAAATAATTAAAGTATAAAAGTTAAAGTTAAAAATATAAATAGACAAAATAGATAAATTATTGTCGAACCTTTTTAAATAAATGGAGAAGAATAAAAGAAATAATATCTCAATTGGGAAGGAACCGTAAGAAAAGATAAGAGAATTTCAAAATATTACTAATATTTAGGGGATGTTATTAGCCTCACCTTGCTAGGTGGATCGATATACAGCGTTCGGGTCGGGGTTAGGATAATCAGAAGTACATAAGAGGAAAGAATTAACTTACAGTTAAATAAACTGAACTTAATTAGAGTGATTAAATGAGATGACGAACATATATAACGGAGTATAGAGCTATAAATAGTTAACAGTCGGTAACAAATATTACAACTGCAAAATCTGCAGAATATGCTTTAAGAAAAAAGACAGGAGTAACAGTAAGTAGAAAGAGTAAAATGCATATATTCAAAACAAAAGAAAGAAATATAAGAATGAAAAACGAGGGATAGAAAAGCCATAAAAAAGTAGTACAAGTTAAGATTAATAAGGGTGGCATACTTAAAGGATACATAATTGTTAGATTTCTAAAATGGGGATGCCTAACGTTTAAAGTAGTAAAAGGGAAGGTACGTAAAGGTCATGGGTTAAAGTTAAAATATCAAAGGTTGAAGTTGAAACTATCAAGATTGAATTGGAAGATAAAATGAGGGGGGATATGCTTATAGTTAAATACTGTTATCAAGATTAATGGGTTAAAAGACCCTCCATGCAGAATTGAAAAGAGAGTTCTAAAATTAGGGATGCAATAAGTACTTCAATAGGTAGTAAAATAGAGGTTTTAAAAGGTTTAGTTAAGAAATTGTTATAAGTCATGTTTAATGTTAGGCAATTTAAGCAAGTTGTCATATTGTTATCTGAGAATTTTTTGGTTATTGGAGAGGGAGGGATATCAGTTGGGTCTGTTAAGTTGATATATTTAACTTTTCTTTCATGCTCACATGCCGAAAGAAATTTGTTTTTAGAATTTATGATGTTTTTATTCTTGGCAGCAGTGATTATCATAACGGCTTCTAAAGTACATAGTTTACAAAATCTAGATCCTGGGCCATAGATACTAGATTTATTTCTAAAACTCAACCAATGCAGAGAGTAAGGGATATTTCTACGTTTAAAATTGTTGATTTAATTAGTTACGAAAGTCCCTGCCATTTGGTCGTTATTACTTTTAAAAGAAGATATGTGGTTGGATATTTTATTGGGGATGCACTGGCTCCTATGTAAGTATGTATTTTATATGGAATGGCTATTGCATTAGGTGTGTTATTTATAATAGTAGATGCGTCATGGGTGTGTATGCTTAAGTTCTGATTAAGGGTTAAGTTAAAATGATTTGGTAGGGAAATAAATGGGGTAGAGAAATCTGAGCAATATTGTTGTTAACTGGTAAAAAGTGGTTAGTGTTTAGAGTAATATTTTGGGTATCATACTGCGGTAAGGGTTGACAATGTGTAGGGTTACCGGGTAAAGGGATATACGTGTACTGGTGTTTCTTTGTTGATTAGCGTTGCGAGAGAATTGCTTCACAATTCAGGCATATATTACATTTCTATGTATACAGTCATTGTTTAGCGGGCATTCTCTAGATTTCTGGCAGTTACAATTATTAGTAGGGTCACTGGGAGTATAAGTGTCTGTAAAAATTTAATTTTAAGTAATAATAGTTTGTTCTTTTAATATTAGTTTTAACATTGCTATTGCAGAGTTAGTGAAACCAAAGATTGTTCTTTCTCATCAGTCGTTTATGTGGGCTAGGTTTTTAAGAGTCAAGTAGTCATTGTTAGTAGGGTTCCTAGGTATTTTATAATCGTTATTTTTAGTAGCTTTTATGTTCTGTTTTCTATTTTTACTGCCATGTTATGTGTAATTATGCTCCAGGTTTTCTCTCGAGTAATGGGGTTGGTTTTATATGTAATTTTATCATTGTAACCTGAGTTAAGTAAGGTGTTATTGAAGATATTCGAATTTTAGTCGAAAATCGATTTATTCATAGATAGTTTAGCTATTCTGTTGGAGACTGCGGAGACTATGGATTTAATGATAAACTTTGGCTGGTTGGAGAGCTTATGAACGTAATATAATGTAAGGTTGGGCTTATGGTAAATAAATGATTCAGAATTAAGGTTTAACGTTTAATTAAGGAAGATAGATGTTCTCTTTACGGATTCTAAAGTGTTAGATAGTCCAAAGTCTTTTGTTTAAATATGTAAATCCTTAATGGTTTTATTGTATTGTCTAGGTCTCTCTCTAGAAACAAAAAGTGAACTACCTCTGTACAACCCACCCTGTAAATGCACAACTTTAAGTTCTCGTAATAAGTATAGACCTACCAATCAGTCACCTGAGCAGAGTCCGATTCTCCCATAGTAATGTCATAGTTATTATGTGTGTCTTTTCTCGTTCAAAGTGTATTATCGAATTGTAACAGGAATCTTCTGGCTAGTATAATTAATCTAATCTCCCAATCGGTAAGATCGGAGTTGTTTTGGGCAAAAATGAGTGCTTTATTAAGGAGTATTGAGGAGATGGATTGGTAATAGTGATCAATGTCGGACGTTATGAAATTGAAATTTAAATTGGATGTGCCGTTAAGATTTTTTAGCGAATGAGTCCCCTCATCGAATGATTGCCATAGAGAAATAGAGTTTTCTTTTATGCCAGGGATAATTCTATTCAGGATATTTTTTATTAATAATGAATAAATCATGTTTAGAGCTGCAAATTAATCTAATAGATAATTATTTTTATTTCTTTTATGGTCTTCCAAAGTACATCTTGGGGTTACCGGAGTTAAAATTTCAGTGTAGTTAAAGATATTCATAGAGGTTTATGGGGATTTAGCTGTTGAGTGTATCATTTATGGGAGGGCCTGTGGACGAGTGGTTATAGCACTTGTCTTTGGGCTGGACGACCCGGGTTCGATCCCACTCACGGCATGCGAATTTTCGGGTCTGAAAACTCCCTCTGTCCATCCAGCAATAAATGGGTACCTGACTAAAACTCAGGGAAGGTTCAAGGCAGCGGAAGGAGAGGGATGGGCTCCGCCTTCCATATGCTGTGCCCTAGACACGGTGATTCTTAACAAATCACCGCCGCTACGGGCAGTGTGCGATGTCGGCAACGACACTCGTGCGCGTCCAGGCTATGCGACCTTTACCTTTTTTACCTGTATTATTAGAGGTAATTTGTATGATTTATTGAGTTCTTTATATATTACATCCTTATAAGCAACATAGTTCAATTTGTAATCATTTTTAGTTTTGTCGGCCGGGTCAATTATATCAGGGTGTTTTTTTTAATCTTTTTAGTGAAGCTGTTGATCTTCTTGACAATTGGGTTTGAATGTTTTCTCTGTTTTTTAAATTTAATACTTTTGATGAGGTGGAAGAGAGCGCCATTGAAGTGTTGATTCTGATGGGGAGTTTGAATTACCTACTAGACACCACCATCGAGTGTCTTCAGTCTCTTTGTACAAAGGTGTGTCAGGATAACCTGACATGAAGATGCTTCCCCTACAAGTAAACCCTGACCAAATATTCAAAATAATGTAGTATTCGAAGCCCAAATAAGATCTCATCGACATGACTATATACTTGCTCATACTTGTCCAATTTGTAATTATTTTTAGTTTTGTCGGCTGGGACAATTATATCAGGGTGTTTTTTAAATTTTTAGTAAATTAGAATGTTTTCTCTGTTTTTTTTTAAATTTTATACTTTTGGTGAGGTGGAAAAGAACGTTTTCAAACAAAGTCATTGAAGTGTTCATTCTGAGTAATTATATATATATATATTAGCCTGAAGATTCCCCCGGAGATGAAACACGGGAGCCTATGTGCAGTTTAATTGCCATAAATTTAATTTTATAGCTTACTACTTACTATATATATATATATGTATATATATATATATATATATATATATATATATATATATATATATATATATATATATATATATATATATTCCTCGATGATCAACTGATTGTTCAGTTCATCATCGAGGAATATATATATATATATATATATATATATATATATATATATATATATATATATATATATATATATATATTCCTCGATGATGAACTGAACAATCAGTTGAAAATAGAAAGTGAAATCCCAGAGTTTGCGACGATTTGATGCTTATTAAGTTCACCTTCATATGAACCATAATATGGCTCCTCGGGAACTCTTATTCTTAGGCTTCTTTGGCCCTATGTTATAGGTAAATGGTGATAGATAGATAGATAGATAGATAGATAGATAGATAGATAGATAGATATAATTAAGTTAATGCATCGATGTTTAAAAGTTTTACTTCTGATTTATACGGCACCGAGTGTTGGCCGTCGGCAAAGGAAGCATGTATTTAACCATTTATGAATTATTTTTGTCTATTTATGTGTTTCGTGTGTGTGTGTGTGTGTGTGTGTGTGTGTGTGTGTGTGTGGCCGTCAAGGAAAAGTAGAAACAAATATAATGAAACATCTTTTATTTAATGCACAAATGGGATTGCGCATATTTTGCATCATATAAATATTTAATTAACTCAGACGAAGCGTGAAATGGCAAATACAAAAATATACGCGACCCACTCTAACCTAGTACAGACAGTATATATACATATACATATACATACATATATACATATGTGTATTTACATGCACATATATATGCATATATAGATATCCATATATATATATGCATATATATATACATATATATATATACGTACATATATATACATATATATACATGCATATATGTACATGCATATATATATACGTACATATATATATACATATATATACATGCATATATGTACATGCATATATATACATATATATACGTACATATATATATATATATATATATATATATATATATATATATATATATATATATATATATATATATATATATATACTACCTGGATTGGTCAGCTCGCTATCACTTCACAAAGTTCGGTACATACAATACTTTGAATATTAATTATAAATGATAACACGGACTAAAAGCTTTTTCATTTATTTATTTACATGCACATATATATGCATATATAGATATACATATATATACACATGCATATATATACATATATATATATATATATACGTACATATATATATACATATATACACATGCATATATATATACATATATAGATATACATATATATATACATAAGTACAAATTTTTATTTATACAAACATTATTGGTTACATATGTGCATACATGTTTCGGTTGCACTTTTCCCAAAAAGTCAACCTCATCAGACCAAGAATTTTCGAGAAAATTTTTGGTCTGATGAGGTTGACTTTCTGGGAAAAGTGCAACCGAAACATGTATGCACGTATGTAACCAATAATGTTTGTATAAATACAAATTTATACTTATAAACAGCTCTACTTGTTATTGAGCACTTTTTATAAGCACTTGAGTTTCTACGGATTTACATTTACAGAAACTAATACAATACATGTACGATATATATATACATATATAGATATACATATATATATACGTACATATATATATATATACATATATATATACATATATAGATATCCATATATATATATATATATATATATATATATATATATATATATATATATATATATATATACTATCTGGCTTGGTCAGCTCGCTATCGCTTCACAAAGTTCGGTACATACAATACTTTGAATATTAATTATAGATAATAACACGGAATAAAAGCTTTTTCATTTATTCTTATAGATAGATAAACATTAACACTGGTGCTTTAAATAAACAATTATTTTTCTTTTAAATGCGATCGGAGTGAAAAGAAAAGAAAGTAAAATCAATTTGCCTGTTCGTAATATATTTAAAATCAAGTCGATCATCCGAAAGAAAGGAATATTTGAATACAAATGCAAACTATTTGTCCAGGTAATAAAACAATATGGCGAAACAAAACTATTTGTTATATTAAAATAGAAACAGTGATTTAATTAACAAACAATAAAAAATAATAGGTAATTAATAAAATTATTATTTAAAATTAATATGAAAATTTATTAACTTGGCAACTGATATCGCGTACGCATAAACAGTATATAAAAAGAGTTTGTGTCGATTGTACAAAGTTGAATTAACTTGAAATATGGTGTTATTCCTTTACCGTTTGGGCGAAAAATGGCCCTACTTTAACCTTGATTCATTTATATTATATATATATATATATATATATATATATATATATATATATATATATATATATATTAATTTTTAAATATTTTTATATAAAAATAAAACTAAAAATAAATTAAACTATAAATCACCTAAAAAAGTAGTGTAATGGATTCGTCTGAACACTTTAAAATACAGCAACATTTTTGTAATTAACGGATACATTTTCTTAGACACAGACGAACAAAACAGGTAAGGAGGACATTTTTTAATAACTAATATAAGTTAGCAAAACTAATATACGGAACGTTAATTTTCTTGTCTTTTAAGGGAAGTGGGGTCTGATCAACCCTGCTGGGAAGCCATGAAATAAAATACTGTTTTGTTTTTAAATTCCCGAAACAGTTTTTCATGGTAAACAACTGATGATCCCTTAACTAATGTTATGACTATCGTAAATTCTTGGAAGCAAACTAATATAGTAACTGCAAAAAGTAATTGATTTCTATAAGTGATTTTCCACCGAACGACTTGGAACTATTTTTTCTCTTTATATAGTTTTAATGGTTGAGAAACTTCCGAGACTATATATATATATATATATATATATATATATATATATATATATATATATATATATATATATATATATATATATATATATATAGTAAGAGCATAACATATTAATCAAATACTAGAAGTAACTACCCGGTGTTGGTCGGGATGCAATTAAATCATTTTAATTTTGTTTTCACATAACGCAAATAACTCCTATTATATTCTTAAATCTAAAATATGACTTAACACACCCCCATGTTGATTTTTATTTTTAGGTTATTATTTCAAAATTGTTCATATTAGAAGTCTTCCGAGTCAGACTAAGAAACATTTTAAATAAGTTGTAGCTAAGTACATTATTAAATTTCTAATAACACGGTACACCAATAACCAATATAAATTGTCTAGTCCGAATGAAAGTTTGATTTGTTAGCTAAAATACTATTTCGATCTGACTTTAGAAAATCTAACAATATAACTTTATATGTTAGATAACATTCAATTGACCAGTATGTCTACTTATTTTTTATTTTCCATTTTAAATTAAATTTATATTCAATTATTATTAAAGTCTAGAGCCAGATTTCGCACAAAATATTTGCTTGCTCTTCTAATTAAACTGGGATCTTCTTTAAAATTTTCTTTATTTACAAATATTTTTTAACAAATAGTACCTTCATTCCAGTGTTTGTGTACAGACACTATTTGTTACAATTCCATTTCACCATCACTACCACAACTCCTCAAAATGTAAAAGAAAACAGAAAAAAACTCTCGCTTCTATGTAAGAAAGTTGCTGCGAAGATGCTCTTTCTTAGTTATGAAATAATGCAACCGTTAAAATTTTTCATTATTATACTTATTTCACAGGTAGTAGCAGGAGTTTCTTGGGTTTTTCATTTTTTTCCCAGGCAACGTAAATAAATATGATAGAAAGAAAGAAAACTCAAAAAGAAAGAAAAAAAAGAAAGAAAGAAAAAGAAAGAATTAATGTAAGAAAACATGTATCATTCCAACGCAGATATTTGTTTTTTTGCGCTTTTTTTTCGAACATTTTCAATGGAATATTTCTTCAATGTCTTAAATTACAAAATCACATTTTTCTGACCTTACTCCTGGTCAACAATTTGATTCCTAATAAAACTCAATGATTGGATGCTATAGTAAACTTTTCTTGCCAAAAACTGCCTTAGGTGATTTTGAAGGAGATATCTTTGGTAGTTTCTGAGTTTTATATGGGCATACAGACGAGCCAACATATATAAAACTGATCTTTATATAAGAGACTACAAAGCGTGTGACATTAATTACCTGTTTGATCTGTTCATACATCCTTCGACAAGATCGTCGACAGAAAAGATACTAATTGAATTTTTTCAGAGCATCGAATGAAACTAATAAAAATGATAAATTTATTCATAACTTTTGGCGCCAAAATTGACAAATCTACGAATGACACTTTTGTCGTTGGCGTATTTATTTACGGTGTTTAATCGATTTCCGATATTCATTTACAAGCTAGATTGGGTTTCACGATTAAACGATATTTGATGATTGAAACGCGAAATGGAGAAATCATGTTCCAGGAAAATCTCATGAAATATAAATCTATTTCCGATAAAAAAAAAAATGGTTTACTGATACGTTATTGTACACGTTAAAACGCATACTATTATCAATTAATTAATTAGACAGATATGAGCAGCAGACTGAGATAGTTTGTATTATTTTGATTATTCGGACTACTTTATTATTATTTGTACTCACTAGGAGTTCTCACAAAGATCATCGTCAGTGATTGCTCAAGGACAACAACCAGTGGTATTTCCTGGAGTCTGAGTGACAACAAGCCTCCTCAGATTTCCAGTATTCTTCCCCTCTTTTCGATAACGATGCAGTATCGCAACAGCCTCTTACCATTGATTTATCGCTGGTAAGGACAATTGGTCTTCTCTGAGATTTGGGTAGCAATAAGCCTCCCCAAGGTCCCAGTATTCTCTGCACTTTTTCAGTGGAGATATGGTTTGTGCTGTCCCTCCTCGATCTTCTCATCCTCCTCGACCCTCTACAAATATTTTGTTTGATGTCAGCCTAGGCCGGCACAAGTAAAAAAAATAAATAAACAAATAAAAAAAAAAATTTTAATTAATTTTTTTTTTTAATTAAAATAATTTTTTTTTATTACTATCATTATTATTATTATTATAATTATTATTATTATTATTATCATTATCATTATTATCATTTGTTTGTTATGCCTCCTTGTGTTTCTCCCCTTTAACTATCTTCTCAATTCAACTGTTAAAAAAATTAAACTCTTACTACTGTATCGATATCCAAAGCAAATTCTGTTATATATTTCATTTGATAACTCCTAAAAGTGCCCCCCTCAATTTCTCCCTCCGACCACTTTCTCTGAATTCATCCAACCTTATCTTAAACTGATCCACGCTATTGCTGTTCTTAATCCGATCTTGAAACTTATTCCAAAAAAATTTACTCTGTGAGCAAAAAAAATTAACTGTTCTCATTTTGGATGAAAACAAAATTATATATATTGTAACTTTGGGTATTCTGTAGATAAATTATTAAAATTAAAAATTGTTTTTGTTGTTTAAAAAGAAAGGCGTAACAATAACAATATATTTTGATAAATACGGTGTTTTGATCGGAAAACAGGGAAGGCTTACTCGATTAGAGACAAGCGAGGCGTCCTGTGCTTTGCTCCATCAGCGGGATCTATTTAATATATATATATATAATGGAGATTATGTATCCGTCTGTCTGAACACGAAACTATATTATAAGTTTTGATCGCTCATTTTTTATATCTACTTGAAGACGAAACTATATTATTAGTTTTGATCGCTCTTTTTTTATATGTACTTGAAGGCGAAACTATATTATTAGTTTTGATCGCTCATTTTTTATATCTACTTGGAGACGAAACTATATTATTAGTTTTGATCGCTCATTTTTTATATCTACTTGAAGCTTAAACTATATTATTAGTTTTGATCGCTCATTTTTTATATCTACTTGGAGACGAAACTATATTATTAGTTTTGATCGCTCATTTTTTATATCTACTTGAAGCTTAAACTATATTATTAGTTTTGATCGCTCATTTTTTATATCTACTTGGAGACGAAACTATATTATTAGTTTTGATCGCTCATTTTTTTACATCTACTTGAAGCTTAAACTATATTATTAGTTTTGATCGCTCATTTTTTATATCTACTTGAAGCTTAAACTATATTATTAGTTTTGATCGCTCATTTTTTATATCTACTTGAAGCTGAAACTATATTATTAGTTTTGATCGCTCATTTTTTATATCTACTTGAAGCTTAAACTATATTATTAGTTTTGATCGCTCATTTTTTATATCTACTTGAAGCTTAAACTATATTATTAGTTTTGATCGCTCATTTTTTATATCTACTTGGAGACGAAACTATATTATTAGTTTTGATCGCTCATTTTTTATATCTACTTGAAGCTTAAACTATATTATTAGTTTTGATCGCTCATTTTTTATATCTACTTGGAGACGAAACTATATTATTAGTTTTGATCGCTCATTTTTTATATCTACTTGAAGCTTAAACTATATTATTAGTTTTGATCGCTCATTTTTTATATCTACTTGGAGACGAAACTATATTATTAGTTTTGATCGCTCATTTTTTATATCTACTTGAAGCTTAAACTATATTATTAGTTTTGATCGCTCATTTTTTATATCTACTTGAAGCTTAAACTATATTATTAGTTTTGATCGCTCATTTTTTATATCTACTTGAAGCTGAAACTATATTATTAGTTTTGATCGCTCATTTTTTATATCTACTTGAAGCTTAAACTATATTATTAGTTTTGATCGCTCATTTTTTATATCTACTTGAAGCTTAAACTATATTATTAGTTTTGATCGCTCATTTTTTATATCTACTTGAAGCTTAAACTATATTATTAGTTTTGATCGCTCATTTTTTATATCTACTTGAAGCTTAAACTATATTATTAGTTTTGATCGCTCATTTTTTATATCTACTTGGAGACGAAACTGTATTATTAGTTTTGGTCGCTCTCTTTTTATATCTACTTGAAACTGAAACTGTATTATTAGTTTTCATCGCTCATTTTTTTATATCTACTTGAAGCCGAAACTATATTAGTTTTCATCGCTCTCTTTTTAGATCTACTTATCAGCTTCTATATACCCATTCCAAAAATTCCCCAAACATAACGCGTTTTTCAAATTTACATAATTAGTTTGTTTTAAAGCTTCTAATTTATTAATAGTCGCAAATATACACTAATGATTGTTTTTTTTTCAGATTTCCAGGTGTATTTAAGATATTTCCTCGATAATAATCTTAATAAAAATTATAAATAGAAGTTGTTAAAGTCATGTTTTTTTAATTGATATAATTGAATGACGTAATTTAATTAGATTGTAATGGAATATGATGGAACAGCCGGCAGCCATTCCAATATTTGGTTACCCGCCTTCTGATTATTAGAATGCCCATAATGTTCTATTCCAAGAAACAGAGAGAAAGAGAGAGAGAAAAGAGAGAGTGCAATTAAATAAAACAACTAATAAAAATATGCGACCGGGGGAAGCATATTTTTGCTAGTGTATATAATTGTCATTATTTATAAATAATATTTTTCAAATTAATCCATATACACATGTGTTTAAAATCAAATCTGCAACCATCAGTATATATATGATAAAATATAGAAATGATATTCCAACGTAATAAAAAATTAAAAACAATAAAAACAAGATTTATGTATTCATCAACGGTTCGGGATGATTGGTGTAAGGAAATAACACACAAGTACAAATATTTGAAAAGTTTGGTTCAAATAGTTGTACTTGTGTGTTATTTCTTCACGCCAATTATCCCGAGGAAGTCTTGAAATAAAGACGAAACGTTGATGAATATATAAATAATTTTTTTGTTTTCCTTTTTCATTTTCCATATATGTGTGTGGGGGGTGCATGCGTGTGATTTTTGAAGGCTTACCAAAGCATTCCGTTCAGGAGACCAATCATCACCACAAAAGACTTTTATTTCAAAGATTATTTATTTATCATATATATTCAAATTAAAAAGTATATTCCTACACGTTTTTGACTACCAAGCAAGTAGATGGGATTTGGGTCAATCAGTAATTGACGTTGAGAATTCCCGTCCTTAAATAGAATAGAATAATATTCTCCCCAGAGTGTTGTAGACAAACC
>OY744540.1:25688755-25693755 GCA_963556195.1 Sepiola atlantica | reverse complement strand
CTGCATATGTGTATATGTATGAATGAATAGGTATGCATGTGTATATATTGTGGATGGCACAGTGGCTGAGTGGTTAACGACGCGAACTGAGGACCCGGGTGCCGGGTTCGAATCTAGTTCGTTCCACAAAAACACTTTCATCAAAACCCACACCTGACCTTGTGTCTAACCTCCTGGAGAGGAGGTAAATTTTTTAAAAATACTTAAGTTTGAAGAGTCAGCCATAGAATCCACTCCACTCGCGGTACTGTGGTAAAAGAGCAATCGCTCATGGATTCTTCATAATTTTGTTACGTGAGTATATATGTGTAAGTATGTATGTATAACGTAATTCGCTAATTGCTTCCAGTAAATGTGTAATGTCCCGATGATACTGGACTTTGAATAAAAGTCGCATTGTAAACATGTATGCACATATGTAGCCAATAATGTTTGTATAAATAAATAAATAAATAAATAGATTATATTATATGTGTGTGTGACGGAGAGAGTGAAAGCGAAATATACATATCTACATATACCGCTTACCGATTCTATATGAGACGCTGTAAACTGCTTAAAGCATAAACCGCTTCGGTGGCGGTGGCTGCTGATATTTGGAGCTAGAGTTATCCTCTTATAAGAGAGAAAAATAAAATATCTGTAAAAGAAAAGATAGGCAAATTGTAATTTTTATGGCGATGTTTTGTTTAATTTCGTATTTCATTGCTTACATAAAAAATGAATTATTTGTAACATAAAAAAATAGACAATGTCGCAATTATTATTGTTTACGAGAACCAGAAATGAGCGGAGAAAAATAAGTCAGATCTAAACAAACAGATAATAACTTGTCAAAACTAGACAGAAGGTAATGTGGGTTAAATCCAGATTATACGAAGTAAATAGTAACATCTATACTAATAAGCTAGTTTAATTTAGTGTGATTGAAATAATTATAAGAGGACTAGAATACGTAGATTGTGCGTAGGTTTATTTTGTTAATGTTAGTATTTTAGTAATTAAGAAGAAAGATGTATTTTTGTTGTTATTTGTATTGGTATGTTCTGGTGTAAGTTATTTAGCATAGTGCCTTAATGTTTATGTGTCAGTTATTTTCAGAATTTAATTAAGCCTTAAAAAATGGAATACGTAGATTTGGTTCAATTGGTAATCGTGATTCGTTCAAATATTTGTCGAGGCAGAATGAACGTTAAAAATGTACGGATGCACGTAGGTGTAAGAATAGTCGTAATGTTCTTATTCGTTTATCGTGTGTAACGTGTATTTTTCTTTTGTCTCTAATTGTTATGAAGCTAATTAATTTTAAAATTAAGGTTATTAAATATCGGATATTTGGTTTACTTTAAGCATTTATTGAATAAAGCATTCTTAATTGTTAAAGTCAAAACTGTTAAATATTATTACGGAAATGTGAACGTGTGTGATTTTCAATCGGTGAATATTGAAAGAATTATCTGCTATAAAATTATTAACCGGTAGTTCAGGTTGCAGGAAAAGAACTTGGCCGTGAGAGAGTGTTATATTTTCTAACTCTCTATATATAACGTTAGTAATCAAAACAAAAACAGTTGATCGGATTAATTATAAAATGTTAAAAATTAATTGGACAAAAAATTAGAGCACAGCAATAAGCCCTGTCTTACTGACTAAATGGATATTTTTATTTAGCTATTGGTTGGAAAGCTATTCCGGTCAACGGTATAGGGAAACATCTAACTTTACTTTATATAAAATATATTAAGTCAACGACAAAATTATTGGTAAGCCCATCAATTTTAAGTATTTTCATCCATTTCTCAATATCTAATACCCGGATGATTTCAGGGTTTTCTTATTTGAAAATAAGTACAAATGATGAATATAAAACTTATTTTTTATAAGGATATGTTACATTTATTAAATACTTGTAAAAACATTCTCCTACCGGTCGCTAGGCTGGTAAGATGTTATCATAGGGAACGAACTTATAATACACTGACTCCAAAGTGGAAGGTAATGCCCGGGAGAATAATATCATGACAAGAAAATAGTACACTAACCCCCACCATCCAAAAAAAAGGATAAGGTAGTTCCTGGAAAAATGGTCTCAAAACAACAGATCAGGCACTACATTACTCCCTCCCCTTAAGGAGGATTAGCTTCCCCCATCTTCAAAAAGGAGGAAGTGATTCCTGGGAGGACGGTCTTATTACAATAAAACTAATACTACACTATCCACATCCATTAAAAGATAATACAATGATAGATTAAATCAGGGTTTTTTTATTCATTTAAAAATGTCTAGTGATAAAAATAGTTATTTGGCCTTATGTCTAAGATGAAAGTGTAGTATCTGTTCTCGACATCCCAGCGACATCAGACTTTTTGCTATCGACCAAAATATTGGGTATATATAAGTAACTATGAAACTGAAAAGTACAAATGTATATTACAGCGTACAAATTTATTACAAACTGTTTTTAAAATAAATAGGCAAATTAGCAATATCTAAAGCTGTTTATGGATGTTTTCACATAACTATAGATACGGTAGTTCAGAATGTAACATCATATCATAGAATTAAATATGCATAAACTGTTTTGATGTTTATATAGTAAGGATAGGTGGAAAAAAAACTTTCGCATTCATTTATTTGGAAAATGAGAAGGCAAATGAACAAACAAGCATGAGACAAAATTTGTTGGTGCATTGTGAAACATTCATTTAATAAAACAATTTTCACAAGGTAAGTAGTTAATAGAATGATCTCTCATCTTTAGCACTTTTGTTGTCTAAAAATGGGACACCAGATATTAGAGGTCAGTTTGGTACACTTCTAGAAATCGATAATGCCGTGAAACTTTAGGAAAATGTAAAGATAATTCAAATTTATTGTCATTTAATATTGATATAGCTCTATCTGAACGGATATCGAGTTACTTTAGTCCAAGATCTGCTGTTCTAAATCGGTTCTGTTTTGATTTTGAGACTTATTTCATTAGACTTTTTTATCTAATATATATATATATATATATATATATATATATATATATATAGTGGGTGTGTATATATGTATATATATATAGTGTGTGTATATATGTATATATATAGTGTGTGTATATATGTATATATATATATATGTGTGTATATATATGTATATATACATATATATTTATATATATGTACAGAAACAATATAACAAAGATATGGTGTATACCTTTAAAATAGAACCTATCATGAAAAATTGATGCTCAATATACGAAATAGAGCAATTATATAAACAAGTATAAATTGTATAAAATACAATATCTATTTAGTCATCAGTTGTTCACATATATACATATATACACACATACATATATACAGATATATATATATATATATATATATATATATATATATATATATATATATATATATATATATATATATATATATATATATATATTGTATTAAAAATATCTAAAAAAATAAGTCTCAACAATTAAATTTATTGTATTTGAAACCTTTTGCTTTGAACAACTGATGACTAAATAGATATTGTATTTTATACAATTTTTATTCTCATCATTTACCTTGCGTGTATATATATATATATGAGAACAATAAGCTTGAAACGCTAGCGTCTGTAGGTATTAATAATTTAATATTTATTCATAAATATTATACTAAGCCCCTTTAAGAAATTAAAGTTGAGCACTCTCGGAGATGTTAAAAATAGACTGTCAAAAAGCTCTAATGCAAAGTTCTGAATACGTTCGTCGAACACTCTCGACTAGTCTTCTATCTGTGCCCGCTTCTAGATACATATAGATCTTAATTTCTCTTAATTACGTGGCCGAGTGGATATGGCGACTGCTTGCAGATTCTAGCCTGACTCTGTGAACCGGGTTCGCGACTCCCGACCATCTGAAATGGTTACTTGCACTGATGAGAGCAATAAGCTTGAAACGCTAGCGTGTGTAGGTATTAATAATTTAATATTTATTCATAAATATTATATATATATATATATATATATATATATATATATATATATATATATATGAAAAGTTTATGGAATTGTGGATAAGGAAGACAACATTCTAGTAGAAATAAGAGCACAAACAAAAATAAAAGCTGGACCAAGATATTTCGGTTAATAGGTTCGAAAATATTAGTTTGGTAAAATTGAGCTTTATTTTATAGAACTCGACATTTTATACATTATGGGAAAAGCCCAGATGAGGAAAAACAGTAGTAGGATGGCGAAGGCAATAGATGCTTTGTGTAGAAGGTACCTGAGGGGGGAAGAGAAGGTAGAGCAATAAAAAAAGAAATAGTATGTGGCGGTGGTGAGGAAGATATGAGGGGATGGGGAGAGTAGTACGTAAAGAAGGAGAAGGCGTAACACGGGGTGGGCGACAAAATAAAAATAAATAAATGAAAGCATGTGGAGAAAAATAAATTAAAAACACGTGGTGCGAAGGAAATTGAAATTAAAATGAAAATAGAAATAAAATTAAAATTAATAAATTTAAAAATTAAACAAAGTAATGAAATAAAAAAATTTAAAAATATAAAAATGAAAAATAATGAAACCACGCAGTAGAAATGGAAATAAAATAAAAAGAAAAGAAAGAAAATAAACATGTAGATGGGAGATATAGGTGTGTGGGGATAGAGCTATAGAGATTACTCATTATCGTTTTGTTTTTAATTATTTTCACATCGTATCCTTCTTGCTATGATGTGAGAAATGTTGTAAATACCAGGCCGTTGTTGAATGTTGTTTTTGCATCGTAAAATCAGACTATATTCGATTAGGTGTTGTAATTATGTATCGTGAATGTATTTCATAGTTTTTGCCTTTGGCGTGTTAACATAATAATTATTGAAAAGCATATGGGTAACCAACGAGTTTAAAGTATCTCTTAGCTGGATTGTCCTATTATGTTCATATATTCTTTATTTTAAGGGCATTACGACTCACCAAAATATATTTTTCACAGCCATAACAGGTATTATATATATATTTC
>OY744540.1:25656255-25683755 GCA_963556195.1 Sepiola atlantica | reverse complement strand
TATTAACCAGAGAGTGTAGCTTTTTTAATATTAACCAGAGATTGTAGCTTTGTTTAAATATTAACCAGAGATTGTAGCTTTTTTTAATATTAACCAGAGATTGTAGCTTTTTTTATATTAACTAGAGATTGTAACTTTTTTTTAATATTAACCAGAGATTGTAGCTTTTTTTAATATTAACCAGAGAGTGTAGCTTTTTTAAATATTAACCAAAGATTGTAGCTTTTTTTATATATCAACCAGAGATTGTAGCTTCTTTTAATATTAACCAGAGATTGTAGCTTTTTTAATAGTAACCAGAGATTGTAACTTTTTTAATATTAACCAGAGATTGTAGCTTTTTTAAAATAATAACCAGAGATTGTAGCTTTTTTTAATATTAACCAGAGATTGTAGCTTTTTTTAATATTAACCAGATATTGTAGCTTTTTTTAATATTAACCACAGAGTGTAGCTTTTTTTAATATTAACCAGAGATTGTAGCTTTTTTTAATATTAACCAGACATTGTAGCTTCTTTTAATATTAACCAGAGATTGTAGCTTTTTTAATATTAACCAGGGATGGTAGCTTTTTTTAATACAATCCAGAGATTGTAGCTTTTTTTAAAATTAACCAGAGATTGTAGCTTTTTTTAATATTAACCAGAGAGTGTTGCTTTTTTAATATTAACCAGAGATTGTAGTATTTTTTTAATATTAACCAGAGATTGTAGCTTTTTTTTTAAATATTACCCAGGGATGGTAGCTTTTTTTAATACAATCCAGAGATTGTAGCTTTTTTTAAAATTAACCAGAGATTGTAGCTTTTTTTAATATTAACCAGAGAGTGTTGCTTTTTTAATATTAACTAGAGATTCTAGCTTTTTTTAATATTAACCAGACATTGTAGCTACTTTTAATATTAACCAGAGATAGTAGCTTTTTTTAATATTAACCAGAGATTGTAGCTTTTTTAATATTCACCAGAGATTGTAGCTTTTTTAATATTAACCAGTAAGTGTAGCTTTTTTTAATATTAACCAGAGATTGTAGCTTTTTTAATATTAACCAGAGATTGTAGCTTTTTTAATATTAACAAGAGAATGTAGCTTTTTTTAATATTAACCAAAGATTGTAGCTTTATTTTAAATATAAACCAGAGATTGAAGCTTTTTTTTAATATTAACCAGAGATTGTAGCTCCTTTTTATATTAACCAGAGATTGTAACTTTTTAAAAATATTAACCAGAGAGTGTAGCTATTTTAATATTAACCAGAGATTGTAGTTTTTTAATATTAACCAGAGCTTGTAGCTTTTTTTAATATTAACCAGAGATTGTAGCTTTTTTAATATTAACCAGAAAGTGTAGCTTTTTTTAATATTAACCAGAGATTGTAGCCTTTTTAATATTAACCAGAGATTGTAGCTTTTTTAATATTAACCAGCGATTGTAGTATTTTTTTAATATAAACCAGAGATTGTAACTTTTTTTAATATTAACCAGAGATTGTAACTTTTTTTTAATATTAACAAAAGATTGTAACTTTTTTTAATATTAACCAAAGATTGTAGCTTTTTTTAAATATTAACCAGAGATTGTAGCTTTTTTAAAATATTAACCAGAGATTGTAGCTTTTTTTAATATTAACCAGAGATTGTAGCTTTGTTTAAATATTAACCAGAGATTGTAGCTTTTTTTAAATATTAACCAGAGATTGTAGCTATTTTAATATTAACCAGAGATTGTAGCTTTTTTTTAATATTAACCAGAGATTGTAGCTTTTTTTAATATTAACGAGAGAGTGTAGCTATTTTAATATTAACCAGAGATTGTAGCTTTTTTAATATCAACCAGACATTGTAGCTTTTTTTAATATTAACCAGAGATTGTAGCTTTTTTTAATATTAACCAGAGAATGTAACTTTTGTTTTTAATATTAACAAGAGATTGTTGCTTTTTTAATATTAACCAGTGATTGTAGCTTTTTTAATATTAACCAGAGATTGTAGCTTTTTTTTATATTAACCAGATATTGTAGCTTTTTTTTAATATTAACCAGAGATTGTAACTTTTTTTTAATATTTACCAGAGATTGTTACTTTGTTTAATATTAACCAGGATCTGCGCCCATTTTACAAACTTTACTCCTCACACAGATATTAAAGGGTGTGGCGCAGGGCAAAATAAAGGAAATAGGAGAAAATAATGATTTAACTTTAAAACGTCACCACTTATCAAGGCGCAAAGGCCACTCGAGGATAAGGGTTAAATGAGTGTCAGGTGGACGCGGAGACAACACCGTGATGATTGATAATGATGGTGAAAATTGGGAAGAATTTGATCATCCAAGAGGACGGCGCAAAAAGAATTTGTTTACGTTGGACTGTTCGTTCGTACGTGAGTTATAACCTTCCACACCCATTTTGAAAAAAAATAAGATCGTACGATCGCCAAATATGTAATTTGTGAAATCGATGCAGACAAAAGAATTGAGACGCTAAAAAAAACAATCATACAATGATGACTAATACATAGTTACGTTTATTCCGCCTATCTTTATGAATCGGACGATTCCATTGTTGACGTTGGTTTCTACGATATCTTTCTAGTCAGAATTCTTTCTATAAAGAGATCGGGTACTTACAGGCGAGGGGCCACATGAAGGTTGCCAACATCCGGAGTGAAAGTGTTTCTGTGCAACGATTTGGATTCGAACTTGGCACCCTCAGGTTGTCGGTCCGTGTCGTTAACCACCATCAACTCCTTTTACGCTTATTATATTTATTATATGAAAATTAAAAATTATAGAAATTATAAAGAATGGAAACATGAGGTTCAGGAGTGGGAGCAGGATTACACAGGAGGTCTCCATTCCCAGGTAAAACCTGGCGTGTCTGCTAGTAGGTTATGATAAAGACTAAATTCGTGTTGTTAATTTGTCTTTAACATAAGTATTAAGAACTACTACTACTAATAGTAGTAGTAGTACTACAATTATTATTAGTACTACTAAAATTATTACTACTACTACTACTAAAAGTATTACTACTGCTACTACTACTACAAGTATTACTACTGCTACTGCTACAATTATTACTACTGCTACTACAATTATTACTACTACTACTACAATTATTACTACTATAATTATTACTACTACTACAATTATTACTACTGCTACTACTACAATTATTACTACTATAATTATTACTACTACAATTATTACTACTATAATTATTACTATTACAATTATTACTACTATAATTATTACTACTACAATTATTACTACTGCTACTACTACAATTATTACTACTACAATTATTACTACTACTACTACAATTATTACTACTATAATTATTACTACTACTACAATTATTACTACTGTTACTACTACAATTATTACTACTACTACTACTACAATTATTACTACTGCTACTACTACTACAATTATTACTACTACTAGTAGTAGTACTAACTTCAAATACAGCTACTTTATTTCTGATGAGTCACCGCTTATCAAGGCCAACAGCCACTAGAGGATAAGGGTCAATGAGATGGTTTGATTGACGGTTTAATGATTAAGAATATTTGATTAGTGGAATGAACAAAGATGTGTTACTTATTTCATATTTCGCGATCGGACGATCTCATTTTTTAAATGGGGTGGAATGTTATACCTCATGTAGACACGAACATATTTTAAATTGTAAATTTCGCCTGTTTTTTTTATTATTTTGCCCTGAACTACCCAGTCTCATGTCTGGGTGTAGTAAAGTCTCATGTCTGGGTGTAGTAAAGTCTCATAAAATACGTGCGGATCTTGGTTAATTTTTTTAAAGCTTCAATCTCTGGTTAATATTTTTAATTGATGCAATAAATTTATTAATTTGTTGAAATTGGATTTCAAGACTGTCATGTTGTGGTTTGTAGGAACGTAGTTCAGTGGTAATGTGTTCCACAGAGGCAAGGTTCTTGGCTAAAAAAATGTATGTCCATTGAAATTGCGCCTGGATTAAAAGGGGAAGTTATTTTCAGTTGTGGTAGGAAGACGGGTTTTTGCTGTGAATGTCTTACAAGGAAGAACAGGAGATTGGAGCTCAGTCGAGCGTCTTTCATGGAAATAATTATAAAGTAGAGAAAGACTAGCCACGTTTCTTTTATGAGCAAGGGCCTGTAGAAAAGAGAAGAGATCATCTCCCACTAGATTGCAAAGTCGCTTTTGTATTCTGTCAAATCAAGAAAAAGGTATGTGAGTAATATCCAGAAATAACTGGCCATTTTATATCATGTTGCATAGCATTCCCGCTCACTGAATATAAAACTCGGCTTACTAGAGCGGGAAAATAGCTGCACTGGGAAATCTGCCATTTTTCTGGGAAATAAACTACAAGCAAACGGTATAAACCTCATACAAACCCGGCTATAAACATAGTATCTGCACCCATTTTATGAGACGTTACCATACACACAGATATGAGAGTGTGTGATGCAGAGCAATCTCACAGAAATAGGACAAATTAAACCTTAAATAGTTTTGTTTCCAAACATAACTCAATCCCAAAACCAAGGAATATCTTAAACCTTAAATGACTTTTGTCACATTCCAACAAAATGCCTATTTAATATAATCTTCAACGAAAATATGTCAAACTGCAGCTTGTTTCACATCTGCAACGAGCCTGTGAGTAGGTATTAGTATGATGTTGCATCAGTACACCCGTTAAATAGGTAATTAGTATCTTCAATGTCACGGGCGAGTGTCATCGGTGTGTCATCTGCCTAATCCAAGAGCCTAAACTTTTAAATCTGGTCATTATAATGGTAAGTAAGAATTATTTTATGATTCTCTAGTGTATTATGACTATTTAGATGCATATATTGTAGTGTTTTGTTATGCATGTAAAATGTATGCCATTTGTTTCACATTTGCAACATCATTTATTTTTGCTCAATAATTATATTTTTCTTCCAAAAACAATTTATACTACTTTATATTACTCCTATGAAGCGTTTTTCATTTGATTTTTTTTTTTTTCAAACAAATATGAAAAATAAAGTATTTACGGATTAATGATTAAAAATATATTCGTTTCTACGTGCGTTATAACCTTGCACACCCATTAAAAAAAATGAGATCGTCCGATCGCCAAATATAATTATTTAGAATGTAAATGGTTATATTAACTTTTTAACTTCTAGTAAATTAAACGTTTACTGAACGAGGTAATAGACATGAAACGAAATAATATGTTTCTAAACGATTGTTGAATATTGGCTTATCGGAATCTTTGAGTCACGGTATCGTTCGGTCATTACATTGATAGGAATGGGTCAAAAAATGGATGGTTACTTTTAATGCTTCTAAGACAAAGCTCTTTTTCTCTAACAATTATAAGAATCCTTTCCAACCACTGAGTGGCATTGCTCATAGCGCCCTACCTAAGAATCCAACATTCAAACTCCTCAACCTAACATTCACATGTAACATCACTTGGAACAAATACATAGAAGATATTGCCAAGTCAACTGCAAAGTAGGTTGGCTTTCTCTACTGTGCTAGAAAAGTTCTCCCACGTTCCAGTATCCTATATCTCTATAAAGCCACTATTCACACATGTATGGAGTATTGTTGGCACATCTCGGCTGGTGCACCAACCACTAGATCCTCCCTCCAGAGTTTTAAAAAAAGCCTCTAATCTAATAGGTCCCACACTGTTTACCAAGCTCCAGCCCCTGTTCCATCGCCGCAATTTAGCATCCCTGTGTTTGTTTTACAATGGGATGTGCTCTCACGAAGTTGCTGCACGTATGCCCCCCTCCCTCAACGTAAATACCTCGATTAACAAGACTATAAGAAAACCCCTACCTCTTCACTGTAGAGGCGCCCATGCGTCGGAAAGCTTTCTAGTCCAATAGCTTCTTTCCTCGGGACGCTTGTCTTTGAAATTCCCTCCCTGCTCTCTGTTTTCCCGACTGTACTAACATGCAGCAATTTAATGTAATTTGAACAAACATCTTGCTACACAACTCCCCACTTAGGATGAGCCTTATAAATCTGGCTCCTAATCACAGTAGGCTCTTAAGTCTCAGTGGAAATATGTCTTGTTTGGTGTGAACTAAAGTAAACATTAAAAACAACAATTAAATTATGTTTAACCTCTTCATTTTTGATACGTAAAAGAATTAAAACTTTATTCACCTTACTGGAAAAAATACATGTAAAAAAATAAGAAAAATACCTAATAACTCAGATTTAAATTAAAATATGACACCAACTATTGATTAATCAAATAAAAATAAATTTTAAAAATAAGGAAATTACTTAATAACTCAGATTTAAATTAAAATATGACACCAACTATTGATTAATCAAATAAAAATAAATTTTAAAAATAAAAAAATTACTTAATAACTCAGATTTAAATTAAAATATAACACCAACTATTGATTAATCAAATAAAAATAATAACGCGCAAATTCTAACTCAAAGTTATCACCGTTTATTTTTGCATCTTTATTAATTAAATTCCACTCCATCGTATTGGTTTATATATTAAGAAATGTTTCTTTTTCCATTGACTTTAGTTTAAAAAAGAATTTTAGATTATAATATAATTTAATTAACTCTTTCTATAAAGTAATCAAACCAATATAAATTGTAATCTAAAATTAATCTTTTAACTATAACGTAATTTAATTAACTCTTTCTATAAAGTAATCAAACCAATATAAATTGTAACTTAAATTAATCTCTCAACTATAACGTAATTTAATTAACTCTTTCTATAAAGTAATCAAACCAATATAAATTGTAATCTAAAATTAATCTTTTAACTATAACGTAATTTAATTAACTCTTTCTATAAAGTAATCAAACCAATATAAATTGTAACTTAAATTAATCTCTCAACTATAACGTAATTTAATTAACTCTTGCTATAAAGTAATCAAACCAATATAAATTGTAATCTAAAATTAAGTTTTTAACTATAACGTAATTTAATTAACTCTTTCTATAAAGTAATCAAACCAATATAAATGTTAATCTAAAATTAATCTTTTAACTATAACGTAATTTGATTAACTCTATCTATAAAGTAATCAAACCAATATAAATTGTAATCTAAAATTAATCTTTTAACTATAACGTAATTTAATTAACTCTTTCTATAAAGTAATCAAACCAATATAAATTGTAATCTAAAATTAATCTTTTAACTATAACGTAATTTAATTAACTCTTTCTATAAAGTAATCAAACCAATATAAATTGTAATCTAAAATTAATCTTTTAACTATAACGTAATTTAATTAACTCTTTCTATAAAGTAATCAAACCAATATAAATTGTAATCTAAAATTAATCTTTTAACTATAACGTAATTTAATTAACTCTTTATATAAAGTAATCAAACCAATATAAATTGTAATCTAAAATTAATCTCTTAACTATAACGTAATTTAATCAACTCTTTCTATAACGTAATCAAACCAATATAAATTTTAATCTAAAATTAATCTTTTAACTATAACGTAATTTAATTAACTCTTTCTATAAAGTAATCAAACCAATATAAATTGTAACTTAAAATTAATCTTTTAACTATAACGTAATTTAATTAACTCTTTCTATAACGTAATCAAACCAATATAAAGTTTAATCTAAAATTAATCTTTTAACTATAACGTAATTTAATTAACTCTTTCTATAAAGTACTCAAACAAATATAAATTGTAATCTAAAATTAATCTTTTAACTATAACGTCACGAAAATGGAGTCCTTGTACCGAATCATCAAAGTACTGCTTAGTTATATGTAACTAAACTATGTCGATGTTTGCTTTCTGGCTTATTTGTCAGTCTATGCGCGTGTTTGTTCCCATTTACTCTGGATGACATCATCGTTTGGTGACGTCGTCCATTAAAACAGAGGTGAGGATAACCGTGCAGAATGGTAGACGTCATTAAGTATGGCGACACTGCAATAAACGATGGAGGATACCCGTGCATACTTGACGACGTCGCTAAAAAATAACGTCATTGAATAGAACAGACGCGGAGCATAGCCATGCACACGTAATGACGTCACCGTTTTCTGACGTCTACCATTAAAACAGGTGAGGATAAACGTTCAGAGTGAATGATGTCACTAAAAGATGACGTCATCAAATAAAACAGATGGGGCATAACAGTGCAGTGTATGACGTCACTAAAGGATGGTGTCATCGAATAAAACAAGGATAACTGTGAACACTTAATAAAAATTATGACGTCATCAAAAAAACACAAGCAGTACCCATTGGATGACGTCATCGTTTTGTAATATCATCCAGGTGTGCAGTTTGTGACGTCACTAAAATATGACGTCATCAAATAAAACAGAGATGGAGATAACCGTGCACGCTGGATGACGACAGTTTTGTGACGTTATCTATTAAAGCAGGTGGAGATAACCGTGACGAGTGGATGACGTACCAAAAAGACGGTGTCATAAAACAAAAAAGATGAGTGATAACTGTCCACAGGGGATGACGTCACAAAATTGTGACGTCATCCATCAAACCAGAGGAAGAGTGGGAAAAGTAATCCTTTATGATGTTCTAGCTAGACGAACCGTGACCCTTCTTTGTTTCTTTATTAAGGTTGTTTTTTTATCATTCTATTTTCCCCTCCGCAACATGTCTTCCTGTTTATCAGGTAAAATTCAAATAGTATGTTGTTTTCATTGTCTATTTTACTAAATCTGTATTTATAAACTTACCAAGTTTCCAGTCTGATTACACCATAACATGATACCTAAAGCATTTCACATTTTACTTAGTGGAAGATGTTCTTAGATTACTTTTTATCCGTGTTGCATTTGTAGCGTAAACATTTGAATTGCGTTCGAAATGTATTGCCTGGGGCTGTGACGAGATTGAACGGGAGATAAGTAGCTTACACAGAACTAAAATGATTTCAGAAATAATAAGGTTACGAAAGTGGGTTAGAAGAAAACACGTTAGCGAACGTGGCAAGGAAACGAGTAGGGACAGAAAGTCGCTTTCAGGAAGTGACGAAATATAGTAATAGACGTTCTCTTGGGTTTTATCTGCAAAGCGAGGCAGATGTCTTTCACAGAGATTCTCCCCTCCCCTGATGTACGACTAATAATTTACGGTGTAATGTAAAATGAAAAACTATTCAAACCCGAAATATGTTGTGTGTTGTTATTTTATTTCCTACAATTGTTACCATTGCTGCTACAAACAACGCGACAAGAGGGAGAGAGACGATCTCTACATTCGCTACTACTACAAATGTCACAACATTGAGAAATGACGTGCGCCGGCAATAACTTACGTAGTCAAAGATTCATCCGCTATGGAACAAAGCAGTTGTCTCTCTAAAATCCGACGTGCGTAATTTTCATATATATAACTATTTTACTTGAAAACATACATTGCAGACTATGAATATATTTTTAAAAACGATTTAACCGTAAAACCACAGGGCACACAGATATACGAGAACGTTATCAAAATTTCGTTACTACGTGTGTTGTTCGTAGAACAAAATGATAAGTGAAGCAGCAGAATTAACTTTGCTACCTAGGTAGGTAAAGTTTTTGACATAGTTCAGTGGTCTGCCATCCACTTTGAGTTTTTCTAATGGAAATTCATGGACAGGCTGATTTTGTTTCACTCCTTGAACTTGTTTAGGGGTAGGGCATGATTGATGGACACCTCAGTCTTCTTTAAACTGATTGTTAAACCAAAAGCCCTACATGTACCTGAAAATTTTATCAAAAGGTTCTTGAGATTCTTCAAAAGAAGTCGCGACCAGGGCAGCATCATCTGCAAAGAGAAGGTCCCGAATGATGTCCTCTCGAACCAAGGTTTTGGCTTTAAAACGCTGATGGTTAAAGAGCCCATCTGTGGTTCGGAATTGAAACTTAACACCTGTGCTTTCACCAGAGAATGCGTGCCGAAGCATCACCGAGAAGAACAATGCAAACAGCACAGGTGCCATCACACAGCCCTGCTTCGTACCGTTGGTTACTTCAAAAGGCTCTGATGTTTCCCCATTGGAAACGACCTGTGCTTTCATCCCTTCAAGCTTATGAAAAACTTTCCAAAGTGCTACGCGGCTGACCGTATCGAATGCTTTTGTCAAATCAATAAAAACCATGTACAGTTCCCGATTTTTTTCACGGACTTTTTCGGCAACTTGACGAAGGGCAAATACCGTGTCGATTGTACCTCGACCAGAGAGAAAACCACACTGGGACTCTGGGTAAATCTCATCAATAAGATGTCTGATGATCCTGTTCAGAATCAACCTTGCAAGAATTTTACCTGCAACAGAAAGCAGAGATATCCCGCGATGATTATCGCAAGAACTCCTGCTTCCCTTGCTCTTATAAAGATGCTTGACATTACTATCCTTAAAGTCCTGTGGGACTCCGCTAACTCTCCATATCTCTACAAAAAAGATGGTCAGTTTTTACTCGAGTGCTCTTCCGCCATGTTTGTACACCTCAATGGGGGTGCAATCTCTGCTCGGTGCCCCTGACGATAGCTGTTTTTTTAGCTTGAGATACTTCCTGAACTGTAGGTGGAAAAGACAGTTCCGGAATTTCGGGATGCTGCGGAAGAGAAGAAAATGATTTTTTCGTCAGTCACCGATGCAGAGTTAAGGACAGTTTCAAAGTGCTGCTTCCAGCGCTCAAGGATAGCAGATTTGTAAGTTAGCAATGTTTCTCCGTCCTCAGCAAAAACTGGGGCCGAACCATTCATTTGAGGACCAAACACCTCTTTGAGGCCAGAGTAAAATGACTTAGAATCCTTCCTGTCGGCTGCATCCTGAAGTTCCGCAGCCTTGGATGACCACCAAGCCTCTTTCAATGCCCTATGTGCTTTGTGAGCTCTATATGCCTTCTTTTTCACTGTGGAATTTTTGTCCTCGAGCCATGTTTTGTGGCAAACATGCATTTGGTCGATAAGCTTCTGCACTTCAGTGTTGTTTTCATCAAACCAGTCTTGATGTTTCCGCAAAGGGAAGCCCAAAACCTCAGCAGACGAGTCATAAACAGCATTGTGCAATGAATCCCAAGAACTTGAAACGTCACTATTTACTTCTACAGAAGCTATAGCGGTCGTAACTTTTTCCTTCAGCTCATTTTGTGTATCTGCCTGTTTTAGAGGCAGAACATTTAGGCGTTTTGGAACAGAAGACTTTTTCACTCTCCTCTTGTCTAAATGGAAGATGGTCTTGCCGACTATAAGCGCATGATCTGATAAACAACAGCTACTATGGAAAGAGCGTGTTATAAAATGCATATATATATATACATATATATATATACATATATATACATATATATACATATATATATATACATATATATACATATATATATATACATATATATACATATATGTGTATATATATACATATATGTATATATATACATATATATATACATACATATATACATACATATATATGCATATATATACATATATATGCATATATATACATATATATATATACATATATATATACATATATATATACATATATATATACATATATATATATATATATATATATATATACATATATATATATATATATATATATATATATATATATAAGGTGACCGGTGTTAACACCTTACCCCCTCACCAGCTGGTCGACGTCTGGGTTGCTTCTGATTTGAGAATTTTATTATCTGAAATATCTAATAGTGGCTCGTTTGGATAAATTGTTTTCATTAACATCTTTTGGCACCGACAAGGTACAAGTAGTACTGAAACGTAATTGAATTCATGTAAGCCATTTTAAATGTTTATATAATGTGTACTAATAAAGCTCTACTTTGGAATGAGCACTTTTGAGAAAATATGGGTTTTACGTTCATTTTATAACTATATATGAACTTGTTTAATTATATAGAGAGAGAAAGGGAGAAAGAAAGTGAGAGTGGAGGATGGGGCAGGGAGAGAGACAGAATCATGAGTGATAGGCAACGTATAAGTTAAGAGCTGACAGTCAAACAAAATATAGTAAGAGATAGGTTACTATACAATTTTGTAATAAGAAATAGGTCGCTTTGTTAGTTACTTGTAAATCACGGCTAATCCCAAAACTAAGTTATATTTTAGTATACACTAGCAGAAAGACCCGACGTTGCTTGGGTTACGACTATGTACTTTTTCACCATATTACTTTCTTTGTATTTACCGCGCCCTTCCTCGCGTTTCGCCACCTAATAGTCGGAAGAAGCTGAAATGTTGGAAATCTCTCTGAATTAGTGTCTTATACACATGGTTTAAATTTCATTCATCAAATCAGATATACGTATTTGAAGTTTTAAGGGGGTTCTCTCCCCATCGGTCACTTAGAGGTGGGGACACGAAGATATTCGGAACATAGAAGGTAACGTAAAAATTCTGGACCACTTCCATTGTTTTCCTCGAAAGATTTTATACTTATCATTTAAATTTCATAGAAAATAGGGTATATATATATATTTGACGTTTTAAGGGTGTTATACCCTCATAGCCCCCTGAGGGTGCACTTAGCGATCTGAGAACACTTCCATTGTCTTCCTCAGTAAATTTTACATAAAAATACACTTTTAGATTTAATACATATTCTCTAACATTTCTTTCTATGCATACAAATATCGCACATACACATAAACATTGAGTTTTATATAGAGAGATTTTGTGTCATTAAAATATATAAGAAAAATACTTAGTAAAACAGACGTTGATTTACTCAGACTTGGTATAATATATATATATATATATATATATATATATATATATATATATATATATATATATATAATTATTTATTTATCATAAATATGTTTTTAATTATCCACATACACGTTACATATTAACCAAAACTCATAAGCTTGGCGAAGTATATAACTGTAACGCCGTTCGCAGGATTCGAACCACGGACTAAAGTCCCCTTTAACTTCTATTCGATTCCTTTACCAACACAGCTGTTGAGACACCTATACGATGAAGGAATGAAAAATATTTCTATTATTCATTTAACGAACATAGTAAACCCCCAGGGAGAGTACGTCATACCTACGGGGAGGTAACTTTCCTACTACGCTGTATCCATAAAGAGCGAAGCGCTAAACATTGTTTTATTTGCGTGAATATTAGCTTTTACTGTTTCTAACAACTTCACAAAGGATAAATACTTGGGACTTTCATAATGATGATCAATGTGCCCAGAGGGGCGCGAAATGGTTGAAACGTTTTCAAATGTTTTCGGCGGGAAAATAAATAAATACCAATAAAAGCATCAATAACTTGTTTCATCGATCGATCATTTCCTACGAAGGTCAATATCGATTTTTTATTAAAGAATATTTTTATTTCTATATTTATGCATTTTTTGCTTTTTGACGTTTTGTTTTCTTAATTTCCGTGGAAAGGGACGGTGTAATGGAGACGGATAGCAAGGGAGGAGGGGGAATGTTGGGGAGAGAAAAAATGGAGATAAATATAGAGGCAAGGTAAGAAAATTGATCAGGCAGGGAGAGATATATAGAAAGCGAGAGGGGAGTGAAGGGAGGGAGGTGTTGAGGAGTAAGATATATGGGTATGGAAATGTGAGAGAAAGGGAGTCAGAGATAGATAGATAGATAGATATATAGATAGATAGATAGGTATATATAGATAGATAGATAGGTATATATAGATAGGTATATATAGATAGGTATATATAGATAGATAGATAGATAGATATAGATAGGTATAGATAGATAGATATAGATAAGTATAGATAGATAGGTATATATATATAGATAGATAGATAGATAGATAGATAGATAGATAGATAGATAGATAGATAGATAGATAGATAGATAGATATAGATATAGATATAGATATATAGATATATATATATATAGAGAGAGAGAGAGAGAGACAGACAGACAGACAGAGACAGAGAGATTTCTATAAATAAATATTATTTAATTATTATTGTAAGCCCTTAATAAAGGGGGTAGCTTTCATTGGACAAAATAATTATATTGCCCTGGCAATAACGTTATAGTCCTCCCTCCTTGGAGGAAAATATTACATGTAATTAAGAGTACGAGTTTGTATTAAAACATTATTTACACGTCTCGATCACGCATTTGACCTATTAGCCAAGGGGTTAACGACGTTAGGTTACAAGACCCAGAGTTGTAAGCTCGAACCCGTTGGTAGGTATGCCAGTTGTTTGAATCTATATTGATGAGTCTTCAAAAGACGAAACAAGCTTGTCTATATATTGATAAATAATATTTGATCATTCAATTATTATCGATCGATAGATAGATAAATAGATAGATAGATTGATAGCGCTATACATTGTCAGATCGATAGATATGTAGATTAATAGATGGCAGAGGGCAGAGAGAGAAAAAGGGGATAGATTGTGAGATATATAAATGGATAGAATAGGCGATAGAGGGAAAAGAGGACAAACTGTTCCGCTGTGACTTAAATAAAGTTTCTGACGAATTATTGGAATCTATCAAGAGAAAGTATAAAAATTACTCTGTACATACACAAATTACTTACCTATTATTATTTTATTTGTAAAATAATTGTCTATGGATGCGTGTTTCGCCGTCTGTGTTTTTTCAGCGTGGCTGTAATTTTGGTAAGATTCGAAACCGTGATCACAGTCACTATAATCCAGCACCTTTACCGATTAGGCTACGGAATCCCGACAGTATTACTAGACTTTTTATCGCTCATAAATGCGTACACATTAATTTTGTTTGTTATCGCGTACCTACTTGTATGATACCCATTGTGTTTCTGTTTCTAAGAAATTCTGTTTTTTTTTGTCCGTAATATTGAAAGTATTCTATTAAGTCAGCTGAAAATGGGCAAAAATCAACTCGTACGACATTGTTGGACAAATGTTTAACATACTCAGATTCTTCTTAGTTAAAAGAAAGATCCAGATCGTTATTGAATGTCGTATATCTACAGAACACCACATCAATTCGTGGTCGGTAAGTCGACCTATATTATTTCTGATCTCAATAAATAACAATAGCGTCTGAGATAGGTGTATTTACTGATAGGTGTATTTACTGATGGCACTATGCTTTATTCGCGGCATAAGACCAATCGAATTCCCACACATGGAAGGCAATAGCTGAATCCTTTGAAAATGACCTTTAGTCTGTATTATAATGGGGATAAAAGTGGACGGTCGCATTTAATGCTACCAAGACAAAGCTTCTTTCGTTTAACAGCTATAAGAAACCTTTCCAACCACCGACTCTCACGGTCCTTCCCGGGAGTCCAACGTTTAAACTTCTCGACCTGATATTCAAAAGCAACATGAAGTTGAATAAGTACATAGAAGATGCTGACAAGTCTGCCGCAAAGAACGCAGACTCCCTCTACCGGAATAAAAAAAACAACTTCTCATACCTATCAGTGCCCTATATCTCTATAGAGCCACTATTCACCTATGCATTGAGTATTGTTGCTATAGCTGGGCTGGTGCACCAACCACTAGTCTTTCTCTCCTGGACAGGGTGCAAAAAAGAATGTCTTACTTTATAGGTTCCGCACTGTCTGCCAATTCGAACCCCTGTCGTATGGCTGCAGTGTTGCATCCCTGTGCTTGATGTACAAGTACTTCCAGGGGATGTGCACCGACGAACTAAATACACTTGTACCCCCTGAACGTAAATACTTCCGACCCACCCGACTAGCAGCAAAATCCCACCTCTCCACTGTATAGGCCACTAGATGCTGGAAGATTGTCTACTCGAATCGCTTGTTTTCTTCGACCGCTCGCCTTTGGAATCCCCGCCCTGTTCCCCAAACCATATCAACATGCAGAAATATAAACGTAACGTGAACAAGAGTCTTGCTGCCCAACTCCCCACCAAGGTGGCGCCTACGCTTCAGTAGCAATATGCCTTTTTTTAGGGTGAACAAAAAAAAATTTGAATATTTAAAAAATAAACTAGCTGTACTTACCCGGTATTACCCGGGATACGGTGAAGTAATTTTGTTTTATTTTTTTATTTGTTCACACATTTTTAAAACATATACAAAAAAAGAAATAAAATTTTAGTTGTGATTAAAAATAGGAGTTATACCCCTCGTTGATTTTGATTTTTCGGTCATAATTGAAAAATGTCTCCATGTTTCCAGTTGTCTGAGCGGGATTTCATATTTTTAATACATTTTAGCGAAGTACGTTTGTTTGTTGGGTTTTAACGACCTTTCAACCCTTATAAGGTCATCTCAGGTCAAAGCGAAGTACGTAATCATAGTGCCAATAACATGATACAACAAAAACATTGAAAATTGGTTTAATCAGAATAAAAGTTTTATATGCCAGCTAAAATGCTATTTAGGTCTAACTTTTAAAAATCTCACAAGATAACTTAATGTGTTAGATCAATGAAACAAAAAGAGCAAAAGTGAAACGCTGTCAGACGAAAAAGTAAGAAAGAAAAAACAAATATTCATTTTTTTTCTTGTAATTTCTTAATTTAAAATTCGGTTTCTTTATGTGAATTTCCATTTGGTGGATAACATTGATTATCCGTCTGCTCTGAAAGTGATTAACTGAATAAAATTTAATTAGCAATATTTTTTTAATTTATGTTGGGGTTGGTCTCCGTTGGGTTTTAAAGAAAAATATTAATATAGTAAATATAACAGCAATAGAAGTAAATAAATACAAAGAAAACTGAATCGGTTATTTAATTTTTTTAAATGGTGCTTTTTAGGAATAGGTTTCCATGGATTTGCAGTCGTGACGTAAGCAGTTCCAGCTACGAACGGAGAATGTCGAATCAAGTTCCGACTTTTACCGAAATATACAAATAAAAAAGGTGTCGTTACTTGTCAGACGTCTATTTTTTCAATCAATTAGAAAGATCAAGTTCCGATATTTACGTGATTTTTTGGATACCCTTATTAATTTTGAAACTTTACATTTGGGAATGTTCTGGATACTTTTTAATTTACCTTTACTAAAAGGGTTATGTTAGGGCTAGGTTAGGGTTAGTTTAAGGTAAGGTTTAGTATAGGGTTGGTTTATGGTTAGAGTAAAAAGAACAGTTCGGTTCGTATTAGGTATAAGTATCGAAACATTACAGAAGACAGTTAAAAGATAAAATCAACAATTTCTTTCGTTAAATAACTTCGGTGAAGTTCGTTAACATTCGTCAATCTCTAGAGTCTGTAGTGAAACTCGGAATTGATGACGTAAGTACTCAAAATTTTCTTGGATACTTATTCCTAAAGATTACTAAAAATATATATATGCTAAATGAATTGACCGTAGTCTAGGCCGACTTTTTATTGTCCACTATGCTAGAATACGCCACCTTGATCCTCACTTTATAATGCTGTCTTTTTAATTAAGAGACACTGATAATCGAACCCTGGGGTTCCCGCCCATTAGCGAACACTCTCACCATTGTGCTACATAGACTGGTTGAATATTGTATCAAAATGTAGCTTGAACGTTGTTCAAATGTATATTTTACTTGAATATTTAAAAAGAAAACACATGGTATTAACGTAGTGATACATGTTTAGTTCAGTTGTACTATCTGATTAATTAATTAATCTCTGTTCGTTCTAAAAAATAATTGACCGAATTAAAATTAATTTGCAATAATTTATTTTATTTTGTTAACTGGTTAAATTCAATTTAGGTTATATTGAGTTTAGTCTCCGTTAAGTTTTAAAGAAAAAAAGATTAATATATTAAAAAAGAGAACATCAGTCAGCTGTGAGACTGTTTAACTCTGCCTGACTGCGTAAGGATTAACCAAAGTCTCGTCTGCCCCTACTTATTCCTATTGTATGAAGTATTTACGAACTGATGCCATGAATCGTTGATAACTCAAAAACTATTTATCTCATCAGACTGAAATTTTTCATGGTAGTTACTGATATTAAAGAGTATCAGATCCAAACATCAAATTTGGAAAAATCGGAAATTGAAATTTCGTCAAAATCTTGACCATGACCGAACTTACACAATTTTCAACGTTTAAGCCCACAACAATAAGTCAGTTGTGAGATTGCATAACTCTGTGTGACAACGTAAGGATGGGCCAAAGCCTTATATGTGCCTTATTTCTCCATGTTGTACGAAGTATTCCCAAAGTTATGCCATAGTAAAGGTTGATAACTCAAACACTATTTAAATTTTGCATGGGCATTATCATCAAAGAGCATCAGATCCATAATTCTGAATTTGAGAGATTATACAATTTTCAACGTTTGCACTTCAAACAAGAACAGCACTTCATGGACTCTGCCAGAAAGTAGTAGATGTCTAGTAGGCATTAGTTTTAAGTCTTAAAAATTAATTTCAAATAAAAGCATGTCACAATAGTAAAGACATCTCAAACATTTTTTAATCTATCATTATAAGTGTTATGCTGATCTACCCTATTCTGTCACTTGATGGACTCTTCCCGTCACTATGAATAGTGGTAACAGAGAAATCCGCTATAACGAATCCACAAGCAGTCTCTGGCAACACTTAACTTAGGTACTTTCGTTAAATACATATTCTTGTAAACTACCTCCTTGTTGTCTCATTTCTTTTTGGTCCTATAAGCCCACAACAATAAGTCAGTTGTGAGATTGCATAACTCTGTCTGACAACGTAAGGATGGGCCAAAGCCTTATCTGTGCCTTATTTCTCCATAAAGTTATGCTATAGTAAAGGTTGATAACTCAAAAACTATTTATCTGATAAGATTGAAATTCTGCATGGTGGTTGCTTATATCAAAGAGCATTAGATCCATACTTCAAATTTTGAAAAACCAGAAGTTGAAATTCCGTCACAATTTCGACCATAACAGAGCTTTTCAAGGTCATAGGTCAGATGCGGGACTTCATTTGCTACAGTATGGGTCAAGCAGCAAGTCTCTACGATGAAGAAAACCTAAGTTATCACCAAAAGTATGACTTTTACCATTTCCGTGACCTTTACCATGAGCTTTGACCTAGATATCCCAAAATGTAATTAGTTCTAAGTTAAAGTATGATTGATATTTTGACCAAGTTTGGTGACGATTGGTCAAGCGCTATGGACACTAAGCTGTACACAAAATTACACACAAACATAGTGACAAAAAAACTAGCTCGAAAACATAACCTCCTTGGCGGAGGTAATAATAATAGTCGTATTAAAAAGAAAACATTTTGTTAACACAGTAAAGCGTGATTGTCTACGTTGTAACAATTTAATTAAGTATTATTTCATGTAAGTTTACTTAGAGGTAGTATATATTAGAACCTCTAAGGAAACCTTTTTTTATACGATATGTATAAGGGGTACACTAGTATCTGTATGTTAAAGAAGTTACTGTCAAATCACGTTGAAACGCCGGTATTCGTCGGATCACAGAAGGTAAGCAATGTTAAGCAGTGGTGATACTTTGATGAGATGTTACAAGATCATGGCACATTCTCGGTTTTATTGTGGCGATATGACAAGATCCTGGCACTTCTCGGTGCTATTGTGGCGATATGACAAGATCCTGGCACTTCTCGGTGCTATTGTGGCGATATGACAAGATCCTGGCACTTATCGGTGCTATTGTGGCGATATGACAAGATCCTGGCACTTCTCGGTGCTATTGTGGCGATATGACAAGATCCTGGCACTTCTCGGTGCTATTGTGGCGATATGACAAGATCCTGGCACTTCTCGGTGCTATTGTGGCGATATGACAAGATCCTGGCACTTCTCGGTGCTATTGTGGCGATATGACAAGATCATGGCACTTCTCGGTGCTATTGTGGCGATATACGTCGTCTGAGGCCACGAGAGTCACAATCGCTCTCACCAGTTGTTTATCAATAGTTGTGTGGCCACACTGTGAAATTAGATCCACTAAACTCTTATATTGACGCCACTAGTTCGAACGATGGGGTAAGTGATTGTTCGTGGATGCAGAATGGTTGAGGCGGCAACTGAAAGAAAATGGCAGGATAAGAACGAAAAAGATATCTTCTTGTCTTTAAAAATACATATAATTTATTTTTAAAGTTTCATTCGTCTCAACTAAACGCCGACGTATGATTTACAATCTATATGTTAACAGTGCGTCACGCGTCTCTCAACCGCTGAGTTGGGTTGCACACTAACTTTCTCACTAAAGAAAAAGAACGAAAAACAAAAGGTTCTCACTTAAAAAGTACCTCTCTCTCTCTCTCTCTCTCTCTCTCTCTCTCTCTCTCTCTCTCTCTCTCTCCTTTACAACCCAGCACTCGCACACGCCGAAGGTTCAGCCTTTCGTTGAGGCTGTCAACTCATCGAACTGGTTGGTCACCCCTTTAACCTGGGTGCACTCCGTGACTCTAAGAGTTATCTTAAAACAGGCCGATGTTTTTCACTGACTCGCAACACTGATAGCGTAAGCTTTAATTTGTCTGTAGACAATATTTGGTGATATTTTCATGCGCAATTTGAAAAAATATTGTGATTTAATTTCATCAAGTCTAACACAAGGCCACACAATGTGATGTACATTTGAAGCTAATCGTGTTACAGAGTCACTGTTTGAGAATATCAGATACCTTACACTAAGTAAGTCGCGAAACTGACAGTCACAATGTACTGTTGATTATGTGTCAATGTTCTTCAAACTTAGATATATATATACGCCCTATCACCGATATTAAACGCTTTCGGCTTCATCGTAGAATATATCTTGTAGATGCTCCGAGGTCGGCCACTATGGATGAACTGGTTTCACCGCAGGTTTCTAGTTTTAAATCATAAGAGTCGCTCCACCAGAAATCCAAGCATTTCTTAAAAGAAAACTTCCGCCCTCCTCTAATGCGACGTCGTGTTACATCACATAAACTTTTACAAACAAAATGGCCTGACAGAAAAACAGATTTCATGTGACATGGGCACTCTGCATTGTGTGCAGAGAAGATAATGACGGTTTTCATTTCTATTATTTATTTCTGGCTAATATGGGACAATATTCCACGAATCGTTGCTTAAAAATTGCCGATCTACTGCTATCTCTCCATACCGAGAGGGGGGAGGTTGACGAGCGCTCTTCATACACGTCTGTTTTCTGTCATGTCGGCTGACTAAGAGAGGGAGAGAACGTTGTCACTTAATTTTTGCCGCGCTCACAAGATCTAGTCATCCATCTCCTCCTATCTCTCCCTCCCTTTCACTCTCGTCATATATCTTTGTGCTATAAATTATTGTGTTGTCTTCTCCGGATTTCGGTATACTAACATATGCTAATGTGAAAGAGAAAGAGGGGGGGAGTAAAAGAGATAAAGACAGACAGATAAATGACCTGTATAAAGATAACAACGATACAAAATACTAGACTAAATGGTCACAATCCCTAATGCACAGGTTTTTGTGCGGTGCGCCATTGCATTGTACTAATTAACTTGTCTCCCCACGAGAGAAGAGTTAGACACAAAATCGTTTTTTAAAGAGGAGAAAATCCAGCTCTCCAAAAAAAAGGCACTCCTGATTGGAATAAAATTGTAAATTGCCTAAGTCTAGAGAAATTTCTCCTTCACTGACCAAGGACAAAAAAAATGATGAAGTCTAGTATCAGAACAGATCCTACACTTTGCTCTTAGACAAAAAGCCAGGAAAGTCAAGTTTTGAGATACTAAAATATCTAGTCCTGGATATAATTGTAAAGTACATCTGATTGTGAATCCCTGATTTTGCAGAGTTTTTTTGTTTGTTGTTTATGTAGTAACGAGTTACTGTTTATCAAGACCAAAGGCCACTCGAGGTTAAGTGTTAACGAACTTGTCAGATTGATGGTGAGACAACACCGTGAAGATTGATAACCCGAAGATAAGCATTGGACTTGAACACGAACATGTTCTAGTTAGTTGGGAAGCAGCATAACGGTATTGTGTTCCACAAACGAATAGTTCTTGGAAAGAAACTTTTCTCACAGAAGTTACGTTTCGTTTTCGATACACAGAGAAAGAAAGAAAAAGTATTTATAGTAGTTATAGCTAGATTAGTTTTTGTTGTGAATGTTTTACAGAGGGGGGGGGCATAAATTAGCGCCTAGTCGAATACCTTTTTTTATTGAGATCGCTCCAGACAAGGCATGAAGCCACTTGATGTAAGGAGCTAAAAGCAAATACTACTTCAAGGTTAAAAGCTAGCCAATAATAAGTGTTATACGGATATATTCCGACCCATAAAACAGCAATTCTTCCCCCTTTTGTTAGAAACATCGCTCATGGAATGTGAGAAATACAGGAACATTTGGACAGTCACTTTCTACTCTCCTACCATACAAATAACGATAGAATAGAGAAAGCCTAGCAACGTCTTTTCTATAAGATAGAGGTTGTAGGGAAGAGAAGAGGTCATCCCCCGCCCCACTAGATTTCAAAGTGGCGAGTGTGACGTCACCCTTTAGTTGGCAGGTCTTCTTTAAGTCGGAGTGATACACACACTCAGGGTCCCATCTGTAGGTCAAATCTAATCTGTCGTGAGTATGACACAAGACTGCCACGGTCACCGCCAACAAGTAATACGTATTTTCAAGCCCCTTCTACCTTTTTTGATCTTTGCATAACCTATTTCTCAACCCTATCTATTACACTCTCTCTCTCTCTCTCTCTCTCTCTATATATATATATATATATATATATATATATATATATATATATATATATATATATATATATATATATATATATTATATAATCATTTCAAGTATCCACATAAAATGTTATAAGAAGATATAATTTTTATGTATCAATGTTCAGTATTTACTTCAACAGTGCTCGATACATGATTAGAGCTAGATAGAAAGTTATGAAAATATATTAATTGATATAAATATTTTTTCATGACTTTATATATATATATATATATATATATATATATATATATATATATATATATATATATATATATATATATATAATTACTCTATTCCATATATTGAGCTTAAAACGATAGGTTTAAATTTTAAAAGTATACGTTTCTACTTCTTTAGTTTAATACTTTTATTATATATATATATATATATATATATATATATATATATATATATATATATATATATATATATATATATGTGTGTGTGTGTGTGTGTGTGTGTCTCTTAAATTCCCTATGTCGCGTGGTCATTTGTAATGGCTGTTAATGTAGGGGGAACGTGTGAGCACCTAAAGGTGGCTCTGTGAACGTGTTTGCGACTCATGCCCGTCTGAAATTATCACTTCCCTCACTGAAGAGAGCAATTAACTCGAAACAGTGTCCTATTTAGTTAAATATAATTTTATATTTGTTTATAAATATCATATAAATATATGTATATATACATAGCATATATATATATGTATATATAGCATATATATATAAATATATATATATATGTATATATAGCATATATTAGATATATGTATATAAACTATATCATATATGTAGCATATATGATATAATGAGATCAGATTGGCCACTCACCATGAAATATCACGGTGTCTCAAGTCGATAGCAACGATTAAAAACTACATGAATTACTATTCGACTTGCTTCCGCACTCAACGTATTCACTAGATTCAATCCCGGGCAAATACTGGATGTTTTCTGACAAAATAATTGTTCATGGAATCAGATTTTGGTCCAATTAAGTTGGATTTTTTTCTTTAACTGAAGCGTCGTTACAATCCAAATAAAAATACTTTTACAATAATGCATCTAATTGTTAAAAAAGCGTTCCAATTAATGTATCGTTTCAGAAGGCGTTTGTGTTTACTAATAAAGTCGAATTATGCCTAATGTTTGATTCATCAGTTAGACCTAGAAATATTGAGTGATGTGTTCTGTATTTAATATTAATAATACAGAAACACATCGATCTTATGTATACCTAGTGACAACAGTAATATCCTTATATATATATATATATATATATATATATATGTTCGCGAAATGGCATATCTATATATGTATGTATATATCTATCCAAATGAATATATATATATATATATATATATATATATATATATATATATATATATATATATATATATATATATATATATATCGTTTCTTTGAATTCTACTGTCTGATCAATCCATCAATTATTTCCCGACACGTGACAAGTATATAAACAATTCCCCCTCGCTCTCTTTGCCCCTGTCTCTCTTATATATATATATTTTTTTCCTTTTTTATAATTTTTTTGATACCTTCGATAATTATTTATGGTCTTTTGACCACGTTTTTAATCGTGATTCCCCCTCGTAGTCGACGATTACCTTGAAAACTGTCGATAGAAAAACGTCTCAGAAATTTTATTTATTTTTTTACCTCCTTTTTTCTCAGTACTCGTTTATAAAAAAACAAAACAAAAACAAATCCTCATAGATAAAGAAAAAGTAAGGAAGTGATTCATCTTATTTGACTGTTTATCATATATATATATATATATATATATATATATATATATATATATATATATATACATATATATACATATATATATATATATATAGAGAGAGAGAGAGAGAGAAAGAGAGAGAGTGTGTCAGGTTGTATATGAAAAGAAATCAAATAAAGTGCTCAATCATATAAGAGAGCTAATATAATTTATTTAGATACTGTATGTTACATATTTCAGCAATGTACCGCGGTTTCATCCAAAAGATGTCTAAATCTGCTCTTTTGGATAAAACCATGGTACATTACTGAAATATGTAATTATCTAAATAAATTATATATATATATATATATATATATATATATATATATATATATATATATATATATATATATAAAGTGTTTATATAAGTCATAACAGTGCTATTATTGTTCTCCACTCTTTGATGAAGACCAATGCGTATTAATTAGTGTATAAATATATTTGTCACCTGATAATAATATGATGAAGAATCGAAAACGTTTTTGATACCTATGGAACATATATTAATTTTGTTATTTTAATACAAAAAGATCATTAGAAATTCTTTTTTTTTAATAAATAAAAGTATAATTAAGCAGAGAATTCTGCAATTTGTAATATTGTTTGCATAAATTAAAAATGTTGCCTATATATATATATATATATATATATATATATATATAGAGAGAGAGAGAGAGAGAGAGAGAGAGAGAGAGAGAGTCCGGCGAATTCTTCTCTACACTGATGATTCCTGTAAGGATGAAACGTATAGGTATGTAAATAAAACAAATATTTATAATTAATTATTTGTCGACCCCAAAACTAGGCTGGGATCTGTAGCGAGTTACATAAGCGCAGCTGTCACTGTGGCTTAAAGGCGGTGTTCCTTTCAAAAGTAGAACTCTGTACGACAGCTGCTTTTAAATAGAATTAATCTCTCGCTGATCTACCGAGAAGTTTTTGTGTTTTTTTGTTGTTTTGTTTTTTGTTTTTTGGGGTTCGTTACGCTGTTTACAGGGTTTGCGGGAGCTTGATTACCTTCGAATATTATTTTTCACTGGAGTAACTTTATCGGACCCGGAAGAAAAAATGGCCGAAAACATCAGGTCAGATTAATTTTATTTGAATTGGCATTAGCGGCGCTTGCATCTAACTAGGCAGTTATGGTTTGCACAACTCCTATCAGCTCATAAGAACCCTTAATTGGACGTTATCATATTCAACACCAAGTAACTTTTCTGAACTTTTTATATGATTTGTTTTTTTTCTATCGTTTTATTAATTTGCATGCACCTTGGATACACTTTTCACTGTTATCTACTGCATTGATAGCATACAAATTTCCCGCCTGGATAACTTTTTCGTTTTTGAACTACCATTCACTACCTGGATTGTTTTTTAATCAACCTCTTTGACATCTTTCTTGAAGCTGGTTTAAACTTTATGACTTGGATGAACTGTATAAGTTTTAACAAAAAAGTATGTTTTGGGCCGATATATTTGATGTTTTATATACTTTTATGTATTCTATATATTTTCTATATATTTTTAAAGTTTAATTTTCTTACCTGCAGTAATGTCATTGCGGTAATGGTCCTCTGAGGAGAAGATTTTCTTTGAAAACTCATGAGTTAAGGACTTTAAAGTACTTTGCTTGAACTTTGAATTCTAATAAAATTTGATTCGCATCTTATTTTATTCTTTCACCTTATCTAGTGATATTAATGCTCTATCCAGTATATTGAGCTTAATTTTTATCCGGATGTTAACTAAATAATGAAATTAGTTGCCTCTCATATCTTTTGTTGTATTAACCTCATATATATATATATATATATATATATATATATATATATATATATATATATATATATATATATAAGTGAAATATTTTCAAAATCAACAATCGTGCAATTTAAACGAAAAATCTATTTATTTAATTTTTTTTTGCAAGCTTTCGTTGTAGAACAATTTTGTCAGGCGAGACTGTCTTATAGTTTTTTTCTTCTTTTTTCATCCTCATTAAAAAGCGCCGTTAATACCATCAAAATGAGGAGGAAAAAAGATGAAAAAAACACTATAAGACAGTTATTCCTGACAACGTTGTTCTACAACGAAAGGTTGAAAAAAAAAATTAAATAAATGAATTTTTCATTTAAATTGCACGATTGTTGATCTTCAAAATATTTCACTTAAATACATTCTCATGCGTGCTTCAAAGATGTTGTCAATTTCATTATATATATATATATATATATATATATATATATATATATATATATATATATATATATAATTTTTAAAGTAATATAGGAAAGAAAAAACGTTAAAGATGTCTAATTTCTGGACTATCAAAAAAGGTCCACCTTTGAACAATTAGGTTTTATAGATAGATAGATAGATAGATAGATAGATAGATAGATCGTAAAATATTTCTCTCCGCATTAAGTAAAGTCATGCAATTATTAGGTTTGAAAATATCGTAGTGTTCACCTCGATGAGTTCGGAAAAATATTTTGAAAGGTTTTCTATTGATTAAAAGTGTATTATTTTACAGTTTTTAATTTTAGTAGCGAATGCATAAAAATGAAATGCTGTGTTTGCCTTTTGGGCAATGAATCTGTAAACACGACGAAAATTAATGGAGTTCCCATTTAGAACCATTTCACTTTTGTCTGTTCAAGATTAACTTATATAAGCTGAAGGGGAGAATGAAACATTTTAAATTGTTGTATATTAGAATCGCGTGTTTAATTTATGTGTTCGTTACAACATTTTGAGTAGGATTTTTTTATCATTTCGATTTGGGACTGAGATCAGCTGTTGAGCACTGTATAGCCTAGGTAATACATAGATATATAGAGTCTAGTGATACATAAAAGTACTCAACACGGTTTCTTTTATTTTTTTGATGAAGCTAAGACGTCCTAAAAAAGCATTTACATATATATATATATATATATATATATATATATATATATATGTATATATATATATATATATATATATATATATATATATATATATATATATATATATATATATATATATATATATATATATATAT
>OY744540.1:25641255-25653755 GCA_963556195.1 Sepiola atlantica | reverse complement strand
ACATGGCGTATATTAAGTGCGCTTTTCCCCAGTTCCATTTACCTTGGGAAACTGACTCGTTTCGAATCCAATGAATATTAAAGCATCAGTTATGACTAATTTACCATTTTCTTGCTTTTTATATACAATAACAAAATGCGGATCACAAAATAACGAGAATGGCTTCACTTTTCGGAATGGCAAAACATGTTAAATATTTATCATTGACTATGAAAATATTCGGGTCGCGTATTCCTCTCCGGATTCATGTTCAGCTAATTAATCCCAGACATACCGTATCCTCTAAAATTGAACAGGGAAGTCCGCTATTGGTCTAATGGATGTCGATACGGACTATGAAATCGGAAATGCCAAGCTCAAATTCTCGCGAATAATTTGTTTTTGTTTACGTACTAATATTTTTTTTATTAATGGATCACCACTTATCAAGTCCAAACGCCACTCGAGGATTGGGGTTAATGATATGGAATGATTGTCGGCCGAGAGATGAAGAACCTTATGGGTGGATTGAGAATGATTGCCGGGATGGACCAAGATCGAATGCTCGTTGTGGTGACGGTTCATAACAAGAGGTTCTAGTGTCTAGTTGATGGCATTTTAATTTCAGTTCACCATATACCATGATTAGTCAAACTACCAACTATGTCAGTTATGAGAAAGCATTGTATTGAGAGGCATAGCCTTTACAAAAGTAGTGATATTCCATGAAAATGCCAGTATACTGAAATCATATGCCCTTAATAGGGTTAAGATGAAAATTCATATACACTAAATGTACAAAAGCAAGGATATTCCCAAATTTTTACACTTTTATTGTCATTAAGAATATGACTACATATCAACCAACCCATTTCATTATCACATCACTACAGTATAAATCTCTATGCATGAGTTGATGAAGTGTGTGAGGTGCGATGAAGAAAAATTCCTACAAGTAAAATACATAGCCCTGTTGTGCTCGCATACCCTTAATGACAATAAAAGTGTAAACATTTGGAAATTTCCTTGCTTTTGTACATTTAGTGTATATGAATTTTCATCTTAACCCTATTAAGGGCACATGATTTCAGTATACTGGCATTTATCATGGAATGTCACTACATTTTTAAAGGCTATGCCTCAATACAATGGTCATTTTTAAGGTATTTTGAAATTTCTGGAAAACTAAGGTATATGGTAAACTGAAATTAAATGCCATCAACTAGACCCTAGAACCTTTATATTTGCCAAATGTCAGCTGAATCCATCAAATAGTTGATGAGATACGGGGTTGCACATACGTACGTACGTACGTACGTACGTACGTACACACGGATAACACAAAATTATGCCTGACCTTTCTGAATCTCTGGGTTGCCTTGACTAATGATGCTGAAATTCTACACACATATAGAACATATCAAATAAAAATTTTATGCAAAGTTTTAACTAATTTGGTTTATTGGTTTTTGAGTTATGATAGATCAAAGAAATGAGATTTCCAGCATAGGCCGTTTTTAAAGTCTATTAAGAAATAGAGCGCTATCGCGCCTTCCTTGATTTGTTGTTTTCTGGTGTGTACGCACGTCGGGCTTACTTTCTAATAATCTGTAAAACGAAATAAAGGAGACATTTATATAATCTACTGCTTACTGGATGCTTGGTAAAGGCCTTAATCCGATATTCGTCGTATCAAAAGCTGTACAATGAAAAGGAGACAAGATGCATGTCGATTGGCAAAATACGAGTATGTTTTTCCTGTATTTATTCATCTTTCGTTTCTTACATACTCCTTAGCACCGGTTTCGAAGATACCCGGTGTAAGGGTGTCAGTTCCCGTATTAATATTATAACAACATTGAACTTGAAGACGATCATGTTGTAACATGTAGGGTAACAGTCCAGTGGTAATGTGTTCGACAGAGTGGAAGCTTTTGTGAAGAAGCTCTGTTTGTGGAATTTCCGCCTCACGTTAGGCACACGAAGGAAGAAAGGATTTTTTTGTTATGAAAGATATGAACTCTCTGGGTAAAATAACAACTAGAAAGTTTCTGTTGCTGTTTCAAAATGATTCTTCTGCCAAATAAGCTCACTGGATTTAGTGCGAATAGAAGAAAATTTGCGACCTAAGTCACTAAAATGTATTCTGAAACTCATTACGTCTTCCGTAGAAGTAGGCACATGTAAATTCAGTTGAATAATAGTTTAATCTCACTGAAGATTTTGTCTTTTAACGACGACGTGTCGAATTCAGATGTTGAATCAAAACCTTTTTCGGATTTTCACTTATAATTTATAGCTACTTGTAGTATTTCCTTATTGTTGGCCAACAATTGTTTAATTGGTTATTCTTTAATCTTATATATAAAGTCGAGTTACCTGACACAGCTTGGGTAAGTGTGTTTCTACCAGTCGGGGGTACATCCTTGACAATCAGTCCGACAGGCGAAAGAGAATGCAACATTTTAATCCGGCAGACAAAATAAAATTATCAGTGGCGAAAAACTGAACATATGTTTATTTGAATATACTCTAGAACCAAACTTCTTAATCCATCCACTCTTAACTTTTGTAATACTCTAGAACCAAACTTCTTAATCTATCTACTCTTAACTTTTGTAATACTCTAGAACCAAACTTCTTAATCCATCTACTCTTAACTTTTGTAATACTCTAGAACCAAACTTCTTAATCTATCTACTCTTAACTTTTGTAATACTCTAAAACCAAACTTCTTAATCCATCTACTCTTAACTTTTGTAATACTCTAGAACCAAACTTCTTAATCTATCTACTCTTAACTTTTGTAATACTCTAAAACCAAACTTCTTAATCCATCTACTCTTAACTTTTGTAATACTCTAGAACCAAACTTCTTAATCCATCTACTCTTAACTTTTGTAATACTCTAGAACCAAACTTCTTAATCTAGTTGTATAAATATTTATCAGGTATGGAGGTGTTTTTATTATTGGTGAAAATATCGCCATTCGACAAAAACTTAAGTAAAACGAAATTTATCAAAGAAGGTTAATTCCTTCAAGTCTAAGACATTTACTTCGTAACGAATTATAGGAAAACAGAAGTAGTTAGTAATAGCAGTAATTCCTCCACCCACTCCTAACTTTTGTAATAATCTAGAACAAAACTTCTTAATAATCAAATTGTGTAAATATTTATGATATTCTTAAATGGTTTGATTATGGGTGAAAATATCACTATTAGACAGAAACTTAGAGAAACGAAGTTTATCAAAAAAAGTAAATTCCTTTCAAGTAAAATCCCAAATTATTGAAGTCCGCAGTAAAAAGGATTTCTGCATTTAATTTTTAAAATTTCGTTGCAAATATAACGGGGCAGGCATGATTAAGGCGACATGATTGAAAAAAAATAATCCTACATTTAAAATTAATCAATTTTTTTGATGCGTATGACGTTGTTTAAAGTTTTTATGAATCAAAAATTGTACTGACCTCGAAAATATGTAAGCAGATTCTTAATAAAACAGAAAAATTGGAATAATTTAAAAGGAAATATATGTTATCTAGGAAAACGAGGAAAATAAATGAGAGAAGTAGTAAAAATTCTTAAAAGCCCTTTCGTCTTACCCTCCCCAGAAAAAAAACTCAGAAAATGATAAGAATAATTGTTTTTTAAATGTTGAATGAGTAGTGAAACTATGTATGTTGGCGGTATAACCCGAGAGAGAAGTGGGAAAAATTGGGTAAATATTTCGAGGATAATGGGTGTGTGTGTGGGGGGGGGGGGTGATATCATGAACAAACAATTATTTTATATAGTTCAGATCGATTCTTATGGAAATTAGATTCTAGGGCAATAGAGTATGTATGGTTGTGCATATATGTGTTCGTATGCGATTCTCTTTCTTTTTATCGATCTCTCTATTTTTTTGACCGTATATATATATATATACATATATATATTCAATGATAAATGCCAGTATACTAAAATCATATGCCCTTAATAGGGTTAAGATGAAAATTCATATACACTAAATGTACAAAAGAAAGGAAATTACCAAATATTTACACTTTTATTGTCATTAAGGGTATGATTACATATCAACCAAACCATTTCATTATCACATCACTACAGTATGGCTCTCTATGCATGAGTGGATGAAGTGTGTGAGGTGCGCTGAATAAAATTCCTACCAGTAAAATACATAGCCCTGTTGTGCTCGCATACCCTTAATGATAATAAAAGTGTAAACATTTGGGAATTTTCTTGCTTTTGTACATTTAGTGTATATGAATTTTCATCTTAACCCTATTAAGGGCATATGATTTACATATACTGGCATTTATCATGGAATGTCACTACTTTTGTAAATTTTGTCAATACAATGGTCATTTTAAGGTATTTTGGAATTTTCTGGAAAACTGAGGTATATGGTAAACTGAAATTAAAATGCCATCAACTAGACCCTAGAACCTCTATAGTTGCCAAAAATCAGCTGAATCCATCAAATAGTTGATGAGATACAAGGTGGCACATACGTACGTACACACAGATAACATGATTTCATGATTGAACTTTCTGGATCTTTGGGTTGCCCTGATTAATGATGCTGAAATTCTACGCACTTATAGAACCTATCAAATAAAAATTTTGTGCAAAGTTTTAACTAATTTGGTTTATTGGTTTTTGAGTTATGATTGATCAAAGAAATAAGATTTCCAGCATAGGCCGTTTTTGAAGTCTATTAATGGATAGAACGCTCTCGCGCCTCCCTTGATATATATATATATATATATATATATATATATATATATATAGAGAGAGAGAGAGAGAGAGAGAGAGAGAGAGAGAGATGAAAGAATAGGATAAACATGTACGAATAACAAATTTATTTCAACTTCGATTGTTCAATGCAAGGTGTACTCGGTAAAAACATGTTTATTATTCTTTCCTTTAGCCAAAGCTTTTCAAAGATTAAAAATCTAATCATCAGAGGAATTACATAGATAGATAGTACACCTTCCATTGAACAATCGAAGTTGAAATAAATTTGTCATTCGTACATCTTTATCCCTCTTCTTTCATCTATCTTTATAATTGCTCTATCTCGTATATTGAGCTTAAACTATTTCACTATAGGTTCTAGCTACTAAAAGTATACTTTTAGTTTCATATTTTATTTATATATATATATATATATATATATATATATATATATATATATATATATATATATATATATATACATACATATATATATTTATTAATCTTATACGTACATAAAAGTAATCCATGGGCACGTGTTTCTGGCTCACACCCATCATCAGCATGTCCATGGATTTCATTTATGTACGTATAAAATTAATAAATATATATATATATATATATATATATATATATATATATATATATATATATATATATATATATATTAATGAAAAGTACGTCCTATAAAGTTAAGGGCGACTAATAATTCAATTTACTGCATCTTAATCACTTGGGAAGTGAGACAATCAACTTAATAATAAGCAAAAATCAACGAACGCTACAATCACCAATAAAATAATTACATAAAAATACATTATATATATGTGTGTGTGTGTGTGTGTGTATAAATTAGATGGAAAAATAATGAGTCTATTTGCTTCTATATGATAATAATAAAGAATAATAATACTTTTAAAAATAATTATTATTATTATTATTATTACTATTATTATTATTATTATTATTATAAAAATAAAACAAGAAGAACACAAGTCAGTCGTGAGATTGCATACCTCCACCTGACAACGTAAGGATGGGCCAAAGTCTTTTCTGGATCTTACTTCTCCATATGGTATGAAGTATTCCCGGAAATTTATCTGATCAGGAGACAAGTGCGCATGGTGGTTGCTGTTATGGTGTGAGCATAGATCAAATTTCAAAAATCTGAATTTGAAATTTAGTCACGATTTCGACCATGACAAAACTTCTCAAGAATAGTGCATTAAAATACGGAACTTCATAGGCTACAATTTGGGGCAGGTAGCGAATCTCTACGATGAATAGAACCGAAGTTATCACCAAAAGTGACATTCACCTTTTCCGTGACCTTGACATTTATCTTTGATCAGGATATCCTAACATTAAATTATTTCTAAGTTAGAACATAACTGATATTTGGACCACGTTTGGTGATGATTGGTCAAGTGATGTGGACCCTAGGCTGTACACAAACAAACATAATGACAAACACGACCGACAACATAGTTCCCTTTGCGGAGGTAGTATTGTATAAGTAGTAGTAGTAGTAGTAGTAGTAGTAGTAGTAGTAGTAGTAGTAGTAGTAGACGCAGTAATAATATAGAAATAAAGAGACTTACTATTTTTGTTATGCAAGAAGAATGTCTAAGCTGATATGTCACAGTTTATGAATTTTCGAATGGAATCAAATTAGAATTTAAAAAATAGTGATAGTGTTTGTGACCCAACGGGGAACCGGTACGTCCAGTATTGATCTCATATAGTTTCGATGACAGACTGACACAAAATCTACATTATAATGTGATATTCTTATAGGTAGATCTACCATTTGACAAATAAGATGAATACGGACAGGACATAGATAATAATAATAATATGTAAACTGATTGAATTTCAAAGTCGAAAACTAATTATTTTCTCGCGGCAGTTCAGTTGTCTGGAATGATTGTTCAAATCTTACATCGTATTAAGTCAATTAGGCGAAGCCAATATTTTACAGCATTTCGGAAAGTTGATTCACAACTAGTCATATAACAAATTAGAACAATACCCGTCCAACAGTTCTGCACCACTTTTATGTCTCCTTACAAAGGTTAAAATCAACATATAATGATATCCTTATTCCAATTTTGATCAAAATCCATCACATGATTTTGGTTCTAGAAAAAGGTTTTAAAATTAAGGCTTAAGCTTAAGGGGTTTTAAGAAGAAAATGAAATTCAGGAAATCTTGCTTAATTGGTGTCTAATGACTATGGATGAAGTTCAATGCTAATCTGATATATTTGAATCTTCTAATTGGCGCTTGTGCTCATATCGTGCCCCCTAAAAAGCATTCAAAATACTCATGAAAAACTGAAATTTGGGGGAACATTTATTAGTTGGTGTCTAATACCTATTGCTAAAATTTCACACAAAAAAAAAGGTATTTTCACGAATGGTTTTCATTACATTCTTTGCATAAAACTAAATTAAACTTAATATAGCCCACATTACGACTCCTTACACCTAGCATTTGTGTTCTAAAATTCATAATGATCGCCTAATTAGTTTAGGAGTGAATCCTGTACATACAAATATATAAACATATGCACATACCTAACTTTATATAGATAAAGATATACATAGCATTCAAAATATTAAAGTTATCATTAGCATGCTATTATTAGCACCTATAATCAGTATGCTATTATTAACACCTATAATCAGCATGCTATTATTAGCACATATAATTAGCATGCTATTATTAGCACCTATAATCAGCATGCTATTATTAGCACATATAATTAGCATGCTATTATTAGCACCTATAATCAGCATGCTATTATTAGCACGTATAATTCAAAAGGACTAAGTCAAGAAAGAAATGGTGGAAGACAGGTGGGGTTTATTTTAAATGATCTTCGTTCCAAATAAGTTACGAATAGATTTCAATTTACATATGCACATACCTAACTTTATATAGATAAAAATATACATAGCATTCAGAATATCAAAGTTATTTAATATACATGAGGTTATTTTTTTGTTATGTATAACATTTCTTACCGACTAAGAAAGATCTCGTTTTGAAATAAATATTGTTTAAATTGAAAAAAGCATTTGCGCTAAATGATAATTGTAATAGTTTCGCTAATCGGTGCGTGTATAACGCCTAATACGCCTGTGTTGTCGTCGTCAACCCCAGGTTATTGCTTGTCTGTGAATACAAAATCACTCGGACGCCGATGTTGATTTATAAAAATGGTTTATTTAAAAAGCGAAGAACTGTCACAGAAAACATCATAGGGGTCACTTTCGTACGCGTGGGAGAGAGAAAGACAGACAGATAGATAGACGGTTAGCTCGTCTCGCCTAACCCAGCCACACTATGCTCGCTGCCCCCTCCCCATTGGAGACCGCGCCTACTGGTGGAGTATTCGGCTAAGTCCTTTTACTTGAGGTAACATTATTTGGAGAAGGTGCACAATTCCTCGTATGTTCGTATGAGCCAGTGTATATGTGTATCGAGGAAATCTGATTTGGGCTTCGAATACTATGTTATTTTTAATATTTTGCAGGGTTTACTTGTAGGGTGGAGCATCCTCATGTCAGGTTGTCCTGACAAACCATTTAGAAACCGAAGACACTCGAAGATTGTGTCTAGTAGGTAATTCTAACTCTCAAGTGAACATTCAATCTCTCTCTCTCTCTCTCTCTCTCTATATATATATATATATATATATATATATATATATATATATATATATATATGGGGGGGGTGTCAGTTGTAATACTTGAATAAATATTGTATGGTCAATGGCATTGCGACGCTCACAAAATCATCAAACAGTTGGATTTCGAGTCTCTATTCAATCGTGAATTTCTTCCTTTGAAATCCGCAATGCGACTTGTATTTTTTTAACCTTAATAATTTTCAAAAGTTTCATCTTTTTCTGGCCTACTTTGGTCACATATGCAGCTTGCTCAACTTGACTCAACTGAGAGAGGCGTTAACTTCTTAAATGTCGTGATCACATCTCGTGATGATAAGCTCTCGCGAGAACGCAGGCTTATCAATTCGTGATTAGGTTGGATACTCACTGATGTGACTGATAAAATGACCATTCGTTACTTTACTCTCTCAAGAGCTGCCACCTGCAAATTAGATCTCTCTCTCTCTCTCTCTCTCTCTCTCTCTCTCTCTCTCTCTCTCTCTCTCTCTCTCTCTCTCTCTCTCTCTCTCTCTCTCTCTTTCAGATGTGAAAGTAGCATATAGGTCAGGAAGTCATAAGATGACGAAACACACTCGAACTAGTATGGGGATATTCAAATTGTTCAACCGTCGCAATTTTAAATGTGAAAAGCTAATAATATCGGATATTTTCGCGTTAACGTTTTCACTGACCACGTGTTTTGGTAAACTAACTATTGGTAATGGATTAGTTAAGGAGAAAAATATTCATAGACGAAATATACAACTTAACAGATTAATTGACATTATGTTTCGGAATTATGAGTTTTGATAACTCGTGTAATTTGGATTATTCGGACTATTGTTTTCGTTTTGGGTTCTAGTCTCTAAATTACGAATTACTTAAGACGTCTACCCGGTCATAAACGGCGGAACGAGAGCAAGCTCGCCTGTGGATTAAATCAAAAATATCCGTTCGAAATTCCGTACACATTCCCGAGTTCGACAAGACGCATCCGGAGAAGGTCGGAGGTTACATGGGTGGAAACGTTGTGATAATAACATCCAAGATGAGAACAGTAGTGCAAAAATAATCCAATTAATAGATTTATTTAATTCACGTGTAAATATGAAGATGGGCAAGCCTCTGAATGCGCAATAAACCCCTTCGTTTATAGGCGTGTTTATATTTTGGCTATCATCTCTCTCTCTCTCTCTCTCTCTCTCTCTCTCTCTCTCTCTCTCTCTCTCTCTCTCTCTCTCTCTAAAAATGCTAATATAAATAAATAACTCTATTGATTGTTGAGCACTATTATATCAACATGGTAAAAACTCTCTGGATTTTTAACCCGTGAATACAAAGTTACTCTGGATTACCATATATATATATATATATATATATATATATATATATATATATATATATATATATATATATATATATATATATATATATATATATTAAAGCAAGAAGCAACAACGCTACAATCAACGAGCAAAACAATAATTACATAGAAATATACAAAATATTTAGGTAATAAAAAATGTACATATTTCCAGATAAGGCGTCATGGTCAGTAGGTAAAACACCAGACTATAGACATATATTATCTAATGTTCGATCCTGGTCCTAGTTAGCCACGCTGATGACGGCTGTGAGCCAGAAACACGTGTCCATGGATTACTTTTATGTACGTATAAAATTAATTATATATATATATATATATATATATATATATATATATATATATATATATATATATATATATATATATATATATATATATAACGAAAAATACGTTCTATGAAGTTAAGGGCGACGAATAATGCTATTTTTTGCGTTTTTATTACTTAGGAAGTGAAACAATTGGTATAGTAGTAAAAAGAAAAGGAACAAACGCTTCAATCACCAATAAAAACATTTACATAAAAATACATTTTGTATATATATATATATATATATATATATATATATATATATATATATATATATATATATATATGTGTATATGTGTGTGTGTGTGTGTGTGTTTTGTCCACCACGACATTTCATTTTCATGAATTATCGTGTACCTTATCCATATATATATATATATATATATATATATATATATATATATATATATATAATCTTGCCTTGCCACTAACGACAAGTGACGCAACCCAGTTGATTGGTTTCAAGGGGGATAACTCTGGACTCTACAAACCTTCTTAGTTTATTAGGCCTAACTTTATGCTATTCAATATTTTTACCCCTATTTTTGAAAGAGATTCTATTCCTAGTGTAGTCTCTCTATTGTCTTCGATAGAAAGACTATGTCACGTAGGTGTAAATAACAATAATGTTAAAACGTGCAATATTGTTGTCGTTATCGATGTGCAGTTACATTGTGCATAAAGATAGCAACAAATTGTAAGTACAGCAAATAATACGTGAAGGCATTTCATGTTCGTACGTACGTAATCACTTTTCAAACTCACTTTTACAATCAGCATATGATTGGTGATTAATTAATTGTTGCTAAAGTTTTTCTTTAATTTTGGCTTTACTCATTTTAAGATTAATTGTCCCAAGAACAAATTATTTCGTCCCGTCGACAAAAAGAGTACAATTTTAAATAAATACATTTCAAAAAGTGACATTGATTCGACTAATATTTAGCCGACAATTATTTTTACGGTAAAAAGACAGAATATTTATTGTTTTTACTCTTTTTATTAATTTTTTAAAAAAATTAAACTTTTTAGTGTAACAATTTAATTTTAATAAAGAAAGAAAGGAGAGACATGTTCGTGTTATTTTGTTATAGAATATTTAGCTAACAATGATCTGTGTGAATCGATGTTATAAATAATCATTTTTGTTTTTGTCTGTGTGTCACTTATAGGCTCCAAAAGTACTGGTCAAAACTCTATCAAATTTGGCATGAACGTGTGCTCTTATTTATTTGCCTTTCCACGAGTGCAGAGTTAGGCACAAGGTCGGGTTTTAATGTGGGCAAATCCAACTGGCCAAAAAAAAACGACATTCAGGATTGGGACAAAAAATTTACTTGCCTCAGTCTAGAACAGTAATTCTCAACTTTTGTTTACCCATCGACGTCTTTTTCTCGTATTATGTTTTGGCGGACCCCCATAGCTTATTGTATTTTTCATTAATAAAAAAAATGATGGAATTATATCAATGCTTTATTTTAAAAGAACATGACAGACCCCTAGTTATATTACATGAACCCTAGGAGATCATGTGGACCCCCGTTGAGAATCACTGATCTAGAAAGATCTCTCCTACACCGACAGAGGACAAAACAGATGCTACATTTTGAATTATTTATTTACATTGTAACAAACTGGGCTCACGGCCATAAAAATGTGTGGGTAAAACGATGTTCGTTCGTCATCCTTGATTTAAAGTAACAAAGTTGTCTATGCTAACTAGAATCATCAAAACACCACCAGATACTACACTTTAATCGCAGCCCGAAGGCCGAGAACAGGTGTGTCATACAGGTATGAAAGTGTAAATTCTACGAGACTTCTCAATGGATTGTTTTACTATCATTATTATTATCCGATCTTCCTTCGCCTACGTGTTGTAGATAGCGTTTGTACAGGGTGGGCAAAAATAAGGGTCCTATTTTTAAAAATTCATAACTTTTTTATTTATTGATTTTTTTTTATTTTTTTTTAGAATAAGTAAAGGACCCCTTCCGAAGCAAGCATGAGCCGTATTAGCCCTAAGGAACGTACCCTCATTTAGAAAACATTATTTTTGCTTAAAAAACTCAAAACAGTGTAAAAAACAATACTTTAGTTTTTGTAAGTTTTAAGAAGTGTTTTTCGGCTAAAATTTGTTTTGTTTATTTCAAAAAATCTCGGAAGGGTCAGTCTACACACACATAAAGTTTGGTGAGTTTAACTTTTATTTTGTGGAAGTTATTCAAATTCAAGTTATTCAAATTTAAAGATAGGACCCTTATTTTGGCCCACCCTGTATAATAAAAAACTGTGCCTTGTCTTAGCAGTAAAGAATTTGTTTTCGTGTTCTTTGGGTGTCTTTGAAGTGTCATGTGGTCATACGACAGTTTCTCCACTTTTTTATGCAGTCCTTTGCATTATTG
>OY744540.1:25633755-25636255 GCA_963556195.1 Sepiola atlantica | reverse complement strand
TCTATCGGCGTCGCCGCAGCAAATACCTCCCGATATTATTGGAGAGACATTTTTAAAAGTCCGGATAAATGTAGCGACCACGCTGGCACGTGTATATGTATTGAAAGTAGTATTTTCAACATTATATATATATATATATATATATACTAGCAAAAACTACCCGCCCCCCGGGCGGCAATTACTGACGCTGTGGTCTTCTTTACAATAACCAAAGAAGTAATTTTCTATTGACATTTTGGTAATTTATAGGAATTTTTTTTTAATGATAATCGTCGTGATGTTATTTGATGTATTCCAATATGGGGGAAATATACTGTGCATGAACATCGTCAAATTTTGTTTTTGAAGAAAAAAACAAAACACGGTTAATTGATATGGTCTTTAAGATATTCAACATCGATAAATTTTATTTAGTTTCAGCATAAAAATTAAAATGAATTCCCCATTAAAAATAGTTATATAATGAAATGAATAAACATAAGGGTGGAACGTCGATTACTGAGTAATTCAAAATTAGTATTTTGTACTTTTCACCTTTATTATAAAAGAAAGAAAAAATACGTAAAGAATATTAAATAATAATATATGTTTTTGAGGGGCAGAAATAATTGTTTGCAAATAAAAGTGTTTTTGAATAATATATGAAATGTTTTTCCATGAATATCTAAGGTTTTACGAGATGTTAAATTAAGAGCTCTTGTCGTACACTTTGTGTTAACTAAAAGAAATTTATATATATATATATATATATATATATATATATATATATATATATGCTTCGTTATTCTAGACTGAATCTATGAACGACGTTCGAGCCCATGCGACCGCTTGCAACCGCCACTCCTGCACTGATGAGGATAAAAACAAAACGATATCGTCTAGGTGAAAAACACTTTAATATTTAAATAAATAAATATATATATATGTGTGTGTGTGTGTGTGTATATATATATATATATATTCAATTAAATTAAAGATAGTTGAATTATCGTTTGATAATAATTTATCGTGATAATATAAAGCTCAATATATTGACTAGAGCAATCAATTTTAGAGATGAAAGATGGGTATTAAATAATTTGAAAGATATTTCACCATCGCCTACAAGTAATACCTTCACTCGATACCGGTTTGAAAATATCTGTTTTAATTTCATTTTTTAACCTATCGATACACTGATAAACCAGGGAGCTAGACGTTTTCGTAATTCACACTTTCATATACATCGAACTCTGACTGATAAACTCTATTCTGGGTGGTTCTGTGGAATGGATAATTCCACTCTCGGACTACTGCGCACCCAGGATGAATTGAACTCTACTAACAACCGTCAAATAATTAGCTTCTTAACAACATTTGGACTCCTAAACACTTTGAGTATTTTTTTTCAAACATTCATTTCCAATATTACAGCTGTTTTGTTTTTGACGTGTTTTTTGACTATGACTATCCTAACTCTACGTTTTCTTCTCAACAAAAGGTTCTTTATCTTTTGTTTTTTATTTTATTTTGTGTATAAAGTTAATTTTGCCGATAATATTTACAATTGCATTGTCAGTTTTTTTATCCTCTGATGAAAATCCATGGATTAAGGATATGAAACTCCTTGCATTGAACTTCTAATGTTTTAATAAATATTGTATATTTGCAATTTTTTATTCTCGTCTTTCATCTCTAGTATATATATATATATATATATATATATATATATATATATATATATATATATATATATATATATATATATATATATATATGGGAAAGGAAGGATGAAGGTAATCCGACCTAATGGGAAATTAAAAGGAAAAAACCAAAAAGGATTTTTTATGTGTTCAGCAACGTTTCGTCTTTATTTGTAAGACTTCTTCAGGATGATAATATTAAGAAAAATGTCATGCAAGTACGTGAACATATATATATATATATATATATATATATATATATATATATATATATATATATATATATATACTAGAGATGAAAGTCAGGAATAAAAAATTGCAAAGATACAATATTTATTCACTCAGAACCATCAACATTTATTTCATTCCACGCGACTGACATCACCAAGCCCGGGCGTCGGTCCTACCGCTTCCAGTAGTGGCTACTACTTCTTCCCATCAACCCAATATGTTCTTTTTCATTTCATATATATATATATATATATATATATATATATATATATATATATATATATATATATATATATATATATATATATACAGGGTGATTCATAAGTCACTTCACTTAGCTATTTAAAATGATTACCATATGAAGCACAAACATACTATGAACTTTTGATACTTGTTATCTTACTCTCTAATTACTGCTATTTGTTAGGAAATGGAAACGTGATGTGAACAGAAAGCCTCCTTCGCACAACACCATAATCAATCAAATATGCTACAAAGATTCGTTAATTCCTTGCAAAAAAGAATGGAGCTCTGCATGCAGAACGAAGGTGGAAATTTTGAAAATCTGCTGTAATTTTAAACTCCCA
>OY744540.1:25396255-25628755 GCA_963556195.1 Sepiola atlantica | reverse complement strand
CAGTATGGGGGTGCAGTATCCATCGCAACAGTACTACACTTTGATCTTAGCCAAAATCGGAAGGTTGTTGCTTTTGTTGTAAGCATGACACACAGATCACACACGCTATTGTATTAATATGTGTTTTCCCGGTTGTCCCCTCCCTACCTCTCTTCCCCTTCCCCTCGAAATGTAGAAAAAAATCTTAGAAGTTGGTTGGAATCGAACTATAAACTAGTCAGGCCGAAGTCAAAAATACTACATCGCTAACCGTAGCGCCAAAGGGAAATACTTGAAAAGTTTCGAAAATTAGGCGAGTTGAATGCTTTTCAAAATTTAGGTGCGGCACGCATGCGCAGAGCTTTTGCCGGGAGCGTGACACACGAACACACGCTATCGTATTAATATATAGATTATTATTAACATCATCATCATCATCATCATTATTATTATTATAGAAGAAGAAGAAGAAGAAGAAGAAGAAGAAGAAGAAGAAGAAGAAGAAGAAGAAGAAGAAGAAGAAGAAGAAGAAGAAGAAGAAGAAGAAGAAGAAGAAGAAGAAGACCTGCCTGGAGGAAACAGATACGTCAGGGAATGATCATCAGTGAGAAGATCCTCTACGATGAAAACGCTTCAAAGGGAGACAGGAGATCGAGCCGACAGACAGACCAGCCAGCCGAAGTGACACATTACACGACAGCCTTCATATGCCAACGCTGTAGTAGACCATGCAAATCAAGAATTGGTCTCTACAGTCACACAAAAAGATACATACAAGCAACATCCCAATACGGCGCTGATCCACAGTCGTTGCGACTGACGGATGCCAACAACATAATTCTTCTTATTATTATTATTATTATTATTATTATTAATAATAATAATAATAATAATAATAATAATAATAATAATAATAATAATAATAATAATAATAATAATAATAATAAATAAATAAATGTTAAACTCCTCAAACCTGACATTATCCTCTATCTCTATAAAGCCACCATCCGCCCATGCATGGAGTATTGTTGCCACATTGGGCTGGTGCATCATCTACTACTCTCTCCCTCCTTGACAAGGTCCAAAAAAGAGTCGCCAACCTAATAGGTTCCTCACTGTCAACCAAGGTCCAGTCTCTGTCCCATCGCCGCAATGTAGCATCCTTGTGCTTGTTTTACAAATACTTCAATAGATTATGCTCCGATGAATTGGCTACTCTGGTGCCCCTTCGACGTAAATTCACTAGACCAACTCGACAATCAACTAAATCCCATCCATTCACTGTGAAGATCCCCAGATGCCGGAGAGCTTTCTACTCAAATAGCTTCTTTCCTCGTGCTGCTGGCCTCTGGAACTCCCTCCCTACTCCCTGTTTCCCCGACAGTACCGACATGCAGAAATTTAAAACTAATGTAAACAGACATCTCACTACGCAGATCCCAGTTTAGGTTGACCACCCCCCCCCCCAAGTTTTTCCCCTTTTCTTTCTTCTCAGTAGCCCCTTGCGTCTACAGTGGCGGCCTGCCGTGTTTGGGGTGAACTACGTTAAAAAAAAAAATTAAATATATATTTTTAATTGTCCGTTGAAAAAAGATTATTTTATTTTGTTTTGTTTGTTTTGTAATAATTTTATTTATTCATGAAACTCACTTCTTGTTTGTATGTATTTTATTTTCTTTGTCGAAGAATCATAATTTAAATTCAATTGTTTTTCGCTTTCAGTTCGAACTTGCGATGAACGAATCGATAAAAGCGCACGGTAATTTTAGAGGCGGGTGTCATTACACCGGCTAAAATAATATCACGTGATCTAACGTTTTTTCAGAGCCGGAATTTTGTACCGATCAAATACACCAGCACCTGATGCAACAATGTTTTCTTTTTTCTTTCTTTTTATTTTCTAACTGGCTTATCAAGGAACAAAATTTATAATAAGGCACTGTGTTCATCTTCATGTGGGTAATCCTCCAAATACGAACATAACGAAAACAAATGTGAGACTTATGGCGCACTGGTAGACTTCTTACAATTTTACTTGACTTCAGATCAAAGTATAGTATCTGTTGACTTCAGATCAAAGTATAGTATCTGTTGATTTCAGATCAAAGTATAGTATCTGTTGACTTCAGATCAAAGTATAGTATCTGTTGACTTCAAATTAAAGTATAGTATGTGTTGACTTAAGATCAAAGTATAGTATCTGTTGACTTCAGATCAAAGTATAGTATCTGTTGACTTCAGATCAAAGTATACTATCTGTTGACTTCAAATTAAAGTATAGTATGTGTTGACTTAAGATCAAAGCATAGTATCTGTTGACTTCAGATCAAAGTATAGTATCTGTTGACTTCAGATCAAAGTATAGTATCTGTTGACTTCAAATTAAAGTATAGTATGTGTTGACTTAAGATCAAAGTATAGTATCTGTTGACTTCAAATTAAAGTATAGTATGTGTTGACTTAAGATCAAAGTATAGTATCTGTTGACTTCAGATCAAAGTATAGTATCTGTTCTGTCTTCACCTAGAGGAGGAGAAATCCTTCTTGACTGATGCAAATTTTTATTTTTGTCCCACCTAGGGTGCCCCTTTTTAGGAAGCTGGATATCCTTCACATAAAAAAAACCCGACATTGTGTCTAACTTCTCACTCGTGGGAAGGCAAGTAAATAGGGACCTCACAATGTGATCGCTGTGGAAGTGTTCATGACTGTGACATGAACAGTCATCGGTTACCTGATGGAGAAAGTTAAATATGTTCACGCAGAAGTGGAAGTTGTACTGCAGAATGGCCCACTCGTTGTCGATCGGCTCAGTTTTAAATTGCAACTGATTCTAAACTTTGGCCGCAATATTCATTCTAAATCTAAATCCCCAGACATTGCAGCAGCTTAAGAATGGTATTCGCGTAGAGATAAGAGGATTGACCCAAGAACCCCTGCACAAAGTTATGCTAGATGCTCGAAATAGGAATTAGTTTTGCATACGTGAAAACGGGAGCTATTGTTAAATGTATCATTTATCAAAACTAGCTGAAAAATAATTTCTTCAGCTCTATCTTAAGATTGTGAGTGCATTAATGGCCTAATGGATACAATCGTAGACTATGGAATCGGTTAGGACGAGTTCGAATTCTATTATATCTATTTCTATTTTTATAATCACGTTGACAACCCGGTTCTTGTTAGATCACCGAAGTTAAGTGACGTTGAGCCTGGCCAGTACCACATGGGTGACCATTTGAGAATAACGGGCGCTGTATGTGTGAGGATGGCGAAACATCCTTGCAAAAAATACAGCTCTGAAGATGCTTTCAGCAAGTACTTCAGAATAGCCTGATACTCCACATATGCGTTGACACAACGGAAGAGCCGCCTTCTGGATGCAAGTTATGTTCTAAATCATGTGGCGAAGCTCTCCGGATAGAGTATGTAATTTTAAAGAAAATACGGAATGTAAGTCTAATTAAATTTTTCTCAGATTATGGAAATGGGTATAGTTTTATATCATGTGCCTTAAATCCGACTTACTTAAGGTTTATGACAAATCATAAAGGACGGTTAACCATTACTTAATATTTTAATGAAGATCTGCATGTAAGATGGGTTCATACTCAAATCTCCAAAAATATACAAATATTTATTTTACATAAATCTTACACTAAAGGACTTTAAAGGATTGTAAAGACATAATCACTAGTTATCTCTCTTGGACTAATATCTGAGTTATATCCCTGGCATCTATTCTGATCAACGTTAGAAAATGCGCCCTCCTGTCCGGAAGTTAAGAAAACTCGTTTCACGCATATGCCCTATCTGGCTGGTCTTTCAAAACTATCGGTCGTAGTCCAAGAAGCTGATCATGTTTGCATGACCTTCACAAACCCTGACGCCGTGTCCGTCAGTCGCCTTTACTGGTAGCAGTCTCATAGAATTCCAGAAGAGAGCTTATTTCTCCACTGCTTATTTATATTTCTCTGTCTACGACCCCGGCAACATGTGTCTTTCTGATTATAATTGGCACTGTAATATATTCTTTTGTTATTCGCCCTTAATATATTTGATCGTGTACCACATTGTATGTAATCCCTTTTACGTGTGCCTTTGAGTAAATGTATATGTATGTAAATTCATGTTTCTTAATTACTGTGATTTCCTTTTTTTCTTCCAACCTTCGTGTATGTTATCGTAGATAACAGAACATTCAAATGGCGGCTTTCGTCTCGGGAAAGATATACACGAACACGTTAAAGTTATAATATAAAATATTTGTTAACTTGTATTCACCACCCAGCGGCACAAATTCTACATTTATCATTTAATTAGAACGTTCAAAGCAGGTATGTTAATGAAAATGTAAAATTAGTCGGAAGCATAGGACCCTCTCAAAAAGAATGTATACAAAACGTATTTAATGTTTGAAATTTCAAACAAAGCGTCTTAAAATTTGAGAAATTATCGTTCCAAACTCGACTTTATGATTTATCAAAGAATACACCTAATAAAAATAGGTTTTTATTCTTTAGATACGTCCAAGAAAGTTTACAATCACGTGCTAAGTTAAATAAGTTTTGCATCCCTGGCATAAGTCAAAGAAGTTGTGCGCCCTTGTCGTAAGGCAAAATGGTTTTACACTCCTGTGCTTACTTAAATAAGTGTTATACACATGTGTTAATCCACAGGAGTTTTACGCCTTGTAATTAGTCAAAGAAGTGTTGCACTGATATAAGTCATAGGAGTTTTGCACGCATGTCATAAGCCAAAGAACTGTTGCACCCTTATAATAAGTCAAAGAAAGTTTACACCCATCTCATAAGCCTAAGAACTGTTGCACTACTATGATAAGTCAAAGAAGTTTTGCGCGTATGTCATAAGCCAACGAATTGTTGCACTACTAGGATAAGTTAAAGAAAGTCACTTCCTATGAAATAAGCCAAAGAACTGTTACACTACTATGATAAGTCAAAGAAGTTTTACACGAACGTCATAAATCAGAGGAGTGCAGCCGTGTGATAAGCCAACGATCTTTTTGCGCCCCTGTGATAAACACAATTAGGCTTTATACTCCTACACTACGCCAAAAACGTTTACATTCTTTTTATAAGTCAAAGAAGTGTTACACCTCTGCGATTGACTAAATAATTTTTACACCCCTGCGAAAAGCCAAATACGTTTTACGCCGCTGTGAAAAAAACGAATACACTTTACACACCAGGGTTGGGACGACGGAGTTTTATATCGCTGTGATGAGCAAAACAACTAACTGTTACTCTTATCTGATAAACCAAATGATTTTAGAAACAGTTCTATCTTTTTCTCTTTCGTTTCTTTATTCTGCAGAAGAGTTATTGGTCAAGTGGTAAAGTCCTTGGTGGTTCAAGCAGTACCAATTTTATGGTGTACGAACGTGGCAGTCGTTATGACTACGATTCCTGGGCAGCTGAAGGCTGTGACGGCTGGAGCTATCAAGAAGTCCTTCCTTATTTCTTACGCTCTGAAGGCAACCGTGTCAAGGAACATGAAAATTCGAGTAAGTGTTGCTGTGATGATCTTCCATAGAGTGGTTTGGTGAATCATAAGAAAACAGAAATTAACTTAGTAATTTGTGCTTATTTTTGGACTTGTATTTTGATTTGGCCGAGCTACGAATTCTCATTTACAAGTCTGTTGTTTCGTAGAGAAAACGAGCATCATAGTAACCCCGACAAAATAAAACTTAGTTACTTGCTTTAAACTGGAGGTGTAAATTTATTTGAAAGGGGGATTATTCTTCTGTTGAAGTACTGACTGAGACCCCACAATTAACAGTGCAACCGGTGTAGGAATCTAGCAACGACTTTGGATCTACACAACGAGCAGACGATTAGGGGCTGTGCAGTGAACGCACACAGCGCACCTTCATCAGCTCGTAAATAAACTATTCGACGTAGCAAAACAGTTAAGGTGTATAATGTTGGATATATTTAGTTTAATTAAGGTTTATACAAGGAAAGTGAAATAAGTGGTCGACGTCCTTTGTGAACGTTTAGGTACGTCCGATGTTTGTGAAATTTTAATAATGGGTATTCCAAAAATTTCAGTTTCTTTAAAGTATTTTAACAGGTTTATAGAGCCATAATATAAGCACAATGAAAATTCAAATATTTCAGATTTACATTAAATTTGTTTCATAGTCAGTAAACACCAATTAAGCAAGATTTCTTGAATTTCAATTTCTTCTTAAGACCCCTGAGGTCATATATGAAAAGTTCTGTTTTTATACATGACTGACGATAGCCGGTTAGATTGGTTAATTTTGATTCCACATCGACTTGAAACCGACGGTATCATGTTGATTTGACTTGATCTTCTGTAACGGAATCAATAAATAAATATTATATATTATATATATATATATTTTTTTGATAACTATTTAAATAATTCTAAATAATTGAGTACTCCCTTGGATTTCTTTTTTCTACCAATCTAATCAATCCCACACACACACACACATATATATATATATATATATATATATATATATATATATATATATATATACTATAAAATTTTAGCCTGAAGATTCACCAGGGGATGAAACGCGGGAACCTCTGTGTATCTTAATTGCCATAAATATATTTTCATAACTTACTACCTAGCTCTACTTATGTATCGAGCACTGTTGAAGTAAATACTGAAAATTGATACATAAAAAATTATATCTCCTTATAAAATTTTATGTGGATACATGAAATAGTAATATATATATATATATATATATATATTTAACTTATGTAACAAGATGTACGTGGGATGTGTTAGTTTGCGTAGAAAGTAAATTTCCACTTCGAAATTAGATTAAGTAAAAAGGAAATTTCCGCTTAAGAATTAAAATTAGAAAACGTGTCAGGAAGATTGCGTAAGCAAAAACATTAAGTCAGCAAAACATTAAGCAAACATTAAAGGGACAATATATATATATATATATATATATATGTGTGTGTGTGTGTGTGTGAGAAAGAAAGAGAAAGAGAGAGAAAAAAGAGTGCTTGCCCTTTGGTACAAGGACATTCAATGCTTTAAACTTGCTCTTTCCCTTTTTTCTTTTGTGCAGCTTACCACAATTCCAGCGGACCAATGACAGTAATAAAGGCCGATAATTCTCCGTTGGTAAAGCATTTCTTAGAAGCAGGCAAAGAACTCGGCTATAAAGTGGGCGATACAAACGGAGAACTAAATGAAGGTAGGTAAAAAAAAATATATATAAGCCAACATCTCTATGCACTCTGTTAATAAAAAAAATTGTACTGCTTTTTAAAAACGACATTTTTTATATGTTTTTAGCGGCTCAGATCAAATAGGTCGAGAAGAAAAGAAAGAAGGAAAATAGTTAAAATCAAGGCAATGTGTCAGAGTTATTGACAATTTTCCGATTCGTAACCAGGGTTGCTCATCATTTAATACCGGTGAAGATTACTGGATATTCATTGCTGAAACGTTGTGGCCAAGTCAGGCAAAGACTAAACTTTATTTGTACAAAATATGGTTGGATTGTTGAGAGGATTGTAAATTTAATTAACGATTCCATTAGTAGCATTTTAGGGGGTCACCCTATTTCTTCACTCCTATTAGCAGCAGCGAACCCCAGTTCAAATACTTCTTCCCATGCTCGTCATCTTTACACTCTGCAGATATATTATTCGTCATTTACCTGCTGTCTGATCCGCATATCGACCTTTCGTAACCTCCAACCTCCCAAGGCTATGTATTCTTCGCCTTGTCCTTGAATGTTTCTAATGGCATTCAATATATTCCAGTATTGATTATTGTAATGTTCACAACGCTTCGCTCGTGTTTCTCTCTTGACTTCTTTAGATGCCTTCTGTCGTAGTATGTACCTGTTGAAAATGAAGAACTCGTCTTATTACCGCAACAGTCACGTTGATACATCCGTCCTCTGTAGATTACCGAAATTAAGCTACGTTGAGCCTGGTCAGTACCAGATGGGTGACCATTTGGGAATACTAGGCGCTGTATGTGAGAGGACGCCGACACCTCCCTGCACACAAAACTGCAAAAACGAACGTCGGGATATACATACGACTGTGGATTGCTTGTGAATTTAATATTCCCTAGAAACTTCCTCCCTCGGAAAGAAGCCGGCTAAATCCGTCCAGAATTCATGCTGCACCATGTACCAGGTACCAGGTTTCTATTTTAACCGCAAATAACTTTCCTTTCCTTCTTCTACTTCCTCCGTATGCCTGACATCAAACGAAATTTCCATGAACAGAGTTTATTTCCAAGAACTTCTCATCTGCGGAACACCTTATCACGGGATTGCTTCCCTATGGGCTACAACATGAACGTCTTCAAATCCAATGTCAATAAATGCTCGTCATAAACCGTCCTCATAAGTAATCCATATTTTCTCATTCCAGTTATCATTTTCAATCCTCTCATAATATTCTTCATCATTCAACTGACAATCTATCAATCTTATCTTCGAATGATTTTTAGTCTTGATAAGTAATATCTCATCTTCTATATAATAAAATGGAAACCTACGTGTGTCTGTATCGCTTCAATAATCGTGTATGAAAATTTAATTTTTATTAGCAAAGAATGGGAGGCTTAAACTTAATAAAAACTGATAATAATAAAAAGAAAGGAAATAATTTATTTCACTTTTAATATAGAAACAAAAAATATTCTCTTGTTATTTTTGTAGTAGTAGTATTAGTAATAGTATTGTTAGTAGTAATAGTATTAGTAGTAGTAATAGTATTAGTCTTATTATTATCATTCTTAGTAGTAGTAATTTTTTCTATTTCTTATCCATTAGTTTAATCTTTTTATCAATTAGTTTTGTCTTCTTTTTCTTATCGATTAGTTTCGTTTCAACGATTGCAAGTAGTGTATATGAATTAAATTGCGAAGCGATATGAAGTTGGCGAAGCCAGCTAGTTAGTAAATTAAAAAAAAAACGTTCATCTGAATCTTTTATTTAATTGACTGGGGTAGACTGCTCTCATGCCGCGTCCAATGTCGCTTAGACAGCTCGTATCAATTCTATTTTATCTTATTCTTTCACTGGGGATTGAACTTAGAACCCCTGGGTAGAATTTACCAAGGTAAGGATAACATTCGTAAACATGTAAACAATTTGAATAGCCACAATTTCTCATCTCATAATGTGTTGTTTTTGTTTTATTGGGATTATTCTGACTTCTATTCTCATCTCGGCTGTTATTTCCACAACGTTTCAGCCGATGTAACCTCTTAACTTTTTTTAGAACCTTCATGAAGGTGTCATCGTCCAGCTATTTTTTACGTAGATCTCTAGACATAGTTGTTACTATTTTGTCTTTGTTGTAGTCATGGAAGCAGTCCAGAAGTAGTCGAAAAGGACACCCGACATTATAGATGAGAATTGATACTTTGTTTTATTTGTATTATTCACACTACTATCCTCATCTTTGTTGTTATCTTCACAACATTTCGACCGATATAGTCACCGACCTTCTTCAGGTGCATCTTTCCGAACTTATTTGTGTCGAACTCGAAACCTATGCGTAATTTCAAACTGAACCTTTTATTTCATCCACGCGAGTAGATCGTTCTCGTTGCGTTAACAATGACCGGGTGTTAATAAGTTATTACATCATTCTTAGCTATTATTTCCTGGAATAATGATTGAACTTTTCAACCTCCACAAGATTTTCACTTTGAACTGATTTTTAATCAACGCTTTTATCCGTTGCATCACGTGCTCATTATTTATTTTTAAGTAACCCTTGTGCTATTGCTGAAGGAAGAAAACGTTAGGGAAAATAGTCTCTGTTGATAGAAAACAACGTGCTCGCCACTGAAACTTTGTTACGTGGTAGACTATTTCCACCAATCGATTCCGGTGGTGGCTCATCACGTGACCACGGTTACCTTTTATTGCCGCGATTTGTTTCATATTTCTTCTTACAATTTTGTCTGTTTTTTTTTTTTTTTTTTTTTTTTTTTTTTTAATTTCCTGTTTTGTCTTTTTAGGTTTTTCTGAGGCTGAAATAACAGTACGTGATGGCAAACGCTGTAGTACAGTAAAAGCGTTCCTCCGTCCCGCGATGTCACGACCAAACCTTCATGTCTTAGTAAACGCTTTTGTTTCAAAGGTAAGACGATAATAGTCAATGGATTTATTGGTTACATTAGCTGCTCCACGCGTTCCAGGTCCACAACAATTGGAGCTGGCTTTCCTCCACGCTCGTTTTTTTTTTTAATAATATGAGCCACTGAAGTTCCCACTTAAAAAAAGGAGCTTGTTTTTTTTTACCGCTCTGTAAGAACCCGTTTAGAAATTTTTTTTTAATTTCCAACAGTATGATGAAAAATAAGTCACACTTCACAGATTGGAAAATTAGAAAAATGTCCAAGATAATAATAATTGCTTTCCCTAATTTCTCATTTCGTTGTAATATTGTAGCAAACTATAGTTACCCGAGTATCGGGATGACCCAGGTATTTCTGCATTGTGGTACAATTTAGGAAACAAGGAGCAAGAAAGAAATTCCATTTTTTACAAAGAGGTCACCAATTATAAAGGCCGGGAGGGCACTCGAAGATGAGGGTTATTTGACTGGGTAGATAGATGGTGAGACACCGAGGGGATTGTAACGATGGTTGTGAATGGTAGAGAAATTGATTGTTTAAGAGGACGACACAGCAAGAATTTGTTTACATTGGACTTGAAAACAGCAATGTTATAGTCAACCTGGAAGCAGCCCCGTGGTACTATGTTCCACAGACGGACAGTTCTAGGAAAGAAACTTTGCTCATGGAAGTTCCACTTAGTTCTAGTCACACAGAGGGAGAAAAGGAATTTATTGACATTGGTTGTAGCTAGACGAGTTTTCGTTGAGAATGTTTTTATACAAACAGTTCAAGCTATTAAAATAGAAAGCTTTTCAGCATCTGAGGACCTCTACAGTGAAGGGGTGGGATTTTGCTGATTGTCGGGTTGGTCGGGTGTATTTACGTCGAGGAGGGGGTATTTACGTTAAGGGTTGTGTTCTCCACAGTGTCCGTTACACTTGAAACAGATTAATGTATTGATTCCGTTTGATAATTTCGGGCTGTCTGCACCGCGGACGGGTAACTGATTTTAATGTGTTTACAATTGTATGTACATTAGTCCGACTGTGTATTACACCAGAACACTGCAGATTAAATTTTAGGAAGAATTTCTCTATGGTGTGGCCCGAGTATCATGGCTAACAGAGAAACTTATTACGAAAAACTTCAGGAAGTATTAAGCATAGAAAAAAGGGTTTACTAAAGAAAAAATGAATACAAAGTGAACAGAGTAATTTAGCAATCGCTACATTGAGCTAGCAATTCCCGTGAGCTCTTGTTAGTTCTCCTTTTTTTTGATAGGAAAAAGAAACGATTTCGTTCGATATGACAAAAAAAGATGGAGCAAAAAGAGTGAAGAATGGCGCGTTTTTTGTTTTCGCTCATTTCGCAAAAATATGTAGCTGCTCCCACTCTTGGTTCGTTTAGATGTGAAAGGCACCATCTGCTCGTTTGCTTCCGAAAAAAAAAAAACAGCGTGCTGCCTGAGCGCGTTTCTTCCACTCCCGCTCCGCAAGAGCCTGGTTATACAGCGTGTCCATAATATCTGGACACGAACGATAATAGGATATTTTTCATTTAAGACAGAAAAGTAGAAAGTGGACCTTGGGTTTACTTTCGGCAGCCTCATAACTCTAGCTTCCCTTATTTTTTACTTTAGTCCTCACATTCCATGAGCGATGTTGCTGACAAAGGGGGGGGGGGGGAGAATTGCTGTTTTCTGGGTCGGAATCTATCTACCTAACAGTCATTGTTGGCTAGTTTTTCACCTTGAACTAGTATTTTGTTTCAACTCCTTACATCAGGTGGCTTCATGCCTTGTCTGGAGCGATTTCTATTTTTTTTTTTTAAATCAAATTAAATACAAAATTCAAGATTTTATGAATTTAATCTTAAGTTATGAAAAAATTCGAGCTTTTTTAACATTACCTTTATGAATGTCTTACCTTCGAAATGAGGTAATACATTGGTTAAATGGCAGTTTTTCCTAATCGGATTCGAAGACGTGATCATATCAAGAAGTCTCCTCTCCCACTACATCTTAGTCCTTAGTCTCCTCTCCCACTACATCTTAGATTTCTCTTTCTAGAGAATGCTAAAGGGAAAGTGTACTCAACAACAAATCTCAGATCTAATAGACTCAACGAATAAGGAATGAATGCGCATAAAATTGGAGGCAATGTCGATTCATTGCATTCACGAAAGTTTTGCCAAAAACATCAACATGTTCTATGTAAAGCATCTATATTTGAATCTATATTTTCTATTTAAATGCTGGAAATCATATTGAAGATGTTATTTGAATCATTTTTACTTATGTGTCCAGGTTTTACGAACACCCCCGTATTAGTCATTTCGTAAGCTCTGTCAATCTTCTATTTTACCTCATACGTTTTTCTTGTATCTCCGACGAGCAAAGCTAAAGAGAACAAAAAAATAACACAATTGAATCGAAATACAACACATGTTTCATTAAAAAAAATATGTAATAACAAAGAACGTGAAATTAGAAAAGCTCAATCTCAAATTAAAAATGCTCAAATTCAAATTAACAAAGCGACACTTCAAATTAAAAACGCACGCTCAAATTAAAAATGTAGAAATTCAAATTAACAAATTAACACTTCAAGTAAAAAACGGTTTTCAAATTAAAAAGGTTCAATCTCAAATTTAAAATGCTGAAATTCAAATTAACAAATTCATACTTCGAAGTAAAAACGTTTTTTAGGTTAATCTATTTTAGATTAACCTAAAGTAAAAAAAAAAACTCAAATTAAAATTTTAAAAGTGACACTTCAAATTAAAATTGCTCAACTGCGTTTTATCAAATCAACTCTCAATTTAAAAATGGTTTACTTTCAGATTATAAAATTATACGCATGTGGTACTAACTAACCGGTATTAAAATGACCTTTATTATTATTGTGATTATGATTATGATTATGATTATTATTATTAAAAATAAATAAATAAAATTAAAAAAAACTGTTCTGCGGTTACGGTAGTCAAATGACATCCCGTAGCTGCAATCAGTCCTCCATGCTAGTCCCAGGCCACTGGACTTGTCATGCGCAAGTTGTCGTAGGCAATGAAGTTGTTTCGCTCTACGTAGTGGTCCTAATCCCGCCTGCTTGAGGTCAGCACGTAGTGTGCCCAGCAGATTTGTGCAGTGCCGTCCTAGTCGCGGTTGGTAGGCTTGCGAGCCAGTAACGGTAAAGTCTAGTGCCCTCTGTGCGGGAGTGTCAGGGTCCATTCGTAGGACATGGCCTAACATAGACCATCTTTGTTCAGCGACCTTTGTGGAGAGGAGTTTTTCGTTGCACAGCTCGTATAGTGCCTTGTTGCTGATAAGTTTTTCCGGTCAGCAGTGACCTGTGATGGAACGGAGGTGTCTGCGGTGGCACGCATCCAGCTTGTCAAGCATCGCTTTTGTTATTGCCTAGCTTTTGCTATTGTAGAGCATGATGGACACACAGTACGCGTTATAGAGACGGAGTCTAGTCTTCAAAGGGATCTTGGTTCGTTGCCTCCAGAGTTTATGTAATGAATGAAACGCTACATTGCCATTTCCTTAAACAAATTAGTAGTCGTTGTGAGTGACTAATGAGCTGTTTGGGTTTTTTTTTTCGATGACCGTTCGAATTTGTATTGAATTTGTTCGTAATTAACATACTTAACATACGTAATTAGCATACTTAACATACGTAATTAGCATACTTAACATACGTAATTAACATGCTTAACATACGTAATTAGCATACTTAACATACGTAATTAACATACTTAACATACGTAATTAGCATACTTAACATACGTAATTAACATACTTAACATACGTAATTAACATACTTAACATACGTAATTAGCATACTTAACATACGTAATTAACATACTTAACATACGTAATTAACATACTTAACATACGTAATTAACATACTTAACATACGTAATTAACATACTTAACATACGTAAATAACATACTTAACTAACGTAATTAGCATACTTAACATACGTAATTAACATACTTAACATACGTAATAAACATACTAAACATACGTAATTAACATACTTAACATACGTAATTAGCATACTTAACATACGTAATTAACATACTTAACATACGTAATTAACATACTTAACATACGTAATTAACATACTTAACATAAGTAATTAATATACTTAACATACGTAATTAACATACTTAACATACGTAATAAACATACTAAACATACGTAATTAACATACTTAACATACGTAATTAACATACTTAACATACGTAATTAACATACTTAACATACGTAATTAACATACTTAACATAAGTAATTAATATACTTAACATTGCAATTGTGAATAAGCTGTTCGAAGTTATAAGTAAGTGATTGGCGCTGAATTCCAGCAGTGATAGGGGGTTGAATAATATGGAAGGATCAAAGAGAGGGTTCAAAAAAGAATAAAAAAAGGAAATAAATTTAAAATTCATATTTTATCATTTCTTTTATTCAACATTTTTCATTTCAAATTTGTTTTGTTTTTCTAATTTGAAGTTGATCTTTTCATGTGAATTTGATCTTTGTCAAATTAAATTTGAGCTAAGTTTATTTTTTATTTGAAAGTATCTTCTCTTTTGAAATTGATTTATATTTTATTTTAGTCGATCTTGTTTAAATGTGAAGTTAAGTTTTTTTTATTTAAAGTTGATCTTTCTATAATTTCACGTTGATCTGTTTTTACTTTTAAGTTTATTTTTATTTGAAGTGGATCTCTTTTACTCTGACGTCAATTTTTCTATAATTTGAAGTTTATCTTTTTCTGATTCAAGTTGGGACTTTTTAATTTAAAGTTGATTTTTCTTTAATTTGAAGTTGATATTTTTTCAAATTCAAGTTCAGCTTTTTTAATTCGAAGTATTGTTTTTATTTGAAGTTGATCTTTCTTTAATTTGAAGTTGATCTTTTTCAAGTTCAAGTTTAGCTTTTTTAATTCGAAGTATTGTTTTAATTTAAAGTTGATCTTTCTTTAATTTGAAGTTGATCTTTTTCAAGTTCAAGTTTAGCTTTTTTAATTCGAAGTATTGTTTTAATTTAAAGTTGATCTTTCTTTAATTTGAAGTTGATCTTTTTCAAGTTCAAGTTTAGCTTTTTTAATTCGAAGTATTGTTTTTATTTGAAGTTGATCTTTCTTTAATTTGAAGTTGATCTTTTTCAAGTTCAAGTTTAGCTTTTTTAATTCGAAGTATTGTTTTAATTTAAAGTTGATCTTTCTTTAATTTGAAGTTGATCTTTTTCAAGTTCAAGTTTAGCTTTTTTAATTCGAAGTATTGTTTTAATTTAAAGTTGATCTTTCTTTAATTTGAAGTTGATCTTTTTCAAGTTCAAGTTTAGCTTTTTTAATTCGAAGTATTGTTTTAATTTAAAGTTGATCTTTCTTTAATTTGAAGTTGATCTTTTTCAAGTTCAAGTTTAGCTTTTTTAATTCGAAGTATTGTTTTAATTTAAAGTTGATCTTTCTTTAATTTGAAGTTGATCTTTTTCAAGTTCAAGTTTAGCTTTTTTAATTCGAAGTATTGTTTTTATTTGAAGTTGATCTTTCTTTAATTTGAAGTTGATCTTTTTCAAGTTCAAGTTTAGCTTTTTTAATTCGAAGTATTGTTTTAATTTAAAGTTGATCTTTCTTTAATTTGAAGTTGATCTTTTTCAAGTTCAAGTTTAGCTTTTTTAATTCGAAGTATTGTTTTAATTTAAAGTTGATCTTTCTTTAATTTGAATTTGATCTTTTTCAAGTTCAAGTTTAGCTTTTTTAATTTGAAGTTTATTTTTATTTGAAGTTACTCTCTTTTACTGTGACTTGGTAGGAATTATTTTCATACAGACGCCATCTTTTAAAAAAATGGGCGTATTCGACAGAGTTCCTTCTCTTTGTTCGGAGCAAAAAATATAGTTTGGCAAAGACGTCATAGTTTAAAAATAAAGACTTGCAAGTAAACACGCCACCGTTTTTACTAATTTTAAAATCTTCGTTCAGTTATTTACGAATAGAAAATGGCTACCTAATTTGAGGCGAAGGGGGAGTTCTATTTCTCGATAAAAATAAACAATCTTCCCGAAAATATCAATTTGTTTCTACTACGATTCTAAAATCTCAAACGAGATTCCGGTCGGTTAGCCCCCCCCCCCTTTAGCAACATTCGAGACGAGTACAGATTCCCGAGACGATTGTCGGTAACCGTATTTTTTTGTGCTTTAATCTCGAAATATCTTCGATAAGTTAAAAGTCGCGAACCACATTTGTAAACAATTCGATAACATCGAACTCTTGTGAGATTTCCAAACACGCAAGATCGCTATCAAGTCGAGTTAATGAGGCGTTCACTCCAAGACTTCAGCACAGTCGCTCGGGTAACCAGCCATAATAATACATGTAGTTATTATCATTAGTTTGGTATGTCTGTTTGGGTTTCTCCATTTTAAACTACCTTCTCAATTCAACCGAGGAGCAAAAATATTATTAGTATTATTATTTGTACTCACTAGGAGTTCTCACACAGGTCATCAATGATTGCTTACCGACAACCGGTGGTATTCCCTAGAGTCTGAATGACAACAAGTCTCCCCGAGATTTCCAGTATTCTCCACCTCTTTTCGATAGCCACCGCAAATAACCTTGTCGTATCGCAACAGCCGTTTACCACTGATTTCTCGATGATAAGGACTATTGGTCTTCTCTGTGATTTAGGTGGCAATAAGCCTCCTCAAGGTCCCAGCATACTCTGCACTTCCAATGGTTTGTGCTGTCCCTCCTCGGTCTTTTCATCCTCCTTGACTCTATGCAAATATTTTGTGTGGTGCCAGCCTAGGCTCACCGACAACAACCAGTGGTATTTCCTGGAGTCTATGTGACAACAAGCCTCCCCAGATTTCCAGTATTCTTCACCTCTTTTCGATAACGATGCGGTATCGCAACAGCCGCTTACCATTGATTTCAGCTGGTAAGGACCATTGGTCTTCTCTGGGATTTGGGTGGCAATAAGCCTCCCCAAGGTCCCAGCATCTCCGCACTTTTCCAGTTGCGGTCTGGTTTCTGCTGTCCCTCCTCGGTCTTCTCATCCTCCTCGACCCTATACAATTTTTTTTTAATTTTTAATTTTTTTAATTTTTAAATTTTGGGGGGAGGGAGGGAAAAAGGGGGAGCTTATGGTGTTTCTTGTAATTTCTGTTCCTGTGGTGATAACTGAGGCTGGTGTAATTTATTGCGGGGGGGGGGTATAAAATTATGTTTCTTACAGTTTCTTTTCCTTGGTTCGTGCTGGAACGGCGAAGTCTACGATTTTACAAGATTTTTCCTTCTTGTCAACTATAATAACATCAGGTCTCCTTGCTTGTATGAGTTTATCTGTTTGTATATCCATATCCCAGAGGGTTTTGTGTTTTTCGTTTTCCAGTACTGTTTCTGGTTTATGTTTGTACCATTTGTTTGCGTATTCGAAATTCAATTGTTTGCACAGTTCCCAGTGTATTACTTTCCCAACAAGCCAAGTCTGTTCTTGTATTATTATTATTATCATTATTATTATTATTACTATTATTATTATTATTATTATTATTATTATTATTATTATTATTATTATTATCATCATCATCATCATCTCATTAAGAGTTCTTACACAAGTCATCATCAGTGAGTTCTCACTGATTATAACCGGTGGTGTTCCCTGGAATCTGAGTGACAAGTCTCGCCATATTTCTAGTACTCTCAACCTCTTTCGATAACTATTGCAAATGGCCTTGCGTTATCGCAACATCTGCTTGCCATTGATTTCTCGCTGGCAATGACCATTGGTCTTCCTTGGAATTTTGGTGGCAATAAGCCTCCTCAAGCTCCCAGTACTCTCCGCACTCTTCTAGTGGAGGTGGGGTTCGTGATCTCCCTCCTCGGTCTTTCCATCCTCCTTTACCCTTCACGACTATTTTGTGTAGTATCATTCGAGGATTGTGCCTTACCTTTTGTTGGGTACAGTTTATGAAATTTCCTGCAATTTCAGTTCCCTTGGGGACATGCGATGGTGTTCTTTCCATATTTTTTTAAATTGTTATTGCAACTTTCACGTGAATGGTAAATGTTCGGAGTTTAAGTAGGTTAGTTTCCGTATTCAAAGATTTTTCTTAAAATTTCAGCTGTTTTCATCAGTTCCGTCCGTTGTACAGCCTCAGTCTTTCCTTTGATTCCAATTTCGCCCAGTCCAATTTCCAGGTTTTTACGGACTGTTCCTAGTGTTCCTATGATTATATATATATATATATATATATATATATATATATATATATATATATATATATATATATAGGTATGTATATAAAAAAATAAAATGAAAAAAAGTTTATATTGTGTTATAACTTTTTATTATTTATTTTTCTATTTATTTATTTTGTGACGTGTAGGAATATAAATTGTTCTGTAAAGAAAAATAGTTTTTTCTTGTCGATGGTATGGAGAACATATATATATATATATATATATATATATATATATATATATATATATATAAATAATTTTTTTATTACCATCGGACATCGATGTTTCATGCTTACGCAATCTTCAGTGCAAGAAGCTAATTCCCAACGGTCAGAAATCGCCACTGATTCGCAGTCAAGAGACTTACCAGTTGGCCACCAGAAATTAGCTTGGAATTTAGGAGGAATTTAACTTTGTAAATACCAAGTCGGCGGGTATTCACAGCAAGCGGCGAAGAGTGATCAACAACAACAACAAATCGTGTTGGATCTCGCAATGAAGCAAGTAGTCTGGCTTGTTATTAAATTCACTCAGTGCCCAGCCATAGTAATTGGGGCTATACAATAATATTTATAAATAAATATTAATTGTTTATTACCTACAGACATCGATGTTTCATGCTTACGCAATCTTCAGTACAAGAAGCTAATTCCCAACGATCGACAGGCGCGAATATATATATATATATATATATATATATATATATATATATATATATATATATATATATAATTATGTTGACTTTCTTAATGTTCCATATCCCTTTTAAATTCTCTGGCAAGTTCCGTGTATTTGCTTCGTTTTTCCGCCTACGGAGACTTAAACCTGTGGTCTGCTGAGACGTAAAATCTACGATTTGGCAGGATTTTTCCTTCTTGTTGACTATTATTGTCAATGTGTTTGTTTCATTTATGCGTCAGTTAGAGGTACCAAGGTTTTACCCATTAGGTTACTCGGAATTTTGAAAACGATCCGATTTAAAATGTCCGTGTGTAACTCCTCAGCCTCTCTTGGATGTCTGATCTGGAAAAATCTGTTCAAACCGGATGATTTTTCATATATATATATATATATATATATATATATATATATATATATATATATATATATATATATATATATATATATATATATATATAATGCATGTGTATTCATAAGTTGAACACTCTGGGCCTCGGCTGCCTACAATAAGTTTAAAACTCTCACCGTTTATGTAGTTGTTCATGGTGGTAGTGAGGGTTAAGACGTCGGAATTTGAGTTATAAACATGACTTGTTCCGGAATTTCGAATCTTACGACCGATTTGAATAATTATTTCTAAAACTGACCATTCCGTAAGGATGAAACGTATACGTATGTAGATAAACAAATATTTATAATTATTTGTCGGTCACAATCTAGGCTGGGCACTGTAGTGAGTAGTATTAATACAGCCGTCAAAATTAGTCTCCAAATGTCGACATGGAAGGAAATTCAAATATGCAATATGGAAACTACCACCAGTCTTGCCGTAGCTGATTGAGCGAGCAATGGGACCGGGGGTGTCAAGTCTTCGAGATGGGTCCTTTTTAATCTTCTTTGCCTAAAGGATTTAGACTCTGAGGTTGTAAAAGTTTATATACCTAAATTTTCAGTTTCTAAATATCTTTACAACCTCTTAATTAGGAAAAATTAAACCTTAAATATATTTACAACTTCTTAATTAGGAAAAATTAAACCCTAATTTAGATTAAACTTCTTGATTGGGCAAACCAAACCTTAAATTAAACTTCCTAATCTGATAAAATTAAATCTTAAATTAAACTATTAAATTATTAAGTTCTAATTATTTTGATAACTTCGTAATTGGGAAAATTAAATCTTAATTAGGAAAAATTAAACCTTAAATCAAGTTAAACTTTTTAATTGGGGAAAATAAAACCTTGAATTGGAATTCCTGGGCTGATAGGATTGAATCTTAAATAAAACTATTAAACACTTTCATAATTTCTAACCTGATAAAATTAAATCTTAAATTAAACTATAAAATTATTGGAATTTAATAACTTCGTAATTTTTAATTTCATAAATATTCTAGATTATTTGATAGGGCGAGATTTGTGAAATCGGTTTTTACAGTAAGATAGATTTTAAGTAATAATTTTGGATGTGTACGTGATTACACGATCTGACCTATATTTCCTAACTCCCTTTCCCTTTTCTTTTTTCTTTTAACTTCTTAACCCCTTCCCCTTTGACATAGAATATTCTCACTCGACCCAGACAGGTAGCATCCAATCTTGGCGGGAGGATGGCGGGGTTGTATGTTGCTTTCTTCGTAGAGTTCATCTTAACCAGGATGTATTGCTTGTCGCCTTTAATAAAAACACAGACATAATTTCCGATCTATTAAAGTCATTCAGAGATGTAGACAATTTAATATCGCCTTCTGTTCGTTAGGGATTTGTCATGTCTGGTTGAATCGCTGGGGAGAGAAGATTACTTATTTTTTTCGCTCTGTTGGTAAGATGCGACCGGGATTCAGTCTTATTTTGCTCAATTCGGATTTAACGGGTTTTCTAATTGAACAACGAACTTTGATTTGATTTGGGTTGCCCATATCGGAATTTTGGAATTTTAATTGAACTTTCTATATTATTTGATTTATTTATCATTAACATTGAATATTAACACATTTCGCGACTGGATAACTTTGTCAGCTCCTTCAATTTCACGTATATGGACTGCTGTTTATAACTTGGAGTAATGTCTTTCCTGATTATGTTTCTCAATTTGTATGACCTGGATAGATTGTATGGATTCAACAAAAAGTATGTTTTTGGGTTGATATATTTGATGTTATGTATTTTTGTGTATTTGTGTATATAATTTTATATATTTTCAAAGCGTAATTTTATTACCTGTAGTAGTATAACTGCGGTAATGGTCCTCTGAAGAGAAGAATTATCTTTGAAAACTCATGAGCTAAGGACTTAAGGATACTTTGCTTGAACTTTGAATTCTAATAAAATTTGATTGACACCTTATTTTATTACTTCATTTCATATTATAATATTAATGCTCTATCCAGTATATTGAGCTTCAGTTTTTATCTGGATGTTTCACTAATTATAAGATATTAGTTGACGCTTATATCTTTTGTTGGATTGCTTCATATACATATATATACATATATATATATATATATATATACATATATATATATATATATATATATATATATATATATATATATATATATATATATATATATATATATATATATGAAATCATGATCGTGCTCTAATACATGGGAGAAAACACCATATATATATATATATATATATATATATATATATATATATTAGTACTTTACTTTGCTTTATTTTTTGTATTTCCTACAGGTAGTAATCGATGATGGAGTTGCGGTGGGCGTTAAATATATAAAAGACAGCATGGAACATGTCGTAAAGGCCAGGGCGGAAGTAATCTTGTCTGCTGGTGCCATCCAGTCCCCGAAGATCCTCATGTTGTCTGGAATTGGACCTAAAGAACATCTCGAAGAAATGAAAGTAATTAACCTTTCTCACTCGGAATGTAAGAATATTGATTTTTGTGTGATCGATGCGACTGCCAATAACTTAAACCTTTATAATGGGCACGAACGAAATGTGATTCTACCTTTACCGAAAATAATATCTGAAATAAATAGATAGATGTAAGCTCCTTCGTCGATGCTTAAAATGGGGAATGTCAAATACTGAGTGACCTTGTGTGATATCGATAGCTTGTATAGAGGGGGCTCGGAGACAGTGTCCTTATGTCAGATTGTAAAAAGGCATGTATGCTTTTTACTGCAACTCTATATAAAAACGTCACTGCCAATGGTAAAATCACTTGCGTGACTTTAATAAGACAAAGGTCAACTAATGGAAGCATTAAGCGGGTGAAAGAACAATGAGTATATTTGTACAGGACATCGTTCTTGAACACGCTAACTGTGAAGAACTAAATTAACTAGATAGCTCGCCACAGAGACACCTGCACGAGCTCGCCACAGAGACACCTGCACGAGCTCGCCTGAACTCACGACGCCCATTCTCGGAACATGCCCACCAGCTCCTGCTTTCAACACCCGGTGACGTCACAAACCGACTCTGGCTGGAACGTTGCTGGACGGAGGAATGGCAGGCAGCAGATAAATCAAGGTTGCACAGATTTGTGGAGGACCCGGATAACCTACCAGGCATGGACCTCCCTCGCCGACAGTGGACAATGCTCAATCGCCTCAGGACAGGTGTCGGCCGTTTCGCCGCGACCATGAAAGGATGGGGACTCAGGGACTCGGCTGTCTGCGACTGTTGTCACTCTGAACAGACAGTAGACAACATCATCGAGTCATGCCTTAAATATCGACCACCCAACGGCGAAGCCGGCATAGCTGCGCTAGACAACAAAATATTAGCATGGCTTTTCTCAACCGAGCTGGTGATCTAACAGTGAGATGCTGTGAAGCAAACGAAAAGAGGAAAAAGAACTAGATAGGAAGTTGAACAAATAATAAAAATGGTTATTTTCAAAAACTGTTGTGACGTGTTTACTTTTATATTGATAAACTGGGCATGTTTGAATATCAAATGTTTCATGGCCGATATTCAGATTTCTTCGTTTTGCGCTAGTGATGAATCCATGAATAAATCAACCAATCAGGTCGAGAATTTCTTTCATTTGAATTTAAGAAAGCTGATGGAGCAATGCAACTTCCGGTTGTCATGCAAGATGATCCTACCTGAGCTGCTGCTTTCTCTCTTTAATATCTGGATATTATGGATTTCTAAATCCATTGATTTTATTTTTATATATATTCAAAATAATTCCCTCGATAAATCTTAATGGAAATCAATCAAAATAATAAAGAAATAACTAACATTTTATTATTTTATTATTTAATTAAATTAACCATATTTTATAATGAAATAGAAAGAAATGGGTAGCAAGCGTTTTACTCCAAAATATTTTATTTTTATATATATTCAAAATAATTCCCTCGATAAATCTTAATGGAAATCAATCAAAATAATAAAGAAATAACTAACATTTTATTATTTAATTATTTAGTTAAATTAATTATATTTTATAATAAAATAGAAAGAAATGGGTAGCAAGCGTTTTACTCCAAAATATTTTATTTTTATATATATTCAAAATAATTCCCTCGATAAATCTTAATGGAAATCAATCAAAATAATAAAGAAATAACTAACATTTTATTATTTAATTATTTAGTTAAATTAATCATATTTTATAATAAAATAGAAAGAAATGGGTAGCAAGCGTTTTACTCCAAAATATTTTATTTTTATATATATTCAAAATAATTCCCTCGATAAATCTTAATGGAAATCAATCAAAATAATAAAGAAATAACTAACATTTTATTATTTAATTATTTAGTTAAATTAATCATATTTTATAATAAAATAGAAAGAAATGGGTAGCAAGCGTTTTACTCCAAAATATTTTATTTTTATATATATTCAAAATAATTCTCTGAATATATCGTAATGGAAATCAATCAAAATAATAAAGAAATAACTAACATTTAATTATTTAATTATTTAGTTAAATTAATCATATTTTATAATAAAATAGAAAGAAATGGGTAGCAAGCGTTTTACTCCAAAATATTTTATTTTTATATATATTCAAAATAATTCCCTCGATAAATCTTAATGGAAATCAATCAAAATAATAAAGAAATAACTAACATTTTATTATTTAATTATTTAGTTAAATTAATCATATTTTATAATAAAATAGAAAGAAATGGGTAGCAAGCGTTTTACTCCAAAATATTTTATTTTTATATATATTCAAAATAATTCCCTCGATAAATCTTAATGGAAATCAATCAAAATAATAAAGAAATAACTAACATTTTATTATTTAATTATTTAGTTAAATTAATCATATTTTATAATAAAATAGAAAGAAATGGGTAGCAAGCGTTTTACTCCAAAATATTTTATTTTTATATATATTCAAAATAATTCCCTCGATAAATCTTAATGGAAATCAATCAAAATAATAAAGAAATAACTAACATTTTATTATTTAATTATTTAGTTAAATTAATCATATTTTATAATGAAATAGAAAGAAATGGGTAGCAAGCGTTTTACTCCAAAATATTTTATTTTTATATATATTCAAAATAATTCCCTCGATAAATCTTAATGGAAATCAATCAAAATAATAAAGAAATAACTAACATTTTATTATTTAATTATTTAGTTAAATTAATCATATTTTATAATGAAATAGAAAGAAATGGGTAGCAAGCGTTTTACTCCAAAATATTTTATTTTTATATATATTCAAAATAATTCCCTCGATAAATCTTAATGGAAATCAATCAAAATAATAAAGAAATAACTAACATTTTATTATTTAATTATTTAGTTAAATTAATCATATTTTATAATGAAATAGAAAGAAATGGGTAGCAAGCGTTTTACTCCAAAATATTTTATTTTTATATATATTCAAAATAATTCCCTCGATAAATCTTAATGGAAATCAATCAAAATAATAAAGAAATAACTAACATTTTATTATTTGATTATTTAGTTAAATTAATCATATTTTATAATGAAATAGAAGAAATGGGTAGCAAGCGTTTTACTCCAAAATATTTTATTTTTATATATATTCAAAATAATTTCCTGAGTAAAACTTAATGGGAAGCAATCAAATAAATGTCGTTTTAAATATTTTGAGTATTATTTCTTTCACATTATTGATATTTTTTTATATGTACACACAAAAATGAGACTTAATAAATAAATAATTCAAAAGAAATAATTGTAACGTTATTAAATTCTTTCTCAACAAAGTCATGTAAAATATCAATTGGAGTTCGTCGGAGTGATGTATATTTGCACACTATTTTCGAAATCAGATTAACATTTTAATAATTGTAAGTTTTACTTTGTTGTTTTAATTTTAATTGACATTATAAAGAATGTATTTATGTGCAAAGAAACCCCTAAATGTTACCCGACACGGCATTCCCAAACATAGCAAAAGGTAAGTAGTAGTTGTCACAAAAATTTCTCTGCTGAATTTATTCTTGTATATAAAGTATAGACGAGAATCCCCACTACATTTGACCGTAATAGCTTTAATAACAAAGGGTATATAAAAAGTCTGTTTCGTCAGCTATTTAGGCCAATTTTTGGTCCATAGTTAAAAAAAAATTATTTTCATTCAAATTCATTAAATTATATATTTAATCCGATCGACAAGTTTTGTTTTGTTTTGGTTACTAATATCATAGATGGAGTGTGAGAAAATATCCCCACACATATACAGTACTAAGTACTCTCCCTGCAACCCATTACACTGCTATTAAATCTAGGAAAAAATGTCGAATAAAATCAAAATCTTATTTTAGCTGTTTGATTATTTTCTCGTTTAAATGCTTTCTTTTAAAAAATAATTCATAAAAAAGCTGTGAATAAATAACTACGAAGATTTGCTTTCGTTGGTTTAAAAATATATATTTACAGCAAAAAAAAACTCCGGAGAATATAAAGATAATTAAATTATATTAAAAAATCTATAAGTTTCTTTTTCATATAAAACTAGCATAATACCCGTCGAGGGTGGGTAAAATAAAGTCCCCAAACAAAACAGTTTCGAACCACTTTGATGTCTCCTTACGAAGATTTAAATCAAGATATAATGATACTAAACCTTATGCCTTAAACCTTATTCTAATTTTGATCAAAATCCATTACATGATTTTTATTTTAGAAAATATCTCAAAATTAAGGCTTAAGTTTAAAGAGTCTTAAGAAGAAATTGAAATTCAGGAAATCTTACTTAACTGGTATCTAATGACTATGAATGAAATTCAATGTAAATCTGAAATATTTAAATTTTCTAAATGGGGGATTGTGCCTATATTAAACACTTTAGAATACTCCAGAGAAAATGACTTATATTAGGAATATCTATTAATCGATGTCTAATAACTAGTGTTAAAATTTCACAAATATTGGAAGGATCCGAATTTTTACGAAGGACTTCCACCTTCCTTTTTACCCCTTTTTCATAAAACTAAATTAAACTAAATACAGCCCACATTTGGACCCCTACGCTTAGCAGCAGTGTTCCAAAATTCATAATAATCGGTTCATTAGTTTAGGAGTTAATCCTGCATATACAAATATATAAACCTATAAATATACCTAACTTTATATATATATATATATATATATATATATATATATATATATATATATATATATATATATATATATATATATATATATGAAAGGATAAAATAATTCGACGGTATGAAATTAAAATGGAATAAGCGGAAGAGCTAAAAAGCTCAACGTTTCGCTCAAAAGTTATATGGGCTTTGTCAAGAGCGAACGAAACAAATGCAAAAAAAATGACAAAAGACGTTCGCTCTTGACAAAGCCCATAACATTTGGGCGAAACGTTGAGCTTTTTGGGTCTTCCGCTTATTCCATTTTAATTTCATACATATATATATATATATTAATGAGAGAGAGAGAGAGAAATATTTAGACTGAAAATTTGTATTATTGGATTATTCGGACTACTGTTCTCATCTTGGATGTTATTCTCACAACGTTTCGGTCGATGTAATCTCCTACCTTCTCCTTTTTTTCCTATATGTTGGTAGTCGTCGTGTCGAACGCGGGAATCTGTACGGAATCTCGAACGGAACACTTTATTCAATCCACGGGGTATCTTACTCTCGTTCCGTCAGCCATGATCGGGTAAAAGTTTTAAGTAATTCGTAATTGTATCATTTAAGACTTTTACCCGAAGTTTACATCGGCCGAAACGTTGTGGGAATAACATCTAAGATGAGAACAGTAGTCCTAATAATCCAAATAATACAAAATATCAATCCTCATCTAAAAAATTCCGAAATAAAGTACTGAAAATGTTATTAAGATCGGATAATTCTCTGATTATATTATATAAATAAAGATTTTGCCCGTCTGTCAGTCACACTTTTTCCGTCAGTCACAATTTTTTTAAACGTAATAAATACATTACGAAATTTGTCTCATTTCGAAATATTTTTTGCAATGGGAAATATTGCATTAATAGTAAATAACAAATTCCCAACAAATAAAACGGGTGCCATGATCGGAAATCGAAACAGAAACCTTCAGATCTTTAGTTTGAGGTTCTACCAACTGACCGATTTGGACTTTCTTTTAAATTTATCTTTAAAAACATTACCTTAACAAAATAATTATAGCTTTGTGTGTGAAGTCATAGATTTATGATTTACGCCATGTTTCAAAACCTCAAAAGCGTTGGAAATTATTTTAATAGTCCGAAACAATTTAGTTTGCTTTAACTACGTATAGTTTTTTTCTTTACGATTATATAATTCTCCCAGCCTAGCAAAAATATGCGACCGAATGGAGCGTATTTTTGTTAGGTATTTAAAAGCAAATTACTTTGACCTTCATTGGCCGATCTTAGCTGTTAAGACTCTTAACAGAACATCTGGCAAAAATCTACTTTCAGAGGGAACACATCATCATTATCGTTTCGTTTCTCACCCAGACATTCTTTCAATTCACCCGGGGTGCCCATAACCTTACATTGCATTGTCACAGCCTTGTAAACCTCAAACCTTTCCCTGCAATTGCCCGATCTCGGACTTTTAACATTTGGTCATAATCAGCGCTCAGGGGAGAGGACATATACTTGCTAGTAGAAATAGTGAAGACAAACACAGTTGTGTCACTCGTCGATTAAATAAAACCAATTAATGTTCTGCTATTGATCTTCCTAAAATTCGGTTTAATCAATAGATTCCAGTGATCAAAGACCTTCCTGTTGGCGAACATCTTCGAAATCATTTCCTTGTTTGGCTTCGGGCAACGATCAACAAAGAATACAGTATGACCAAACCCAAAGTGTTGTCAATCAGAGAAATTTTGCGATACCAGTTCTTCAAAACGGGTAAGTGAATGGCTTCTCATCATGTGTGTGGGTGTGCGTGTTGATTTATATGTAGTTAAGTGTTTATATTAGGGTGTCTGCGTTTTATTGTACGTGCGTGATCGCCTTTTAATGATCTTATAAATGTGTGTGGGAGTCTTTGGATGTATATGTATTTGAATGTGTATGCTCAGGTGGTGGCTTTGTTTAGATGTGGTTATATGTTCGAGTGTGTGTTCTTATATATATATATATATATATATATATATATATATATATATATATATATATACGTGTGTGCGTTATTTTATTTATTTTATTTGCGATACTTGAGCATATTTATTTATACGGAAATTACTTGGAGTTTTGCCAGGGGAAATCTGGTTTATAGCTTTGTTTAGCTCAGAGACAGTTGGCATTTCATCGAGCTTATGCAAGACACTGAGTTGTTCCATCGCAGCAAGTGCGGAGTCAGAAACTTCACTCGTCCTTGCATAAAGATCAGAGTAGTGTTTTTTTCCAGCGATCCGTCTGCTTCCCTTTTTTAGTAATAACTTCTCCAGAGGAGGATTTTAAGGGGGGCAGACTTGCCTTGAGTAGGATCCGTAGCAACCTTTATGCCCTCATACCTGTCCCTGATGTTGCCTGTGGCAGATGCATTTTCAATGCGATGGCTAAGCTCCACCCAGTATTCATTGGCACATCGCCTGCCCATTTACTTGACTTTTTTTGGCTTGCCTGAGCTTGTGCAGATTTGGATTGCTGGAGAGCCTGTTGTTCTCGCACGGCATCTGCCTCTTTCTGTCGATATAAGGACTGAGTTCCTTGGACTGTGCATAAAACCAGTCAGTTGACTACTTTGTCCCTACCAAACGTAGCCAAAGCACAGTTGTGCATTACTCCTTTTAAGGACTACCATCGCCCGTCAGCCGATTTAGACACGATTGTGGAATAGTCCTTCTAAAAAATGCCCGCAAACTGTGACACAAGCACAGGCTCCTTCATATTCGTAGTATTCAGATGAGGCCTTCTTTAGCCTTTCAAAAGAACAACTTTTGGGGTGAGAGCTTAATTTTGCAACATACAAGCCAGTGGTCAGTATCGCAGTCAACGCTGTGGTAGGATCTGGCAACTCTGACACAATTAAGGTTTGCACGACGGATGAGCACAAGATCAAGCTGGTGCCAATGCTTGTTCTGTGGATGTGTCAAAGAATGGATTGGCAACACACAGTTAGAAGTGCGTGCATAGTTCAAGTAATCTCTGCCCATTTTCATTAATTTTCCCGACATTGAATTTACCAAGACAGGAAGGCCAAGCTTCGTGGTCGCTTCCAACTCGAGCATTCGAAATCGCCGAGTAAAATGACTTGGTCTTTGGGAGGGAGCTTAAGGAGGGTGGCACAGAGACTCTCACAGAACTCATCTTTAACATCAGGGATGTCCATTAGAGTTGGGGCATAGACACTGATGAGTGTGATAGGGCAAGTGGTGGCATTGAGTCTCAATGTGAGGATACGTTCAGAGCCGTCTGTGGGAGGTTCTACCATTTTTAATATGCTATTCCTCACAACAAAGTCAACACCATCTCTCATCTTTTGGTTTATCATGCCAGAAGAATGGGTAATCTTTTTCGCGCAGGCTAGCAGCCTCAGCAAGGCACATTTCTTGCAGTGCAGCAATGTTGACGTCTAGTCTATGGAGTTAGTTGTTGATAACTGCAGTTTTCCTCAAGTCATTTATGCTTTTCAAGTCGTATGAAATGCCAGTAAGCATAGTCCTGACATTCCAGATTACCAGTTTAAGAGCTGAACTCTTTGGTATAAGTTTGGTTTTATTGCCTGGTGTAGTCGATGCACCCAGATGAAGCATTTTATACGGGCACGAGAAAGCACATTATTAGCCGGGGGCTGGCCAGCTTGAGGAATGGACGGTAGCTTTCCAATAGAGGCTCCCACCATCGAAAAGAGGCTCATTACGGCCATTAATCAGAGCTTATAACCGGTAAAATGCCTCTCATCCATGTTGTGCTCCGCCGAGATGAACTCGATGGACTGGAATGTCCTCGTCAGTGCAAGTGTTGCCAGCGCAAGGAGTTAAAAAAATAGGAATACAGATGCTGCCCAGTTACCAGCATTCCCCTTTATTTCCCAGTGATTACACAAGCGAGGCATACGAAATGAAAGGGGCGCATATTTTTTATAGGGTTGATCTCTCTAGTCCTTGCCTTTATAAGGCGGGTAACCCCAACCATTGTTCATCAAAGTGACATGCTCACATGACTTTACTGTTGGCCATTGGGCGGCCATAAACCTATCCCTAGAGGCATAGGAATTTTTTTAACCCTGTACGTGGGGCACTCGTGTAGTTTGTCAGGTCAGCCAAGACATGGTACCGGGGTGTGGCCGTCGCGTGCATTGCAACTTCTTGGAGCCATACATGAGCTAGATGTGCAGTGTGGACCAGAGGCTGCTGACCAGATACCAAAGTATCAGCGGCTGTCTTTCTCCAAAGGTGCTACCACTCCTCCATATCCTACACAAAATATTCACCGTGTCCCTGGCAGGGTGGCTTCCGGGTACTATGCCTTGCCAAAGGGAAACCCGCTATTTTGTCCGGCACTACTTATTGGATATTCGCAGCTAACCTTTATATTTAATGGCAGTTCCCCTATCCCCAACCTGGGGAGCCGGTGGATGAGATTTTTTTCTTCACCACACATACACACACACACACACACACACATACATATATATACATATATACATATATATATACATATATATATACGTATATATATACATATATACATATCTATACATATATATATATATGTATATATACATATATATATACATATATATATATATATATATATACATATATATATACATATATATATACATATATATATATATGTGTATATATATTCATATATATATACATATATATATACATATATATATATATGTGTATATATATTCATATATATATACATATATATACATACATATATACATACATATACATATATATATATATATATATATGTATATATATATATATATATATATATATATATATATATATATATATATATATATATTATGTTGTGTTTCATTAATCCTGTTTTAGGTTCGCCTTTTCACATACATTTTTTATTATCATTACTCATTATCGTAAGTCATGATATAGAAAGACGTAAAGCCATCGTCTATCTTATGCATACCACGACTCACGATACAAATGAATTGACATCATAAATATTTGATGTTTCTTTCATTGTTAATCTCAAGAATTGAGATAAACAGAGCTCTAAAAAAAGTTAATAAAAAATTTTGCGCCCGTTTTGCGTTGCTGGTATCTTTCAACAATGTTGGCTTAAGTGGATATTACTGCGAATATATCGTAACAGAAATCACCTAACCTTCGAAAAAGAGTTCGTATTTTGTGCGTGGAAAACCACAGAAACATTTTTAACCAAAACCTGACATTTTAAGTATCAGACAGGCCGTAGCGTTACGTTATGGGAATCTTTGTGAAACTATTACGTTTGCTTTATTGCATGTAGATCTTCGGCTGGTCTTAAGAATCATCCCAGAGCTCAAAGTGGAAATGAAGGAATGGGCCCTGATGGGGCGGCTATCATCTGGCAAGATGAAGCAGCTATCATGTATGCATGTATCTATTATCGCATATGATTTTCGTTTTATTATGATTTTAAACTTTCAGATTTTCCCATTTCTTTTTAGGTTGGCTGGCTTCTCCTGTAGCTGTTGAAGGGGTCGGTTTTATTCGGTCCGGTCTCCAACCTGAAAAGCTCCAACCGGATATTTCTTTTGTCCTGCAATCCTCTGCTCTTATAGGAGAACCACAAGATTTAACCAATGGATTTAACGTGAACTTTTCGGTAATCTATATCATAAACAAATATTCTGTCTGTCTGTCTGTCTGTCTGTCTGTCACTTATAAGCTATAAAACTACTCGACAGAATAGCACTAAATTTGGAATTCTAGATGTGTCATAAGGTATATGTTACTACTATTACTGTTGTATACCGTCCCGGAATGGGCCGTGGCAGTTCTCCTTTGTATACCTTTTAATTTCTCGTACCTTCTCTTCTTCCTCGTTGCGTGGAGGGGGGTGTCGTCTAGTGGTTGAATTCTTTCTTCTTTCTGCCGTGAACCTCGCCGTCCGTTGTGTCTGCAACAAAACCTTTATAACACAAATTCACGGGGCAACAATCTTTTAAACTTTCATTTGTTTATTTCAGGCGTCAGTTATCGTCGCCGCCGGAGATGCCTCACTAACGTCGAGGGAGAGACCAAATTACTGCTTTATCGTAGTTATTTTCTAGATTAAGTCCTTAGCCATTCGAGGAGGGGGGGAAGAAGAAATCTCATGCCTGTATTATCTTAGGGAATTTAATTCCCCTAATCATGTTGGAGACTACAGAGAGAAATCGTCCGTTCGGCCCGCTTCCAAAACCCAGACTGGCAAAACTCTGCTTCCCACACAAAAGCCCGTGACGTCATAAGCACCCATGCGCAGGTGCACATCGACCCTTGATCTGAGGGCTCGTCAACGTGGTGACCCTGTCAACGTCTGTGAGCTCCGACTGTGAGAACAGCTCTATTCTGCGCACGGCTGTACGGGTCCACCCGCACTAAATCGCGCAAGCCAAACCAAACGATTTCCAACACATACGCCCACTTCAAGATGCGTCCGGCCTCACAGGGCCATTATCCTATATTACTACTGCTACTGTTGCTGCTGTTAATATTAAAGCAATAAACACTTATCGGCTACAAAACTATTGGGCAACAATGCATCAAATTGAACATGAACTCTTGGAATGCCGAAAGTGTGATAGAGGATAAACATGATACCACTACTCCTAGTACTACTACTACCTATAATACTATTCATAATAAAATGTACTAATTATTTACTACTTAACATATCCGTGACCCGTTGGGTCAAAACCTCTGCCACTATTTGTTCAACTTTGATTTCATTCGAAAATTCATTCTCCTGTGACATATCTGTTAAGACATTAGTTTCACATAACTAAAAATAAGTCCTTCTATATCATCCTTATTGATAATATACAAGTAAAGAGACTAATTATTTTACCATCTAATTTACATACGTGTTTGTGGTGTCTGCAGATACTATGTAAATTAGATGGCAACGCTGAAATTAACAGTGTCACTCTTGATCTAAATGCTCACAGAGATATTAAGAAATGTTAGAAAGTGATTGAATCAACATAGTCAGGGGTGCGAGAGAAATACATAGATGTTAAGTGAGAGATGAGTACATTTTCAGTTAGTAATAAATCACGGCTAATTGGAACGATTAAAACAGATTTTTTTCAAACATAACTCAATCCCAGAAATAGACTATATTTAAGCATGTATTTTTTTTATGATTCAAGTATATATGAATAAAAACTTAGAGAAGCAAACGTTCATTGACTAATAGATGTTGTGTTTGTTTCTTCGTGTCCAAGTACCAACCAGTCGCGTTATTGCTCAACTTCGGCGACCAAGTATTGCCGCAATATATAAATAGACTGTTTTAAGTTATTGTACGTTTCATTGTAAAATTGCAAAATTCATCGTGGAATTTCTTTGTATTTTTAAGGGTTGCTAAAGATGAATTTTCATTAAGTATAAATAAATTCTCCGAACAGAACAGGCTTGCACCACTTTTATGCCCCTTTACAAAGATTAAAATCAAGATATAATGCTACAAAACTTTATTTCTAGAATACTCATTCGAATTTTGACCAAATCCATTAGATGATTTCGATCTTAGAAAATGTCTAAAATGTAAGGCTTAAGCTTAAGGGGTATTAAGAAAGAATTTTAATTCAGGGAATCTTGCTAAATTGGTGCCTAATGACTATGTCTAAAATGTAAGGCTTGGGCTTAAGGGATATTAAGAAGAAATTGAAATTCAGGGAATCTTCCTTAATTAGTGTCTAATGACTATAGATAAAATTTAATGCAAATCTGAAATATTTGAATTTTTAAATAAGAGGTTGTGCCCATGTTATGCCCCCTAAAACCCCTTAAATTACTCCAAAGTAACTGAAAATTGTAGAATATGTATTAATCTACGGCTTGTATCTATTGTTAAAAATTTCACACCTCTTTTACTCCCTTTTGCAACTAAACTAAATTAAACTAAATATAGCCAACATTACTCACCCTTACGCCTATCAGCTGTGTTCTAAAATTCATAATGATCGGTTAATTAGTTTAAGAGTGAATCCAATACGTAACTTTATACAAATATATATATGTATATATTATATATTTTTGAATATTGGCAGAAAGTTCAAGAGACGGCCATGTTTCAAGGCCCCGCCTCCTCTGGCTCAACTGAGGGTTTCAAGATCTTTGTTGTGTTGACTCAACCCAAATCCGAAGGTTACATCAAATTAAGAAGTACAAATGCCGAGGATGATCCAGTTATCGAACCCCGATTTCTTTCGCACAAACTGGACATGGAAATTGCACTGGAAGGTAAGTGGACCTTAACATCTATATGGATGAATGCAAAAACATGCGGAGATTTCTGCATCAATGCTACCATCAAAACGACTTGTATCTTGTTAAATCGACAAGGCGTTCAATATGTTTATATAGTAATCGCAAAAGTATAATACAATATCTAGGCAGGTCTCGTTGTAATAAAGATGTTTAAAGGCTAGTTTTAATAAATAACGCCTCCGGGTTATTTTAATTATACTCTATTAGCTCGATTACCCCATAGGTGTCTTAGTTATCTCCCTTGACTGATTCTGGCTGACGTTAAAAAGTACGTTTTCCTGTCCTGATGTGAAGAAGACTTGTTCCGCACGTGTGCAGAAATTCAGAACACGGCTCTTTTTGGCTGGCTGGCTGGCTGGCTGGCTGGCTGGCTGGCTGGTTGGCTGGTTGGCTGGCTGGCTGGCTGGCTGGTTGGCTGGCTGGCTGGCTGGTTGGCTGGCTGGCTGGCTGGCTGGCTGGCTGGCTGGCTGGTTGGCTGGCTGGCTGGCTGGCTGGCTGGCTGGTTAAAGAGCATTTTTTCTTCTTCATTTGCGGCGTTTCTTGGCGATTTCTTCCTTCAAACGCACCAATAAGGCTATATAATAATCGCTATTGATGTTGCTTCCTTTCTCATAGTAAGGATGAAAAAATACTTTGCTCATCCTAAAATACGAAGGCTAAAACCTTGACTGCTAATGTTTTTCGTATTTGGACGGCTTTCACCTGCTACTGTTCACTCAGCTGACTGCCAATTTGACTCCAGGTGGAGTAGTGGATCTATGTTTAATCCATTATCACATACTGACGCAAAACCTCATTTTTATTGCGTTTAAACAGTTGCCAACGACGCTCTGAATCGTCGAGGCGTTGTTGTTGTTGTTTTTGATCAACTGTGAGCAACCGCGGCTCTCTCTTTTAAACGCAGCTTTCTCGTTGAAAGAATTTCATGCAAAATGGTAAACACGCTGCTTTCTAATATCTTCAACTCTTCTTCACTCAACTCCATTTTACGAGTGTGTGAACTGTTTTTTTATGTTTTCCGGGACAACTGTCGAAATTGAGCGACCTGAACGTTCAACATCATCTGTGTCTCTACGACCGCGTTTAACGTCCGTACACCACCTCTGAACCGTTGTTCGACGGATCAGAGTCCGGATAACATTCAGCAAGTTATTGTTTTGCTTAAACAGTATTGTTTCCCATCAGAAAGCAATGCTTTATCAACACACGAAATTAAGATTTTTCCATTGTCTTGAAGATTTGCAACCTAATAAAACTAATAATCCGATTAGGCTCAGATTTTGACACGTGCAATTTTAAAGTTGGTACTTTTTAAAAATTGTCTAAATATTTTATTAGTGGCGCCATCTATATGTCAGGCCCGGGACTTATTGAGTGATATATATATATATATTGGTACAGAAAAATTAGTACAGCATTTGTACCGTCAGTTTCAAGCACAGAAGGACTTAGCCATCTGGCTCTCTTCAGCTTCTGTTGTCATCCGATTAGGAAATGTGAAGTCACGTGTCACTCTCGTTCGGACGCGTTATTTGCCTAGGGTGTTATGTATGTTTGTTTAAATTTAGTGTAAGGAAGGTTTAATAACGTTTGAAAAAAAGGTGACTTCTCATCCCCACCTTTTTTTCAAACCTTATTAAACCTTCCTTACATCCCCACGAGGGCAGAGTTTGACACAATGTCAGTTTTCGAATGTAGGAAATCTAGCTCCCCAAAAGTGGCACTCTGAATTGGGAAAAACATTCAAATTGCCTCAGTCTATGAGTATTTCTCCTCCGCTTACTAAGAACAGAATAGATAGTGCACTTCATCCGAGCTTTAAGACCGATAACTAGACATCTATCTATTTATCCTTGGTGTCATATCAGTCGTTCTATCGATATACTTATCTATCTATCTATCTATCTATAAGGAAGTACGTTGTCGTCTAAATAAAAGCAGTCTTTTCTGTCGAAGAATGCAATTTATTTACCATTCTCTTAATAGAATTGATATGATCAGCTTATATGATTTCTTCATTATGTTTTGACAGGAATAAAGACCGCTCGGAGGATGACTCAAACGGAGGCAATGAAGGATCTCGGTGTGGAGGTATTGAACGACCTGCACCCCCTCTGCTCAGAGCATGCCTTTGAAACGGACGGCTATTGGCGCTGTCTAATTATGCACTACACATTCGTCATGTACCATCCGGCTGCGACCTGCAGAATGGGGCCCCTTAACGACACGACCTCTGTACTCGATCCACAGCTCAGGTATGAAAAGATGTTTTGATCAATTAAATGTTCAATGATTGCAGATGGGGAGAGGTTATAGCTATCTCCTTCTCGACCTGCGGGCAAATCGACCACGCACATATCCAATGCAATGGCTGAATCCTTAGAAAATGACCTTCAGTCTGTAATTGAATCGGACCTAAAATGGATGGTGACATTCAATGCTACCAAGACAAATGTCCTTTCTTTTAATAATTATAAGAAACCTTTTCAACCAACGATTACCATGGCTGATATTTCCCTTCCCGAGAATCCAACGTTGAAACACTTCAGCCTAACATTCACAGACAACATGAATTGGAATAAATACATAGAAGATACTGCCAAGTCTGTTGCAAATAATATGAGCTCCGTCTAACGAAGTAGAAAACTTCTCACACCTGCCAGTATCCTATATCTCTACAAAGCAACAATTCGCCCACACGTAAAGTATTGTTGCCACATCTGGGCTGGTGCACCAGCCACTAGTCTTTTCCTCTAGGACAGGGTTCAAAAAAGAGTCGTTAACCTAATAAGTTCCGCACTGTCTATCAAGCTCCAACCCCTGTCCCATCACCGCATTTTGCTTCCCTGTGTTTATTTTTACAAGTACTTTCGTGAAATGTGCTTCGACGAACTTAATACACTTGTACCCCGTCAACGTAAATACCCCCGACCAACTCGACTGGCAGAAAAATCCAAGCCCTTTTCTGTAGATGCCGGAAAACTTTGAATGTAATGTTAATAAATAATTTGCTGCTGCACAACTCCCCACTTAGGATGCCTCTTTTAAATCTGGCCCTTAATCACAAAAGCCCCTTACGTCTTAGTGACAATATGAAAGTTTTAATATGTCTTCAATGACGACTATGGATGCTATTTATCTTCCTCCTACAGCAGTAAGATGTGACACAAGGTCAAGAAAGTGGGATTTGAAAAGCCAGCACCCGAGGTGAGCACTCTGGCCTACAAAAAATGCCTGGGCAGCCCCGTCGGCATTCCCCGGTAGGGGCGCCTCAGGCAGTAAGCGATAAACTTACTCCACCCCAAAGAGGGGAGGCAAAGCCTGGGAGGGTGGACCTCCTAGAACTGCACAGAACAACCCCACAGACCGGCGGAATCAAGACCCGATGGCCAAGACGATACCGGTCTATAGGGTGTAGTATCCATCGGAACAGATACTACACTTTGATCTTTGCCAAAAGGCTGCGAAGCAGGATTCTTTCTCGTGTTTCCAGGGTGAAAGTGTTCGCTTGATTATTTCTTATTTGTTCTCCGTTGAGTTTAACGAATATCTCTTCTGAACTAGGCAGAGAGTGGTGGTAAATATTATTATTATTATTATTATTATTATTATTATTATTATTATTATTATTATTATTATTATTATTATTATTATTATTATTATCATCATTATTATTATCATTATTATTATTATCATTATTATTATTATTATTATTATTATTATTATTATTATTTTGTTGTTGTTGTCGTCGTCGTCGTCGTCGTCGTCGTCGTCATCATCATCATCATCATCATCATCATTATTATTAGTATTAGTAGTAGTAGTAGTAGTAGTAGTAGTAGTAACAACAACAACAACAACTCTAAATCATACAGATTGATGTAAAAAAGCACCATAGAATTTCCACGTGTCCCGCTTATATTTTTTGTATTCATCTTAAGTACCGTATATTCATTTCCTTAGCTACGAGTTGCTTTTTTGGTTGGCCCATCCACATAAGAAGAGTATCTAAGCGCCCCTGTCTACGACATCCGTTAAGAAGGTCTGTTCGACCGAAAATTACGTCATACACTTTGGGGAAGGGGGGAGCAAGACATGCCGAAAAGTCAGGCTGTCGAGAAAAAAACGACCTCATGTCTAACTCTTCCCGTGTGTGTGGGGGGGGGGGGGCAACTAAATAGGAAAATGTTGATATTTTAACTTTAAAAAATTATAATCGCCATTGCTTGGCTTTGCATGTTTGTTTTTTTTATCAGCGTATGTAAAGAAAATTGCTTTCAAATTGTTCGCAATCAAAATGATAAACGAATTTTAGTATTTAAAATAAATGAAACAACGTGATTTTATTTACTTTAACTCAGAAACAACACACAACTAAACTATTTTTTTAATTAATATTTTAATTAATATTTATTATTAATATCTTTATTAATATTTTTATTAATATTTTAATTAATATTTATTATTAATATTCTTATTAATATTTTTATTAATATTTTAATTAATATTTATTATTAATATTTTAATTAATATTTATTATTAATATATTTATTAATATTTTTATTAATATTTTAATTAATATTTATTATTAATATCTTTATTAATATTTTTATTAATATTTTAATTAATATTTTTTATTAATATCTTTATTAATATTTTTATTAATATTTTAATTAATATTTATTATTAATATTTTTATTAATATCTTTATTAATATTTTTATTAATATTTTAATTAATATTTATTATTAATATCTTTATTAATATTTTTATTAATATTTTAATTAATAAGGTTTAGTTTCAGTATAAATCGGATCATGTTCCTATCTTTTTTTAAATTTTCTAAACAAAAATTAAACGCTATGATTCATAATTAACAGCTTGACTTTTCGACATGTCTCGTTTCCCCCAAAGTGTATGACGTTATTTTCGATCGAACATGCCTTCTTAACAGAGAGTTTAAGCGCCCCTATCTATCAGGATATTGCATTACATTTTTCTTCACTAAAGTCAAGTCAGCAACTGAAAAATCCCACTTCAATTTTTTAAATTTTTATGTCAGATGAGTAGACTAACCAATCAGCTATCGACTACCCTCATATGACTCTAAGGGGTAACCCTAACCCTAACTCTAAGAGGTAACTCTGCCAAACTCTTACCTACTAATCCCCATCACACCTGACAAATCGTATCTACACTTAATTTGGTTTGGAGGTGTTGAACGACCTACACCCAACGTGTTCAGAGCACACGTTCAAATCGAATAGGACACTCGGCTTCTGCCTGCAAAATGGGACTCCTTAACAACACAACTACTCAATCCACAGCTCGGGTACGAGCAGGTCTTCCTAACCATAAAATCCTCATCATCACTGTGGAGATAAGACATCTTTCAGCATCCGAATGTTGTGTTGATTGAAAAAGTCGGATTTGTTTTGGTTTTGAACGTGGATTTTGATCCATTCGAAAACGGTGTTTTTTCTTTGTTTTGTTTTGTTTTTGTTTTTTTCGTCCAGCTGTATGCTATAAACGTTTCTTGTTTGAAATGTTATGAACGTTTCTTGTTTGAAATGCTATAAACGTTTCTTGTTTGAAATGTTATGAACGTTTCTTGTTTGAAATGCTCTAAACGTTTCTTGTTTGAAATGCTATAAACGTTACTTGTTTAGTATGCTATAAACGTTTCTTGTTTGAAATGCTGTAACCGTTTCTTCTTTGAAATGCTCTAAACGTTACTTGTTTGAAATGCTCTAAACGTTTCTTGTTTGAAATGCTATAAACGTTTCTTGTTTGAAATGCTATAAACGTTTCTTGTTTGAAATGCTATAAACGTTTCTTGTTTGATATGCTCTAAACGTTTCTTGTTTGAAATGCTATAAACGTTTCTTGTTTGAAATGCTATAAACGTTTCTTGTTTGAAATGCTATAAACGTTTCTTGTTTGAAATGCTCTAAACGTTTCTTGTTTGAAATGCTATAAACGTTTCTTGTTTGAAATGCTATAAACGTTTCTTGTTTGAAATGCTATAAACGTTTCTTGTTTGAAAGTCTATAAACGTTTCTTGTTTGAAATGCTATAAACGTTTCTTGTTTGAAATGCTCTAAACGTTTCTTCTTTGAAATGCTATAAACGTTTCTTGTTTGAAATGCTCTAAACGTTTCTTGTTTGAAATGCTATAAACGTTTCTTGTTTGAAATGCTATAAACGTTTCTTGTTTAAAATGCTCTAAACGTTTCTTGTTTAAAATGCTATAAACGTTTCTTGTTTAAAATGCTATAAACGTTTCTTGTTTGAAATGCTATAAACGTTTCTTGTTTGAAATGCTATAAACGTTTCTTGTTTGAAATGCTATAAACGTTTCTTGCTTGAAATGCTATAAACGTTTCTTGTTTGAAAGTCTATAAACGTTTCTTGTTTGAAAGTCTATAAACGTTTCTTATTTGAAATGCTATAAACGTTTCTTGTTTGAAATGCTCTAAACGTTTCTTGTTTGAAATGCTCTAAACGTTTCTTGTTTGAAATGCTATAAACGTTTCTTGTTTGAAATGCTATAAACGTTTCTTGTTTGAAATGCTATAAACGTTTCTTGTTTGAAATGCTATAAACGTTTCTTATTTGAAATGCTCTAAACGTTTCTTGTTTGAAATGCTCTAAACGTTTCTTGTTTGAAATGCTATAAACGTTTCTTGTTTGAAATGCTCTAAACGTTTCTTGTTTGAAATGCTCTAAACGTTTCTTGTTTGAAATGCTCTAAACGTTTCTTGTTTGAAATGCTCTAAACGTTTCTTGTTTGAAATGCTGGAGTGGAAATTGTGTGGTAGATGCGCACGTGGATTAAATGTCCGTGAATAGAAATATTGTACCCTTGTCTAGAAGTTGTGTAGAATGGGAGCGAAGTTGAGTGGTTCTTTGTAGTCGGTTTACCAATGTTGTCGTGGTGTGGATAAGAATGTACGAGTGTCTAGCAGAACCAAGTCGATTCATAGAGTTGAGTTTCTTGAGTTGAGATCACCAACAACATACCCTTAACTTCTGAGGATAAATAATAGACGACCCGTGACCCGAACGAAATAAATAATCTCTTCTCCCCCTTCTCTCTCTCTCTCTCTCTCTCTCTCTCTCTCTCTATATATATATATATATATATATATATATATATATATATATATATCTTTCTCTTTCTCTGATTTGGTAAATGGTGTCATCCTTTCGTGACGTCGTCATTTATGACGTCATCATTTTGTGACGCAATCCACTGTGAACTGTTATCTCCATCTTTGTTTTAATGGGTGACATCATCATTTAGTGACGCCATCCTTTTGTGACATCATCCCGCGGACACCGAGACAAACAAACAAGCAAGAAAACAAACAAAATCCACAGTCATCTTCTAGTTAGTCAAGCAATTAAGGGAGTTTCTACTCTACTAATGATAAATGTATTAAATAAATTCAAATGTATGAATTTAATAAAGCCTATTTCATTATTTCACATATTTCACATTTTTCGCATATTTAATATTTCACATATTTCACGTTACAGGGTGAAAGGAGTTGCCAACCTGAGAGTTGTGGACGCTTCATCCATGCGTGAAGTCACATCCGGAAAGACAAACGCTCCGACAATAATGATTGCGGAAAAAGCAGCCGACATGATCCTTGGTCGGGAACCATTAAAGCCGATCCGAATTGTGGATCCGAGTACGGAATCTCCATCGACGTAGAGGAAATCAATCGAGAAAAGACACGATTTTTTTTTCCATTCGATCCTCATCAATATCTCACCACAAATCACAAACGTTGATTTCAGTTTCACAAAAAAAATCAACAAATATCTCATACTGGCGGATGTTTCATTCATTATGAACTTATAAATCAGTATTAGTATGAAAGTTTTTAAAACACACACACATATACACACACACATATATATATATATATATATATATATATATATATATATATATATATATATATATATATATATATATATATATACTCTGCTGGGAAGCCATGAAATTAAATACTGTTTTGTTTTTAAATTCCTGAAACAGTTTTTCATGGTAAACAACTGATGATCCCTTAAATAATGTTAAGACTAGCGTAAATTCTTGGAAGCAAACTCATACAGTGACTGCAAAAGGTAAATTGACTTACAAGAAAGTGATTTTCCACCGAACGACTTGGGACTAAAATGTTTGTTTTATTGTTTTTTTATATAGTTTTAATGGTTGAGAAACTTCCGAGACATATATATATATATATATATATATATATATATATATATATATATATATATATATATATATATATATATATATATATATATATATATTATATTGTTGGTGATTTTATTATTCCATTCAATGGAATAATAAAATCACCAACAAAAAATATATTTTGCTCTGAATTTTCATTGAGCACTCTCATAAACCCGGTTTCAACTTCCTTCGGATTTATACCCCCTGGATATTTGTAACAAGTTAATTACATATATATATATATATATATATATATATATATATATATATATATATATATATATATATATATATACTAGCGGTATTCATCCGACGTTGCCCGTGCTGGTTGGCAGGCTTCTTAGGAAAAATAATTTCAAATGTCGTCATGTTTACAATTTTTGCCTTGAAAGTAAAATTAAAAATAACATTTCCAATATGAAGTCAAGTAAAAAAAAAAAATTGTCGGCGCGGTGATGTTTTCATATTTACTACTTGCTGACACTTCGTTTCTTAACGTTTATGCAAAACGGCACGGATTGAAAAGACGAATTTCTGTTTTTCTTCAATTATTTTTAATCTTTACCATACCAATAAAAATAATTATTTAAATGTTTAAACCTTTTCTTTTTTTTAATACATTCTTCACTGAGATATTCTTTGTTTAATTTCATTTTCGTTTTATGAAATGAAGAAAATCCATTTGTTTTAATGAATTTCTTTTCTTTACGTTCTGATATATTTCAATTATTTTATAAACCTAACTGATAATTGCCCTTAGTGACCTCAGATGGAATCATCGAAAGAAAAATTTCAATTTCTTAAAGAAAAACTTAAAATATGCTATTAACATATCGATTTCAATAACGCACAAACATTGAGTTTTCTTTATATATATATATATATATATATATATATATATATATATATATATATATATATATATATATATATGAGAAACCACATACGATGCAAGAAGATTTTGTTTTCAATAAATTTAAAAAATATTATAAATCAGATATTTTGGCTATCACAGGCCTTTTTCAATGATAACGCTTCACCAGAGACCAGAAATAATAAGATTATTATTTCTGCGCTCTGAAGAAGCGTTAAGTCACTGAAACGTAATTACATTTGCATAAGCCAAATTAAATGTTTACGTAATAAATATTTATGAAGCTCTACTTAGTATTGAGCACTTTTGAAAAAATATTTGTTTTAAGTTTATTTTATAAATACATTTGAACTTGTTTAATTAATATATATGGGTGTGTGGAAATCTCTCCAACCAAGGCATGAAGCCATTTGATGATTTTGTTGTTTTCTTTTACTAAGGTATCATCACTTATCCAGGCCCATAGGCCACTCGAGGATAAGGATTAAATGAGTGTTAAGTGAGACAACACCGCGAGGATTGGTAATGATGGTGGTGATTGGGCAGAATTTTATTATTTAAGAAAGCGGCTCAACAAGGATTTGTTTACATTGGACTTGAAACCGACCATGTTGTAGTTAGTGGGAAACAAGCTCTGTGCTATTGTGTTTTCCACAGACGGGCAATTCTGGGAAATAAACTTTGCTCATGGAAGTTTCGTTTAATTTTAGGTAGAGAGAGAGAGAAATGGAAACTATTGACAGTGGTTGTAGCTAGACGAGTTTTTGTTGTGAATGTTTGACATGGGGCATAGATTGAAGCGCGGTCGAGCACCTGCCATGAAAATAACGATTGAGTAGAGAAAGACTAGCAACGTCTCTTCTGTGATAAAGAGATAGTATACCGGAGAAAAGAGCATCACCTTGATTTTGAAGTTGGTTTTGTACTCTGTCAAGGCAGGAAAGAGTGATTTGAGCAGCACCTCCCCAATGTAAGGAGCTAAAAAGAACACAATAACAGACGATTAGATGAAAAAAATTTCATCTAGAAAATATATATAAAGGGAAGTAAAACTTTGCCCTTGGTTATCACCCTTGTGTCTAAGAGATTTTTAAAATATTTATGTCCTTTGCATCATTCCAGACAACCAACATTCTGGATTGGACGTGTCGCACAGCGCTTTTCAATTTATATGTCTAAACTAATAAATAATTTTTCTTCAGTTGTAAATAGAGAATAAATATTAATTGCTTATCTATGCAGAAGTTTTATTCAATTTATTCTTAATATTGGTCCCATATCTCACAATAACCATCACTTCACTTAAAAAGACTAAGGTTATAGGTAGGAGGAAAACAGTCAGCAGGAAGAGTTTCACAAGCCAGCACTACTTAGAAAGAAGCTAGAGATAGATAGTTTATTAAAAGACTCTAACAGTGCTTGAAAATTTCACAGCTAACAAATACAAGCACGTGGTCCTGAGACAGAGAAATAGAATCACTTTACAAAGGGGTGATGTCCCTGAAATATCGTGAAATTATGACATCACGCCAGACCCTGTTGTTGAGGAGGAGCAACAAAGCTATTGTGGAAACAAGTAAGATTTATTTTAAACAAGAAAAAAAAGAAAACTAATAATAAAAAGAGAATCGACTTGTTTTGGATTTTCTTTCTTACAACCCCATTATATTATCGCATTGTTTGAGCCTTCTGATTAACTATCTGTATATAATATATATATATATATATATATATATATATATATATATATATATATATATATATATATATGCGTTTCTTTTAATATTTCTACTCAATATAGAAGGAAGATTATTTTTTTTAATAGAGCTATTAAACAATTATTTTTTTTAAACAAGTTGCCAGATCAGATTAATAGCCTGGAACATTTTTATGATGGAATTAAATGAATTCAGGAATAATGATAAAAAAGGAAGTTAGGGCAGCATTGTTGGGGACAATCGAATGAAATATTTAACAGAAGTTAAGCAGTATATTTTTATTGTATTAATAGTTTAAATGTTCTGTGAATGTTTTGTTTTTTGGGAGAGGATTGGTGAATTTAAAAGATTTTTAAAAAGAGAGATGCCAAAGGAAGAATATAAAAAAATGAAATAAAATAAATAAATAAAAAAATAAAAAATGATAATAATAATTATTATTATTATTATTATTATTATTATTATTATTATTACTAATACTACTACGGACACAGAACTAAGAGTAAACCATCTGATGTACATGGACGACCTGAAACTATTTGCAAAAATGAACTGGAAAAGCTGATAAATACGACCAGAATTTTCAGTCAGGACAAAGGAACAGAAACTGCAAGAGATATCATATAAGCTGCCCTCCCTCAAAAGAATAATGGCACCGGCCTCGGCTGACACCACACAGTCATTGAGGGTTAAGGAGGATGGAAGAGGACAACACGAATCAGGCCTCCATTGAAAGAGTGCGGAAAGTGCTGGGACCTTAAGGAGGCTTATTGCCACCCAAATCCGAGGAGAGACCAATGGTCGTTGCCAGCAAGAAATCAATGGTAGGCGGCTGTTGCGATACTGCAAGGTCATTTGCGGTGGTGATCGAAAAGAGGTGGAGAGTACTAGAAATCTGGGGAGACTTGCTGTCACCTAGATTCCAGGGAACACCACTGGTTGTTGTCCATAAGCAATCACTAACGATGACTTGTTTGATAACTCGTAGTGAGCGATAATAATAATAGTAGTAGTAGTAGTAGTAGTAGTAGTAGTAGTAGTAGTAGTAGTAGTAGAATTTGATGTGACTTACCAGCTTCGGTTAGTACTACACAAAATGGTCGTGAAGTGTCAAGGAGGGAAAACACCATCCAGACCTCCACTGGAATAGTGCAGAGAGTAATGGATACTTGGTGGGGGAAGGGGGGCTTATTGTCACTCAAATTCCAGAGAAAGCCATTGATCTTTATCAGCTAGAAATTAATGGTAAACGACAGTTGCGATGACGCATAGTGCTTAAACGGTTATCGTAAGAGGCAGTTAGTGCTTGAAATCTGAGGAGACTTGTTGTTACTCAGACTCCAGGGAATACCACTTGTTATTGCCAGTGAGCAATCACTGGTAATGACTTGTGTGAAAAATCCTAGTGAGATGATGATGATGATGATGATGATGATGATGATGATGATGATGATGAAAACTTGGGAAGACTTGTTACTCAGACTCCAGGGAACACCACTGTTTATCAGCAGTGAGCGATCACGTGAGAACTCTTAGTAATTAAAATAATAGTGATAAAGGGAAGAACGGCGGTATTTCACAATTGTTTCGTTGAATTTCTACGTCGAATTGGCAAAAATAAAAAATAAAAGTTTGTTTTTTTTAAACTGATTTTTAGACCCAAACGTGCCATTTTTTTAATTTTTAAATAAACAAGGGGGGTAACTTTGTAATTACTAAACCTGAGTTATCTTCCCTGAATCTGTGGTTGCGCTGCGCCAAAGATGAGTGAGTTTTATATTTTCAATACTTTTACTCTAAATTAAAAACATCGTGAAATGATATTAATCATTCGTTTAAAACGTGAAAGTGTACATTTGTCATTGAATAATATATTGTCGCGGTCTGCAATCACCTCTCCCCGTTATTTACAAACCCTATGGATACAAACAGAAGCGTTCTTTTACACTGTTCATCTGCGTGTATCCTCTCTTCTTTGCCATTGCCGTATTGTTTTACTGTGTCTACTTACTTAGTTGTAAGTAGACACTTTTTGGCTAAGATCAAAGTGTAGTATCTGTTCCGATGGATACTACACCCCATAAACTGGTATTGTCTTGACCTTCGGGGCTTGATTTACGACGGTCTATGGGTCGGTCCTGTGCAGTTCTATAAGGTCCACCCTCCCAGGATTTGCCAGGATTACTTTGGGGAGAAGTAAGTTTATTGCTTACTGCCTGAGGCGCCCCTACCGGGGAATGCCGACGAGGCTGCCCAGGCAATTTTTAATGGCCAGAGTGCTCACTTTCTCGGGCGCTGGCTTTTCAAACTCTACTTTCCCGACCTGACCTTGGGTCACATCTTACTTGTGGGAGTAAGATAAAACTGGCCTTGTGCCTAACCTCCTGAAGAGGAGGTAAATAATTACTTACTTAGTTGTAAGACTGATCACTCTGGTAACCGGAGTAGCGGCGCTGTCCAAGCGTCCGGCAAAAAACTCCCTAGGTGACCGGACCCTGCAACAATATTTCTGGTATTTGGTTTGAGACTAGATAAAATCTAGTCTCAAAATTCACATAATTATCTGTAAAATTCGCACAGCATTCTGCCACGTCTGGTTTAAACAAAATAAAAAATATTGTTATATCTTTGACTTTTCGGTTAGGAGTAAAGTGTAGTATCTGTTCTTATACTACACTTAATCTTTTCTGGGCGCTCTTGTATAAGCAGTAACCGATCTGAGGGAGATAACTATTTTTCTTAGCCGCCGCTATTCCGAATTCGCTTATACTTTGGCAAGGGAGATAACTTTGTTTATTAATAAATTAAAAAAACATGTTACGGTTTTGAAATGCGTTAAAACCCCCTAACTCTAACCCTAAACCCTAACCCGTTCAAAATAACTTTTAAACACTTTTATTTACATGCCACAAATTGTATACACTTTATATAAACATAAAAAGAAAAGTTATCTTCTTTCATGCTGCGATAAACAAAGTTATCTCCCTTGCCAAAGTATAAGCGAATTCGGAATAGCGGCGGCTAAGAAAAATAGAGTTATCTCCCTCAGATCGGTTACTGCTTATACAAGAATGCCAACCTCTTTTGGGGGAGCTGCATTCTCACCAAATTAATAACCGCTCTTGTGTCGAACTCTGCCCTCGTAGAGAGGGAAATAAAAAGGGCCAATATATTCCACTAGCTGTATTTAACCGGCGTTGCCTGGATGGGGACATATTGCCGGGGGGGGGGGGAGGGGTACTATCTGTATGTAGTATTTGTACACTCATTCGTCATGATACCATACTCTAAGGCAGTACCTCCTCTTTTAAGTGCAGGGGGAAGTGTAGTATATATTCGTTCGTCTATACCCTCCTCCCAGGAATTACCTCCTCCCTTGAGGGGTTAGCATAATATCTGTTCTGTTATCATAAGACCATCGTCCCAGGCATTACCTTCTCTTTGAGCTGGGGCTAGGGTTAGGGTTTGTATAGTAACAAACTTTTCGTTAGTGGCGGACATTAAACGAAAAAGATCCTATGAACATGCATGAGTGCGTTCAATGCACCGGGCGCAATTGTCCCGCTCGTTGTGCCTTGTGCCAGGTTACCGTTCGACTCAGTCAGTGCTGCGACAAAGAATTTTCATTCCAAGCAAAACCACAAATAAACAAGTAACAGGTTTATTCGTTGAAAGTTACAAATGATACTCATGTTCTTCGGCTGAATAGCAACTTGCAAAATGCAAAATGCAAAATTGCAAAATTCAACCAGGGTTTTTTACCCCGCCTAATAAACCGGTATCGTCCGGGCCTTCAGGTCTGGATTTACGCCGGCTATTGATTGTCAGTCCTGTGCAGTTCTAGGGGGTGCACCCTCATAGGCTTTGCCTACCCTCTTTGGGGAGAAGTAAGTTTATTACTTACTGTTTCAGGCGCCCCTACCGGGGAATGCCGACGGGGCTGCCCAGGCAATTTTTAAACAGCCAGAGTGCTCAAATTCTTGAGCGCTGTTTTTTTTCCCACTTTCCCGCCTTGTGTCACATCTTACCTTGTGGGAGGAAGATAAATAGAAGCAACTTGCAAAATGAGATTTTTGCCCAACCAAATCGAAACAGGAGTCCAATAAACACAATCCTTTAGCTAACAGCCTCAAAGGTTCACCTTGCCTGGAGAGTGGAGAGGAACCCGGCTTAACTGACCGCCAGCCCTCAGAAAACAAAACTGCCTGTGTCATGCCGAGAGGGCCGGCTCTGACTCCTTCTTTCCCTTTCTCCTGGAATATTTTCACTCCTGGCCGGAAATCTTAGATTCTGATTTTTCTCAGTGGTCACCATTCGACCACCTAAGGACTGGCTCTTTGAGATATCTACAAGAGATAATATTCAGCCAGTGTCCACTCAAAGGGGTTTATCTAAAGCCCATCTAAGAACATTACTTTTCTCAAGTGGGCCGATCTCAGCATGATTCCCTGTTTTTATCACTTTCAGTTCGGGATGTTGGCAACCATTATGTGGTCCCTCCTGCAAGAATGCCAACATCAAAATCAAGCCAGTCAACAAAGTTGTACCATGTTGATTCACACGAATTTAATTTTATCAGGCACTTATTTATTTTATTTCAAACAAAAGACAATTTCTGCGTGATCCAACTCAAATCAGAGATATTTTCAATTTGTGAAATATCCTACTGAGTAAAAAAAAAACTTTAAAAAAAAAAAGAAAAAAATAATAATAATAATAATAATAATAATAATAATCAAAACAACTGCAATCTTAAGGAAAATCCTCGAATGCGGAAACTAACACGCATAAGCTACAAAGGCTAACCAGTCACAAGGAATTTACAACGGAGAAAACAAAACCACACGAAGAACACCACAACAAGAGCCAAGAAACAGAAACTGCAAGAAATAGCACTTCATAATTCCCCCCCCCCCCAATAAATTACACCGGCCTCAGCTATCACTACACAAAAATGAACAAAAGAAACAGAAATTACAAGAAACATTATAAGCTCCTCCCTCTCTCCAAAAAAAATTTTTTTTTTAAATGAAAGAGAATTAAAAATTATTTTTTAAATAAGGAAAGAGAAAAGGAAACAATTAAGGAATTGAAAGGAAAATAGGAAAAAATTTTAAAATTTAAAAAAAATTAAACTTTTTTTTTTTTTAAATAATTTAAAAAAAAAAAAAATTATTTTTTATTTATTTCTTTTTTTTTTAACTGGTGCCGGTCTAGGCTGACACCAGACAAAATATTTGTAGAGGGTCGAGGAGGATGAGAAGACCGAGGAGGGACAGCACAAACCAGACCTCCACTGGAAAAGTGCAGAGAATGCTGGGACCTTGGGGAGGCTTATTGCCACCCAAATCCCAGAGAAGACCAATTGTCCTTACCAGCGAGAAATCAATGGTAAGAGGCTGTTGCGATACCGCATCGTTATCGAAAAGAGGTGAAGAATACTGGAAATCTGGGGAGGCTTGTTGTCACTCAGACTCCAGGAAATACCACTGGTTGTTGTCAGTGAACAATCACTGACGATGATCTGTGTGAGAACTCCTAGTGATTACAAATAATAATAATAGTGGTGGTGGTGGAAACCTGGGAATACTTGTCACTCAGACTCCAGGGAAGAACACTTGTTATTGCTAGTGAGCAATCACTGTAAGTGACTCGATTAAAATTTCTAATTGGAAAATTGCAATAATAATAATATTGGAAACCTGGGGAGACTTGTTGTCACTCAGATTCCAGGGAACACAATCTGTTATTGCCAGTGAACGATCACTGATAATAACTCGTGTGAGAACTCCTAGTGATTAACATAGTAATAAAGAGAAGAACGGCGGTGATTCACAATTGTTTAGCTGAATTTTTATATAAAATTATCAAACTAAAAAAATCAAAGTTAAAAAAACAGGTTTCTATACACATTTTTTCAAAATGTAAAATTAAACAAGGGGAATAACTTTGTAATTACTAAAACTGAGTTATCTTCCTTGAATTTTGTGTTTGCACCAAAGAACAAATGAATTTCATATTTTTAATACTTTTACTCTAAATTAAAACTTCGTGAAATGATATTAATTATTCGTTTAAAACGTGAAAGTGTACATTTGCCATTGAATAATATATTTCCTGTTTGTATTTGGTTTGACAGTTTCAAAATTCACATCGCTTTTGTGAAATTCGGATAGAATTTCGTCACTCCTCGTCTAAACAAAATAAATGCAGTACAATATTTTTTCCTTGGCAAAGATCAGAGTGTAGTATCTGTTCCGATGGATGCTGTAGACTGGTACCGTTTTGGCCTTCGGGCTTTGATTCCGCCGGTATGAGGTATTATCCTGTAGAGTTCTATGAGAAGGGGTTAGTTTATTGCTAATCGCCTGAGGCGCCCTTACCGGGGAATGCCGACAAGGCTGTTCCGGCATTTTTTGTAGGCCAGAGAGCACTTATCCTAGTGCACTGGCTAACCACACCTGACCTTGTGTCTAACCTCCTGGAGGTAAATAACTTGGCCTTTTGGTTAGGAGCAAATTGTAGTATATGTTCTTATAATAATCAATTTTGTCTTCGGTCAGTGCAGGTGAAATCTTTCTAGACTGAGGAAATTTTCATTTTTGTATTTTTGTAGAGCTGGATTTTCCCCACATTAAAACCTGATGCTGTGTCTAACTTAGTCCTCGTGTGGAGGCAAGTTAATAGAGAAAATATATTACGCTAGCTGTATTTAACCGGTGTTGCCCGGATGGAGACATGTTCCCGGGGGGGGATGGGGGGGTTTTAGTATCTATGTTTTTCGCCTTTTGTTTTGTACTAAAAAGAGTCACCATTTATCAAGGCCAAATGCCACTCGAGGATAAGGGTTAATGAAATGGGATGATTTTGTTTAAAACTTCATTTTCCATTGCTGTTATTAATGATAAAATGATAAATATTTATTGATTTTAAACTACCAGTAAAATTAAAATCTATATATCCCCCACCCAACAAGTGTATTTTTATGTTTGCAACAATATATGCACGTATTACATGGGTTTTTACGGTAATCTAAAAATAAAAAATAAAAACCAACTCTATAACTAAATATTTAGAGGTTTTAAAAGAATCGGAATCGGTAATTGTATCGGAATCAGGAAAAATATTGGAATCGTCCATCAATAATCACAAGTCAGGTACTTAAACACATCTTATCCTCAGGTATGAAGAAGCTGTTCACCATTATAATTAGGCGATATTGGAATATGAAAATATTCCCAGGATTCACCAATTTGCTGATGATATCGATAAGTTGAGAAAGTTCAGCATAGAGTTACAAAGTTGTGCTCAAAACTACGGGAACTGCCCTATGAGAAGAGACTGGAAGCAATTATGCTGTCCTCAATGTATTATTGACGTGATTGAGACAACATGATTCAAGTCTACAAGATCCTGAAAGGAAGAGACGAAGTCAACCAACAAATATTACTACCTTTCAGCACAACCAACAGAACAAGGGGACACAGCCTCAAGCTCTCCAAGAGATACGGAAGATTGAACACTAGGAAGTTTTCATTTGGGTTACGGGGGGGTCAATAGCTGGAATGAACTGCCCGAATGGGTTGTCAATGCTAAAGATGTCAACGATTTTAAAGGGCAACTGGACACGCATTGGTTATATAGACAATATTCCGTTCGAGCCATGCAGTTAGATGAAGATGAAACATGGAACGGATGGCAGAGTCCAACCTTTTTATCCGAAGAGTGCTCACTTTCTCGAGCGCTGGCTTTTCCAACCCCACTTTCCCGACCCGACCTTGGGTCACATCTTACTTGTGGGAGTAAGATAAAACTGGCCTTGTGCCTAACCTCCTGGAGAGGAAGTAAATAAATACTTACTTAGTTGTAAGACTGATCACTCTGGTAACCGGAGTAACGGCGCTGTCCAAGCGTCCGGCCAAAAACTCCTTAGGTGACCGGACCCTGCAACAATATTTCTGGTATTTGGTTTGACAGTGTTTTATCTAGTCTCAAAATTCACATAATTATCTGTAAAATTCGCACAGCATTCTGCCACGTCTGGTTTAAACAAAATAAAAAATATTGTTATATCTTTGACTTTTTCGGTTAGGAGTAAAGTGTAGTATCTGTTCTTATACTACACTTAATATTTTGTCAGTGAAATAAATCCTTCTAGACTGAGGGAATTTTAATTTTTGTCTCAATCCGAAGAACCTCCTTTGGGGGAGCTGTATTTTCCCCAAATTAATAACCGATCTTGTGTCGAACTCTGCCCTCGTAGAGAGGGAAATAAAAAGGGACAATATATTCCACTAGCTGTATTTAACCTGGATGGGGACATATTGCCGGGGTTGAGGGGTACTATCTGTATGTAGTATTTGTACACTCATTCGTCATGATACCATGCGTAGGAGTCAGAATGTTATTATTCTACGAATATTCAAAGTTGACTTAATTTCCTTTAAAAATCTCTGAAAATCAAACATTTGTCAATAGGTGTCGAGTCGTGCTTATCAGCTGCACCATGAAGCATTACACTTTCTGGTAATCACGTAGTTTCTCGACCCATGTATTTTTATTAGAATGGCAATATGCAGTAGGTCACAATTGTTTTTTTTTTTCATTTGGAACGGAGAATGGTTAAGACGAAGCGAAAATAAGTAGTCTTTTAGTGAGTTATATAAAAATAATTTATTTAAAACAATTCAAATATTTATAAAACTATTTGTTTCACAAAATAATTCTTTGTTTTCACTTCTATCCGCTTCGTCTTAACCATTCTCCGTTTCAATTATTTTAGATAAACTAACTTTAAAGGAACATCCATCTTGAATTTTTGCATGGAAGAACTGTGTCGGCTAATTTAACAAGTTTCTTTTTTCTTCTCTATTTCATACTTAACACTAAATTGATTTTAACGCCAATACATTCAGCATGTCATAATCTTTTTAAGAAATACAATTTTTTAGCTACTGCATATCATCTTTCCGATAAAATTATATTTTGTTTGTACTCTAATTCACCCCAAACAAGGGGGCACATTGCCACTGAGACGTAAGGGGCTACTGCGGATATCGTCTTTCCGATAAAATGACATGGGTTGTGAAATTACGTGATTCCCAGAAACTCTAAATTAAGTTTAGAGGAAAAAATACCGGTGCTTCTTTAGAGACATGGTCAAGACCTGCGGAAAAATAAAATGACATAGGTTGTGAAATTACGTGATTACACACTTTCTTCAAATTTCTTGGAGAAAAAAAAATTGATTTAATTTCCTATAAAAATCTCTGAAAATCAAACATTTGTCAATAGTCCTTTAGTCGTGCTTCTCGGCTGAGCTATGAAGTATACAATGCTATAAGTATAACAATTTCTTCAAATTTCTGAGCCATGAAGTATACAATGCTATAAGTAGAACACTTTCTTCAAATTTCTGAGCCATGAAGTATACAATGCTATAAGTAGAACACTTTCTTCAAATTTCTGAGCCATGAAGTATACAATGCTATAAGTATAACACTTTCTTCAAATTTCTGAGCCATGAAGTATACAATGCTATAAGTATAACACTTTCTTCAAATTTCTTAAGAACTGAACTGGAAAAAAAGAAATCAAATTACTGGTAGATGAGTTAGAAAATAAACTTTAATCAAGGAAAATATTTTAAAGCTTTTTATTTGGGGTGGGAGGCGGTCATTGATCAAAAACGGATGAAACTTTTGAAGAACTTTATGATGACTGTACAGCAGTTGAATTTGTTTAATGAAAACAAATGAAAATTACAAGCATTCGAGAATTATATATATGTGTGTTTATATATATATAATGAAAATAACATTTTTTTTACAAAAAGTGATTTTTTTTTAATATTTCTGTAAATGAGAAATGATCGTTTCCTTCCGTTTCAGCTACGATGTATTTTATATTTTTGTCACGCTTTTTCCAAAGCAGTTGTGAGTTGCCGTCTTAACTGTTGAATATGTCCTGCATTAATAGATGTGATCTTTGTTACCAGAGGATGCGTGTAGATTTTGTTGGTTTCAATCTCAAAGATGCTGCTTAGGTTGACAATCTTTAGTTGACACTGCTTAACGCCCTACAACGGAAGCAAATTTAAAACAATAACTCTATGTTGATGTGTTGGAATGACTACTGATGAAGACTGCAGAATACATTTATATATATATATATATATATATATATATATATATATATATATATATAAGAAGAATAGAAGATGTAAATTAATATGGTTCCATCCCCCTTATAGCAAGCATATTATTACCAATATCCCCAAGTAATTTTACAGGATTATAGAAAAAAAATTTCCCCGATATAACAGAATAAGTAAAATCATAAACAAGAATACAGTAAAATTATCATTTTCAACTTCTAAAAACTTAGCGGCTTCCATTATAGGTTCAAATAATGCCAAAATTCAACAAATAGTTAAAAATAAAAATACACATAATCTTACTCCCACGATTTCCAGAACAGAAGCCTAATGTAACTATAGAAACCCGAAAAACTGTCCATTAGACAGGAAATGCATGCTTTCAAATATAGTATATACATGTAGCGTAGTAATAGGAAATAACACTCCATTTTATATCGAGGTCGACTGAGTGCAGCTTTAAGGACAGATATAGAAATCATGTGCTCATTAAAGTTTAAGCCTAATTCCAAAACAAAAAACACCAACCTCTCTAGCCAAGTATATTCGGGAACTGGTGAGATCGGATACTCACTTCAAACTTATGTTCTCTTTAATCGTATCACATAGTAACATCTAGGCATAACCTAATTAATAAAAAGCAGGAGATTCTACACAATTGTTTGCATTGAAATATGTATATACTTTCCTACTTTAAGCCAGACTATAAGTTACTAAAAAATAGAGAAAATTGACTAGATTCAATAAAATAATTACTACCAGAAATAATAAGAATTATATATTCAATACAGAATTACATCAAATTAACAGGCCTGTCTATAAATAGTCCATAAGTATGTATCTTAGTAACTATTTGACTAGGTAGGTAGTATAGTTAAATTTCTCTCGAATATCACTCACGCCAGGACTTTTAGGCATTTTAAATGTAGGAAGTTTAATGGATTAACCCTCCTTTCTAAATAATTGATAAACTAATGGTTGGACTGGATTCTTTAACTTGTAAAATACTAAGAAAGGACAATTAGCACTGTACGAGTAAAATGACTAGACGAGCATCATTTGGGTAGTTAAATATTCTAATATGTCAATTGATAAAAGTTTCTAAGGAAGGGCGAAGGTAGGTTAGTCACCTACATGCCTTTTGCTGGGTTTAGTATTGGGCTCTACGGTTCACCAAAATGGTAAACTAAATATATTGATTATAAGTAAAAAATGTCAAAATATCAATTTAAATGTAAAAATGTATCTATATAAGTGCGCTAAAATCAGAACTAGTAGTAATAGGTAAAAAAAATTTTATGTTCTATAGAAATAATCAAGGAATTTCGGAAACACACAATCATATATTATAATAGAAACATTCATTTAGTACACGAACCAATAATTTCTAAACAGAAAAAATTCTTATCCTTTAACTCAAGTAAATTAACTAATAATTAAACCATGTTTCCTGATAGGAATTTGTTAGGTCGCCAGTATATACCTGGCAAATTAGCGTGGTATCTTATGTAGATAACGGTATATGAATCCATTTTAACTTTGATAAATCCGAGGATGTGTTTTTTAATGAGTTATTTGAAAATTGGGAGAACTTTGCGATTATTGTTTCATGGGGAAATGTCGGATTTAGATTTTTAGAAAATGTCATACTGGAGGTAGTCAACTGTCTTGGCCTTATTAATATTCAGTTGATCCCATTGAACCATTCTGGCTATAATATTGTCTACTGTATGTATTTTCGACCTTTTTACTTCTGACATTTATTTTGGCCACTAATCTGATTTAATTAGACGTAATTAATTTTAATTTATTTTAATTAGTTGTAAATAAAGCTAAACTATAAATTCTAATGACATAATATTATTCCATTTGAGTTAGTATAAATCAAAAAAATATTTGCAAACATGCCAACATTGAAATTTTCTGATGTGGTAACTTAGTTAAAAAAAAAACATTAATTATATAAGACGAATGTTGAATTCACTACCATAAACCGTATTTTATCTTACGCAATGATCTTACTTATAATAATAATTATCCACCTTAATTTCAAACTTTAATAACATTAAAAGTACTATCTCTATCTTCCCCGGTCGCCCCCTCATCAGACAGACAGATGCCAAACCTCCATTAGTAATAGATCTGTGAATAAGAGAGGGAGGAAATATACGGAATGAAGGGAAAGAAAATGAGGAAACACATTTATTTTTCCAGTTCTACTTAACACAACAGAAGAAAAAATACCCACCTCTTGAAGCTTCTTTTTTAATATTGGATCGGACCCTGCCCCTGTCATTTCCTGAAACAAAGAATTCCAAAGATTACATTAAAGAAACTTCAACGAATAAAGAGGGACAATAGCGTTAAAGTGTAATAAGATGAGGCAGTGGGCGTATAATGTAGTCATAAGTTTACCGAGGAAGAACTCGAGACTTTAAAAATAAAAAGTGGAATACTTTCGTTTGAAAATTATTGAAACGCAATTTGTTTAGGAATATTGAAAATACAATTTGTGTTAGGATGTTTTATGACATTAGTCAACGGACAATGGATAAAATAGTTGTCAGGATTTGTTAATTCTCAGTGGTCACGATGTTGAGACTCTCACACTGGCAATGAATATAAACCCCATGAAAGTTGATGTCCTAGTTATAAATAATCGGCTATTGGGCTTCTTCATCATCATCATCACCATCATATTCGGTTTAACGTCTGTTTTACATGCTAGCATTGACTTTGAAACCAACTTATCTCTTGTTAGGTCGTTATTCAATAGCTTCCTCCGCCGAATCTTGCATTGCCGACGAGCTGACTGTATCCCAACTGCTGTTCTCTGACAACACCTTAATCTTAAGTCTCTGCCATCTGTCCTATTGCATTGACGTCTTCAATGGTTTGGAAGTGCGGCTCATCGAGAGTTCTCCTCATCTACTTTTAAATGTCAATATAATTCTCATTTTTAATTTGACAAACTTCTTAATGTTTTTCCTTTATGTATTGTATCCAAGATTTTGATAAACTCATTGAGATTTTCATCTATATTTTTCACGTGTGCCATTTTTTCCTATTTATCCACTCGTGCCATTATTTACGGTACCATTTTTACCTAAATTCATTACTATAATCTATTAATTTTAGTTTTACTGGTATTTTAAAATCAATAAATATCTATCATTAGTACCAGCAATGGAAAATTATGATTTCAAAAAACAGAATTGTTTTTGGAATCAGAGATTAGGCTCAAATTTTCCAAGTTCTGATACCGATTCCGATACCCCAAAAAGCTATGATTTTTCCGATTCAGATTAATCGTTCCAACATTAGCATGAACCTAATCAAAATGCCGGATGGAGTTAGCATCAATGAGTTTGGTGAAGCTACATTCACGGGGATGAGCCATCGTGCTGCCTACATTGCGATCGAAATAGAAGAACCAGATTTGAATGTCGAGTTTAACAAAAGGACCCAGGTGTGAACGATAAGGTAATCAACCATCCAATAAAATTGACGAGCAGGGTGATCGCATATAAAATGTCCACTCTCACACCCAGTGGAATACCAGCATGAACTGCAGACATGGCTGCATAATGGATGGCTACTTTCCGATGTCGAGAATACTCCGATATTTAAAAAGTACTGATGGAAAAACCTCTCAAGGAACTACCCCTGAGTTCAGTCTCCTGTACTATCATCTGGGAAAGTGCCGACCAGAAAAGCACTATTACCTCGCTCTCTACCAAGGATACTTAATTACTTTCATTATTCTGTCAGTTATCAGACAAACCAAGCCTGAAAGAAATCCCACCACCAGCATTCAATCCCCTGGACTCCAAACAGGTGAGCCAAAAGGTAAACCCTTCAAGAGCCTAACTGGGAAGCAAGGGGTTACCAGGTTGGTCAATAAAAAAAGTCTTCCCCTAAATTAGTTGAGTGGCTGACCAGAAACCGGTGTTTTCATCGTGACACCATCACCAGAAGAAAAATATATAAATTCTCTTTTTTGTTTTCTTTTTCAAAAATGGCGATGCTGCCAAACGGCTTATTTGACAATTTAACTTCCGTCTCTGTTCGTAAAGAAAAAATATATAAATTCTATCTATCCATCTCATTAACACTTATCCTTGAGTGGCTTATGGTCTTGATAGGTGGTGACTCATTAATAAAAAAAAAAAAAAAAGAAAATATGAAATCTGATTTATTCATTTTGAAAAGAGGCAATCGCAGGCAATTTATAAAAAGTGTGAGAATGTACATCACCATTGGCAATGGACGGCAATTTATAAAAAGTGTGGGAATGGACGTCACAAAGGCAACACAACCTGACCGCAGACCAACACGGTTCCCTGTCAGGCATCACTTGAGACAACAAGAGAGGATCAAAGTGTGATATCTGTTCTGATACTACACTTCATCTTTTCTGTCCTTGATCAGCAGAAATCTTTCTAGACTGAGGCAATTTTTATTTCTGTTCCAACCCAGAGTACCCCTTTTTGGAGAGTTAGATTTTCCCCACATTAAAAACCGACCTAGTGTCTAACTCTGCCCTCGTGGGGAGGCAAATAAATAGGTACAAGATGCAGCAAGTATCATCACTCACTTGGAAGTCTTATCCTATAAGCTTGGCCAACCAACTGAAATGCTCTCTGACAATAATATAACATTTTGCAGTACACCCTTCAGGAGTTTCTCAATCCTCTCATAGTATTCATCATCATTCACCTGTGAATTTAGCCATCTCATTAACCCTTATTCTCGAGTGGCTTTCGGCCTTGATACTCGTGGGCAATTAATAAAAAGATATTGGTTTACTTACAATTGACTGTTGCACTGTGAATCCAATCAGTTGAACAAGAACCTAAGAAAGAAGAAAGTAAATATAAATGCATGACTTTTAAATGTGTTGACTTACATGTTAGTAGGGGTGGGACGTAATGGGTGAAAATTTCAGATTCATGCAAGTAGTATTTTTTTGTGTTTATTTATATATAAATAACAGTAAATAATCAAACATTTTGAAAATTTTGCAAAATTCAGAAGGTGCAGGCTAAAAATAGCCGTTAGGGCTCCACAGGACTCAAAATCCATCAGTTTTCGGTGAAAAAGTGGTTTCATGCAACATTGCAGGTCCTAAAACATCCTCAAAAGCTATGAATGAATATAGATGGTTAAATCTGATATAGTACTTTAATTTAGGGCCATTTTCAGGCTGTGAAAGGGTTTTCATGAATGTAAAATAGCCAAAAACTAGTGGCCTGCACCTTCTGAATTTTGCAAAATTTTCAAAATGTTTGATTGTTTAGTGTTATTTATGTATAAATGAACACAAAAAAATACTACTCGCATGAATCTGAAATTTTCACCCATTATGTCCCACCACTTCTGAATTTTGCAAAATTTTCAAAATGTTTGATTGTTTAGTGTTATTTATGTATAAATGAACACAAAAAAATACTACTCGCATGAATCTGAAATTTTCACCCATTATGTCCCACCACTTCTGAATTTTGCAAAATTTTCAAAATGTTTGATTGTTTAGTGTTATTCATGTATAAATGAACACAAAAAAATACTACTCGCATGAATCTGAAATTTTCACCCATTACGTCCTACCCCTAATGTTAGATAACGTAGGGGGTCAACATATGAATCATTCGAGGCTAACCACCTGCAGGATTGACAACTTTGAGGTCAAGGTGTTACATAGTCTGGAGTCATCACCAAGTTGACACTATATAATCATTTAGTTTCCAAAAAATCATAACTTGTCTGTTGTGCATGTGTGTTGTTCCTCTGATTAATATCACATTAACATAAGCAGTATATAAAAAAGAAAGATGGTACGTCTATTGTGTAAAGTTAAATCCACTTGAAATAGGGTGTTTGGATTTTACCGTCAGTGCTAGAAATGGGCCCAACTTTCGCATTTCTCAATGAGAAAATGACAGCAAACGGTGAGTTATCTAGTGGCCGATGATCGCTTCTCTTCTCTACAGCCCCTTTCTCAAAGAGACATTGCTAGTCTTTCTCTACTCTATTGTTATTTCCGTGAAAGGTGCTCAACTGAGCTTCGATCTTTAGTTTCCCCCCTTGTAAAACTTTCACTGCAAAAACTCATCTTCTATCACAACTGCAAAGAACTTTCTTTCTTCCTTCGTGTGCTTTACATCAAACGCAATTGCCATGAACAGAGTTTCTTTCCAAGAACTTCCAATTTGTGAACAAGATGGGATTGCTTTCCTGCGGGCTACAACATGGTCGTCTTCAAATCCAATGTCAACAAATTGCCATAAATTCGTCCTAATAAGTAATAAAATTTTGTTCATTTCTATTCATCATTTTCAATCCTCTCATAATATTCTTCATCATTTAACAGACAATTCATCCATCTCATAAACCCTTATCATCGAGTGGCTTATAGCCTTGATAAGTGGTAAATAAAAAATGTATTTTTTAAAAAGGTCAAGAGTCTCACCTCATTTGACAACTGCACCGGAAGTGTCCCCGTTCCATCATTTAACATACACATCAGTTTCCATTTGTGATCAGCTCGTTCAAGTTTCCCAAGTAAAGTTGATACGTAACCCTAAAGAGTAAAAATAGTAGAGACACAGAAATGTTAATGATGATGATGATGATGATGAGTGTAGCCAATGAAAAAAAAGCTGAAATCAGGATGAATTTTCCAATCCCCCCCTCCCACCCTTGTGTATGTGGAGGGGACGACTCAAAAAACAACATTTTCCCTAAACAACTCCGTTTTCAAAAAAAGAAAAAAAAGAAAGTCAAAATTAAGAGAAAGACACTGAATGCACATGTGGGGGGCAGGAGTTTATTTAATGAAACAAAAAGTTATTTAACTCCCCTACCCCACATGAATAATTTGTAGTCTCAATCATTTGAAAAGTGATCTCCCTTAGATTATTGTCATAGAGATGGAGTTTGTGCCTACATTAGGGACAGCTTTCCATATGGCAGGGACATCTCCAAAGAAGACCGTTTTATCTGGGCTGATGTTATCTGCCTGATAGTCCAAGGACCCAAACTCCCAAGGAGGCTGTCCTATCAGCAGGTGCATAACACTGGGGCTGCTGTATTGCCATTTAGTAAATGGAGTCTGAACCATGCAGTAGTTTCCAACTTTGTATTTCATGGCAAAATTAACATTTTCAATTTTCAGAGAGAACTATCGTAATAGGGAAAATGAAGGGGAGGCGAGGCAAGACAAGACAAAAATAATTAAGGAAAGAAAGAACAGGAAAAAAGAAAAGAAAGAACAAGAAAAAAGAAAGAAATAAAGAAAAAACAGGAAAAAAGAAAGAAAGATAAAGTGAGAGAAAGAAAGAGAGCAATAGAAATAAAATCCAGCCAAATGTTTTGGAACTTTGTGCAGCGACCCGAACTGAAAAAGACGCCTTCCGACAATTAAGCCAAAATCATTTCAAGTACAGCTTCTCTAGTTTTTACGAAGCTCTCTCTGCAGAGCTGGTGTGAAGTAGAGGTCACGAGGCAAATTGCAGTTGCCGAGCATAACGTTAAAGGCGAGGATGAGGTCACAACGCAACTGCTTACGCTCCAGCTAGTACATGTTAAGGGCCTCCAATCGTTGTTCATAGAACTTAGTGTGGAGTCCATGGACCATCCGCATCGTACACCTCTGAACTCGTTCCAGGTGCTGAGTATCCTGAACGAAATAGGGGGATGAAACTTGGATGCCATATTTTATAATGAGTCGCACCACAGATATGTATAACGGTCGGAAGATGTCGGCTGTCACGGTGGTAAAGGAACAATAGATTAGAAAGAGCATGCCGTGGACCTTATTTGCCGCCTGAATGAATTGGGCAGTGGGAGCAAAGGAGGAAGAAACCACAACACCCAAGTCGTTGAACTGCGGTGTCTCGTCCAGAATCAATCAGCCATGTTCGAAATCAAGTGGCATGTTGGGTGTTTTTTAAACAAATCGACAAACGCCAAGAATAATTCTATGCTTTTTAGATATATCATATCATTTTTCTTCAAGGACTTGTAATATTAGAATTATCTGAGTGATCTCCCTTAGATTATGTATGAGTTATCTCCACTGAATTACTTTTGCCAATGTTAGAGCGAATTTAAAGTAAAAGAAATTTACTTATAACTTAACTAACATACTGGATCCAAATATAAAATAGGCTTTACTTTGTTTTTTAACATTGTCTTTCAAACTTTGTCTTTTATCCACTATTCCATAGGTTCTTTGCATTCGTTCAAATATTTTGAGAGAATTTCAATCAAAAACACTTCATTGAATTTTTGTATCTGCGAACTTGGAAAGATATCCACAGTTTGCAATATTAAGATGAAAAATGTTTTTGTTTTAAATGCATAAAAGTCTTAAATTTATCTCCCCATATTATTGAGTGCCATCTAACGATATTTTAGGATGGAAAGTTCTCAGTAAGCTACTATTAGTTTTTTTTTCTCTTTTCTTTTAAACCTCCAATGTCTAGCTGTTAGAATGTTATTTTTTTCTTTATATTAAACATTATCTTTCAAACTTTGTCTTTCATCCACTATTCCATAGGTACTTTGCATTAGTTCAAATATTTTGAGAGAGCACACTCTAAATTTACCCCCTTTTCTATTTACAATGAGAGAGAAATCTCTTTAATTTTTTATGGAAGACACATGAAAACTTATTTTAAGTAGAAACTTAATTTTGTTTTTTTTCAGGGTTTTTTATGTGGGGGCATAGAAATACCTGGCATAGTACCCAGGTGCAGTATTATCCACACTCAGCGAGATGCGCCCGTAGATATTGTTAGATCATCCATCTAGAAGGAAACTGATGTAAAACCTGCATCCTACATTGTGTCTTTTTCAGTCATCCTGCATCAGGCCCTGTAGAAGGACTGAGTGACGTGTGTGTCATACAAGAACACAACACTGCCATCAATTTGTACAATCACATTGATGGAGAGTAGAAAATGCATCATGGATATACTTTCGACAGCCCCATAACTCTTGTTTCCCCTTACTGTCCTTTAGTCCTTACCTTCCAAGGGCGATGTTTCTGACAAAGGGGGAAGAAAATGTTGTTAGTTGTTAGTTAGGGTTAGCCGTACATGGAGATGACTTGACAATTTTTTTTTCTCTATCTTTGTTACCATGTCACTAATAAGGGTGCTGGAGGTAAACGTTTTATCTGGGCTGATGTTATCCGCCTGATAGTCCAAGGATCCAAACCTTGGAGTAACTCCCAAGGAGGCTGTCCTATCAACAAGTGCATAACACCGGGATTGCTGTATTGCCATTTAGTGAATGGAGTCTCGATGCCATATTGATGGGAACTGCTATGGCTTTTCTTTCTTCAATGGCTTACAAAGATACTGCTTACTCATTCTATCTGTTGTTTCATCTCTTACACAATTCTAATCCCAACATGAAAAGTCCTAAAATAAAACATAACCTTAAACCCAGTTCCCCCCACTTCTAACCTGGATCCCTACTATCAGGTCTCTTTTTCCAACATTAGAAGGTCTACGTTTCAACCTTCCAGAGGTTGAATACACTTACAGGAGACCAAACTGGGACCCATTATTTTTGTGTGAAACTGGCATTTCATGATTAAAGGTTACTCGAACATGACATCAAAACCTGACCCTCAAGATTGTCATAGAGATGGAATTTGTGACCTGATATTACTGTGTGAAACAAGCCAGCTTCCACCGATGATGTCATGATTAAAGGTTACTCGAATATGACATCAAAACCTGACCCTCAAGATTGTCATGGACATGAAATTTGTGCCTACATTATTAGGGACGGCTTTCCATGTGGCAGGGACATCTCCAAAGAAGACCCTAAATTGCCCTATATGTGTTTTTGAGTATTTATTTACTCCTCTCCAGGAGTTAGGCACAAGGCCAGTTTTATCTCTCACAAGTAAGATGCGACCCAAGGTCGGGTCGGGAAAGTGGAGTTTGAAAAGTCAGCGCCCGAGAGGTGAGCACTCTGGCCATTAAAAATTGCCTGGGCAGCCCCGTCGGCATTCCCCGGTAGGGGCACCTCAGACAGTAAGCAATAAACTTACTCCTCCCCAAAGAGAGGAGGCGAAGCCTGGGAGGAGGGTGGACCTCCTAGAACTGCACAGGACAGACCCATAGACCGGCGTAAATCAAGCCCCAAAGGCCAAGACAATACCAGTCTATGGTGTGCAGTATCCATCGGAACAGATACTACACTTTGATCTTAGCCAAAAGACCAAGCTATCTTTGAGAGTATCTCGGAGAAAATTGACCATATCCTGTCTGTTTACCCTTCCGCAAGCATTCATATCTCTGGTGACTTTGATGTTAACAATGTTGAATAGCCAGTCCACTCAAACAAGACAGATGATAAAAGGAGGTTAGGGTTCTCCGTTGCTTATGATCTAACACAGATTGTTGACACGTCTACTCGTTTACCCGATGCTGACGGACATTTTGCAAGTCTTTTTGATCTTTTTCTGACAATTTTCCTCAACTGTGCTCATCCATTGTTCTGTCTCTACTGGGATCTTCCAATCACTCAGATGTCTCAATTAAGATCAAAACAAAGTGCAACAAGACTTCTGATATCTCTCTCCATCGCACAGTGTATCGATACTCGAGGGCTGACTGGGACAGCTTCAGATCTTTCATATCAGAAATATTTTGAAAAGAATGTGTCCTATATTGCATTCGATTTAACTGATTGGTTAAGCTTGGTATTAGGAGCTTCATACACTCCAAGAAATTCCAACAGAAACCAAACTGCCAGCCGTGGTACATCTCAGAATGTGCCGCCGCCATTGCTCACAGAAACTACTATTTCAATTGTTTTCAACGAAATAGATATTTTGAAACCAAAGCCGCCTTTACGACTGCCCACAACTACTTAAGTTTATAGAAAATGTGAGAGAGTCATATGCCCAATCTGTTAAATGTAGAGTGGCTGATCTGAGACTTGCTTTCCACGAGTTTTGGTGAATAAGCGTAACATTTTGCAAAGAACTTTGCATCAAATTCCACCCTTTGCAATCAGGGTCACTTACCTCCTGAATTTCCCCCTATGACTGAAAATACTCTGAACGACATCCATGTATCTGTGCAGAATGTTGCCAAACTTATCAAGAATCTTGACGCCAGCAAACCAACTGGCCCTGATACCATTCCAATCATAGTGCTTAAAAAGTTGCAACCGGAACTAGCTCCTATTCTTACAAAGCTGTTCAATCGTTGCTTAAAGAAGAAATGCTTCCCATCACCTTGGAAAACTTCATCAGTTTTCCCAGTATTTTTAAATACTGGATATCGGTCTTCTGCATCTCAGTTTTTACCAATCAGTCTCCTGCGTCATGAGTAAGTTGCTTGAATCTGTGATAAATCAAGAAGTTGTCAATCACCTCAGCAAAAACAGCCTACTCAGTGACAAGCAATATGGATTTCGTCCTGCAAGATCAACAGTTGATGTACTGACTGTAATATCACACAGGATCAGCGAATCTATTGACAGGGGCTTTGTTTCTAGAGCAATAGCTCTTGACATATCAAAGGCTTTGATAAGGTTTGGCATAAAGGTTTACTTCACAAGCTTGCTAGCTATGGAATACCTGGAAATATCTTCTCAACCATTAAATCCTTTTTCTCAGAAAGGCTTATAAAAATAGTCGTTGAAGAGCAGAAGTCTGAAGCACATAGTATTAACGCCGGCATGCCTCAAGGATAAAATCTGGGCCCAAACCACTGCCTGATCTTCATCAATGATCTCCCAAATGACATTCTAAGATCATTCGGTGATGTGATTGTGACAATTTCTTGTTGACACACTAGCCCCACCCAGAAAGAAGGACATAACAGATATAACAAAACCCACTCTATCGCAAAAAAGGGGAAGATAATGCCTGGGAAGATGGTCTCATGACAACAGAACAGATACTACACTACCCCCTGCCTAAATAGAGCACTGAAAGATAGTACATTAATAAACTAACTTGGATATTAAAAGATAGCACAATAGTATAATTAATAGAAGTAATCGTAGAGTTTTGGCTTCAGACAGACAGATACAAAATCTTCATTAGTATTAGAAATAGAACTTACTTTAAGGCGGAATTTTGATGCATTTTCTGGCAACTGACATCCTTGCAATACAAAGAGGTACGTGAACGGCAATCGATTAGGCTCAACTGGAAAATAAAAATTTTAATCTAACATATAAAGTTATCTTGTAAGATTTTAAAAGTTGGACCTAAATAGCATTTAAGCTGACATCAAACTTTGATTCTGACTAGTTAATTTTCATTTGTTATTGTTGTACTATGTTATTGGCACTATAATAATATACTTTGCTACAGTTTATTTTTTAAATTATGTAGTCCCGCCTGGAAAACTGGTAATATGTAAACATTTTTCAATTATGACTGAAAAATCAAAATCAGCAAGGGGTATAACCTATATTTTTAATTGAAGAATATGGAAAGAGTTGCAATAAAATTTTATTTCTTTTTCTATATAAGTTTAAAAAATGTGCAGACAAATAAAAATTAGTGATGGGATGATTCCAATATTTTTCCCGATTCCGATACAATTACCAATTCTGTTCTAAATCTCTGATTCCGACACAATTACCAGTTCAGATTCTAAAAAGGTAAAATTTCATTTTTTGAGGAGAGAGGGAGGATTTAACGGAGAATCCTTATCTATTTGTAAATGTAGATATTATTTTCTTTTTAATTTGACAAACTTCTTAATGTTTTCCCTTTATGTATTGTATCCAAGATTTTGATAAACTCATTGCGAGATTTCCATCTAAAAAAATAAATGCTATTGCAAGATCAAAAAATAGCCAACGATAAATGTTATATGGATAGATTCCAATCCAGAAAACAACAATTCTTTCCCCTTTTGTCAGAAACATCACTCATGAAATGTGAGGACTAAAGGCCAAAATAAGGGAAGCGAGAGCTACGAGGATGCCAAAAGTAAAGCCAAGGTCCACTTTCTACTCTTCTAAGACTATCTTCATATGCATAGAGATACACAATGTCGTGCATACATTTGAAAAACACCAACATTTTTTTTCATATGAAAATATTAATGACACAAGAGAACAAGCCGCGCGTGCGTGGTCCCCCTCTGCATGTGACTTGATGTGGCGAGCGTAAAATGCAAGCAATTTGGGCAATTTGGGGCATTTTTGACCCCCCTTTGACCCCCTGGAGGCGCGAACCAGAATTTTTCTGAGGTCAAGGATGCTCATTTTATATCCAGAACAATTGCCTCTACATTTTGGCCAAATTTCAGAAAAATTGAATGGATGGATCAAACGTTATGGGAGAAAAGGGTAATTTTTTGTCATTTTGGGGGCTTTTGACCCCCCCCCCCCCCCCTGGGGGTGCGAACCAGATTTTTTCCAAGGTCAGCGATACTTATTTTCTATTAGGAACAATTGTCTCCACATTTTGGCCAAGTTTCAGAGAAATTGAAGGGATGGGTGAAAAGTTATGGGGCAAAAAATGTCATTTTTTGCCATTTCGGGGCCTTTTGACCCTCTGGGGGGCTAACCAGATTTTTTTTCAAAAATCGGAGAATGTCACTTTCTAACCTGATCAAAGTTACAACTTCATGCAAAATTTCAGAGAAATTCAATGGATGGTTGCAGAGAAAAATCTGGACGGACGGACGGACGGATGGACGGACATGCCTCAAAACATAAGTCCCCTGATTTTATAAATCGGGGGACCAAATAATCGTACATTTATAAAGAGAAAAGTTAAAATTTTGTTTACATCGAAATTTTATCAAAATAACCAAAAAACTAAACGAGATATTACAAGTTGAAATTAAAGGGTATTTCATTATATTTACCCATTTGAGCACTTTAAACTTAGCTGGTTTGTAAAGCATGGGCAAATGGTTGCTCTATCGAGATATAGGATACTGGCAAATGTAAGTTCTCTAGCCTGGTAAAGGGAGCCTACCTTCTTTGCAGCTAATTTGACAGCATCTTCTATGTAGTACTTATTCCAACTAATGTTGTCTGAGAATGTCAGTCCAAGGAGTTTGAACGTTGGGCTCTTGGGACGGGTGCAATCAGCCATAACAATTGATGGTTAGAAAGGTGTCTTGTAGTTGTTTATGGAGAAGAGCTTCGTTTTGGAAGGATTTTTGACAACATTCTACTAGACTGGAGGTCGTTTTCTAAGGATTCAGCCATTTTTATGGATGAGTGGGCATTTGATTTGCTCTCATGCAGGGAATAGAGCGTGGTTTGATAGGCAAATATTCCTATCTCAGACACCATTGTATCAGAGAGGTCGTTTATAAAAATCAGAAATAATATAGGTCCGAGTATCACACCCGCGTTTGATACCTAATATACCTAGTAATAAAAGTATTTAATCAGAAATTGTGTGTTAACATGAATAAGCATAATTTGTAAAATTAAAAAAATTAAAATCCATTAATTAATTACTGATTTATTTAAAATAGTTAATTAAAAAGAAAAATATACTGAATAAATTTACGTTTAAAAATCCTATTTTAAAAAAATAATTTGGTAAAAAAAAAACGCCATTCACTACACACCTGGTTCTTAGCTAATCTCTATCTTTATAAAGTTAGGTATGTTGATTTGTTTATATATTTGTATGTACAGGATTCACTCCTAAACTAATAAACTGATCATTATGAATATTGTAACACAGTTGCCAGGCGTAAGGGGTAATTTACTTAGTTTTATGAAAAGACGGTAAAAAAAGGACAGAACAACTTTTTGAAAACTCATATCTCCAATTTTTGTGAAATAGGTATTAATTATCATTAATAAATATTACACAAAAGTATTTTAAAGTGTTTTAGGGGCATATTATGAGCATAACCTCTAGTTTGAAAATTCAAATATATCAAATTTAGATTGAATTTGATCCATAGGCATTGGACATAAATTAAGAAAGTTTACTCGAATTTCATTTTCTTCTTAATAACCCTTAAGATTAATCTTTACACGTTAGACATTTTCTAGAATCAAAATCATGTAATGACTTTTGATCAAAATTGGAATAAGGATTCTAGACATAAGGTTTAGTATCATTATATCTGGATTTTAATCTTTGTAAGGGGGACATAAAAGTGGTGCAAAACTGTTCTGTTCGGGGAATTCATTTTACCCGTCATGGTTAGGGTATTCTTCTACTTATTTATAAATTTAAAAAGTAAACTCGAAAGTATTTATGCGATTTAAATTGCAACATTTCATAAGATATCCAATCGAGTTTATTTTAAAACCGATATTTTTTTTATTACAAATTCCTTCACTGAATTGTGTAAATATTTTCTTACAAGAAAACAATGAAGAAAAAAGCCCCATAAATGGGGGGGGGGGGGGTTGATAATGAGCTAAACAAAAATAAAAGGAAAAACGCTGTTTAGGTAGTAAAAATGTTAATCAATTGGTTTAATTCGAGATCATTTCTTATCACCTTGTTAATTCTGGACAGAACTGTTTTGCTACTTCTTCCGGTCCACCCTGACCAATATATTTGAAAACAGTGAAAACTGTGCCATATCTATATTTATCTATTTATTTTTTTTACAAAAACTGTTAATAAGCTTAATCTATCAATATTCAGTTATTAAGAACTAAAGATATTGCACAGTTGTTTCCTCTTTCTCATATTTCAACTATTGCAGAATTACCTCCCCTCTTTTAATTAAAAAAAAAACTGGTAGCCATTTTGAATTTAAATTGCAATTGCTTCATAAAACAATGCTGTTTGCCAGGAACTTAATAACACCTTGCCGGACTTGTTCCCTTTTAAACTCACGGAGTCTTGCAGATATAATTCACAAACCCACAGGAGCTTACTGGAAGATGGCAAATCCTTTGTTTTAAGCGGCATTGGAGAAGAGAAATGCCTACCTTGAAACTGATTGTTTAGTTTTTGTTTTTTCATCTCATTTCAATCATAACAGGACAATATATTAGAGATAGGTAGAAATAATTATATAACCATTCGCTTACCTTTCATTAAGTTAGAATAGGCGTTTGCACAATCAGCTTTTTTACAAAGTTCAAAAAACTTTTTCACAATATCATCAGGACTGGAATTTGCGGTTATCTTTGTCGATTCCGACTGAGTGTCCATGTTAAGCTTTGTAGCCTGACCAGACTTAGAAGGCGGCTTGACCAGAGAGTCAGAGGGCTGACATGGTCTGGATGAAGAGAACGATGATGATGATGATGATGATGACATAACAGGCGAGCGGTCTTCATTAGCACGATCGGACATTGCAACTCTCTTATTCGTAACGGCACAGCCGGCTGAAGATGATCCTTTTACAGGGGCTCTTGAAACGGAACGCGAATACAAGTCTGTATCCATTGCCATGGCGATCTCCATCTCATCATCATCCCAGTTGTCGACACAATGTGTGCCGTCAAAACCGGAAGATGGTGATAATCCATCTCGGATGTTGCTCGTGGTAGGTGATAATCGCGACGTCTTCTTTCTAGGTAGAACAGAAGTGTCATTTACTTCGTACGGACTGAAGCTACGTTTTTTGTTCTGTTGTTGTTGTTTTTGCTGTGGTGTTTCATCTGCGTTGCTGCTACAAGGATTCTGTGCAAGTGAAAATGATTCCTGCGAGGCTGCGATCAGGACATCATCCAGGAGATCATCATCAAGGTCATCTGCTCCCCACTAGCAAAAAAAAAGAATGTTCGTTTTAAAATCAATAATTCATTCAGGATCAGCAATCAAAATAATCGATTATTTTATATCAATCTAATTCTAATATAACGAAGATATTCTGTCTGTCCGTCAGCGAAAATTTTTCTAAACGTAAGAAACTTATTTTACATAAATAAATAAACAATAAAGAAACTTGACGCCGACACTAGGAATCGAAACCGCGAACCTGAGGCCTGCAGTCTTAGTCGTTACTCACTGAACTTCTTTCAAATGAAAATCTTTCAAATTAACTCACTTAAACAATTCACTGAACCCGCTCGGTTGACTGGAGAACTTTTCAGTCACAGGAGGAAGAAACACGTCAGCCTAGCTAAAATATACGACCGCAGTGAGGATATTTTGGCTAATCTTTTATATAACATAAGGGGCATTTTTTTTCTTTTTCATTTTAGTTTAGTTTATCTAAAGAGATCAAGGGGCCTACTCTTGAGGCTAACACTTGATTTCGCTATGAGTAAAATTTATATCCGAGGGCTCTCTTAAGGATAGATGTTGTTCCTTTTAGGGCTGCTATCTGTACTTCCCTACAGTTTTGTCTTCCCGGGATTGTTTCTAAGTATTTTCTTAGATTTTTTTTCACTAGACCAGTTGCCCCCACTACAACCGGTATGATGTTTATTTCTGTATGTCTGTCTGTCCATCAATCACATTTTTTTTAAATGTAAGAAATACATTTTAATATTGACATATCTGAACTTATTTTAGAAATGGAAAATATTGCATTGATACTAAATAATAAATTCCCAACAAATAAAGCGGATGCCATGACCGGAAATCAAAACCAAAACCTTGAGATCTTCAGTCTGATGTTCTACGAACTGAGCTATTTAGATTTTCTTATAAATAGATCTTAAAACATTACCGTAACAAAATAATTATAGCTTTGACATGACATCATAGATTTATGATTTACGTCATGTTTCAAAACATGAATTCAAACATAAGCGATAAATGAATGGTTAAACATTATCAATAGCGTTGGAAATTCTTTTAATAGTCCAAAACAATTTATTTTTCTTTAACTACGTATTGGCCTTAAAAACTATGTAATATATAATATATACTAGAATTTGGGCTTATATATATATATACTAAACAAACTGTCAAGGCCCGAAGAGTCTACTCTATTATATAAATGAAAGTTATAATTCTGTCTGTGTGTACGCCTGGCTAAAAATCAGAAACTACACAGGATATATTTACAAACTCTAAGCTAAAATGGAAAAATGGAAGACCTAAAACTCAACGTTTCACCCAACTGTTACGTGGGCTGTTTCAAGAGTGAAAGCTAAAAATATGTGTGTATATATAAGTAAAATAAATAAAAAATTAAGAAAATGTTCATGGTTTCGCTGAACTTCTATTTGTGACCATTGTAAAAGGTGCTGAAGAATAGGCATATTCAAATTCATGAAAAAATCAGAAAATAAAAACAATTTCTAAGCATCTCGGAAACTATCGTATGCCTAACCATTGTTGATCTTGAATTCTTGGAACTGTAATAAATAATGTTGTAAATTTATTTATCACTCCTCATTATACATTATATATATATATATATATAGTCTCGGAAGTTTCTCAACCATTAAAACTATATAAGCAATTATCAATGCAAGATTAATTTTTTTTTTTTACTTAAGTAAAAGTTAAAAAAAAAAATTTTTTTTAATAAATAAATAATAAATTAATCTTGCATTGATAATGGCTTATATTTTCAATTTATAATACTGTCCCAGCAATGCTTTAAAACTGAACGACCCATTTTATTTTATATATATATATATATATATAGTTCCAAGATAGCGGCTTCAGAATCGAATTAACTTTATTTTTAGGCGATTATTTAAAAATGTTTCATATCAGCAGTAGTTTGGGCTGAACAAAGTATTTTTTTAAATAAACTGTGTTACAAGCTGATAAATATTGGCTACACTAACAAAAATATGGTTTCTCCGGATGCATATTTTTGTTAGTATACATAATGTAAGTGTTGAGTTTGCTAATAGACAGCCAATTGTGCATATTTCTCATTGATGTACACTATCCCCTCCTCCGTCCAAAAGGAGGAAGTAATGCCTGGAAGGATGGTATCATGACAATAGAACAGATACTACACTACCCTCCATCTAAAAAGTAAATAGAGGAGTTAATGGCTGGAAAGATGGTATCATGACTACAAAACAGATACTACACTACCCTCCACCCAAAAAGAGGAGGTAATTCCTGGGAGGATTGTCTCATGATAACAGAACAGGTACTACATTACCTTCCACCCCTGAATTGAGCAATGAAAGACAGTAAAATAGTATATTAATAAAAGTAATGGCATAGTTTCAGCTTCAGACAAACAGATATCAAACCTCAATTAGTAATAGAAGTACAATATTACATTAATAGAAGTAACAGTATAGTGTTGGCTTCAAACAGACAGATATGACAACAAAACAGATACTACACTACCCCTCCTGAATTGAGCATTGAAAGATAGTACAATAATACATTAATAGAAGTAACAGTATAGTTTAAACTTCAGACAGACAGATACCAAATCTCCATTAGTACTAGATAAGACAAAAATTAACCATAAACCTACCTCATCTTGAAAATCATCCACACCCGTGTTGGTCTCCATTGACATCGCTGAAAAACAACTGATCAAAAGTTAATGTTTGAACAAAAAGTACAAAAAGTGACGTTCCAATTATAAAGACTAAACAAAAATCTCTCTACATCTATGAAGTTAGATATTTGTATATACACGGTGACCCCCAAAAATGCCACCCATGCAATCGTTAATAAAATACACAATCATTTCTGCAATCCAATCATATTTGGTACAAATATTCTTCAGTTTATGCCTGACTTGTTCACCAAGTTTCAGTCATGAATGTCCACAATTTTTTTTTTTATCGCCATTTAATGGGGACACTTTGATGACTGTCTCATCAGTATGAGGTGCAATCCTGAATGGACTTAACACTTACCAAACCATAACCCACTCCAAATTTTTATCTGTGCGGTTATCTCAAGATAATGTCTATCAAAACAATTCTTAAACTATTCCTGAACTGAAGAGAGTCATTACAGCCTGTGAACCTGTATGAGTGCGTTTACTGCACTGGCCGCGATCGTCCTACACGTTGTGCCGGTCCGAAGTTGCCATCCGACTCAGTCAGAGCTGCAACAAAGAATTCTCATTCCAATTAAGGCCACAAGTTCAGTTTATAAACAAGTAACAGATGTTTATTTGTTGGAGGTTAAAATGATACGCATGTTCCCAGGTTGAACAGCAGACTTGTTGTAGAATGAGATTTTTGTCCAACCAAAAAAAGATAAGTCCAATCAGCATAATCCTTTAGCTAAGAGCCCTAATGGGTCCATCTTGCCTAGAGGGACACACAGCTCCAATTGAATGACTGCCCTCTTAAAAACAACTTCCTGTCATGCCTAGAGGGCCAGGTCTAACCTCCTTCTCCTGCCCATGCGATCTTTTCCTCCTGACCAGAAATCTTGGATTCTAGTCTTTCTCAGCAGTCACTGATGGAGATATCCACTAGAGATAACTCTCAAACAGCCCACTCAAAGGAGTTTATCATGGAGCCAATCTATGAACATTACTTTTTTTGGTCTCAGCATGATTCTCTGTATTTATGAGGCATTTATTTCATAAAAATCATCCGACTAAGTGCTGCAACAAAGAATTCTCATTCCAATTAAGGCCACAAGTTCAGTTTATAAACAAGTAACAGATGTTTATTTGTTGGAGGTTAAAATGATACTATAGTTCCCAGGTTGAACAGCAGACTTGTAGAATGAGATTTTTGTCCAACCAAAAACAGATAAGTCCAATCAGCATAATCCTTTAGCTAAGAGCCCCAATGGGTCCATCTTGCCTGGATGGGCACACAACTCCAACTCTTTGCCAGCTCTAAGAAAGACCAACATCTCTGTCATATCCAGGAGGGAGGGGCAGATCTTCCCCTACAATCTCCTGGAATCTTTTTCTCCTGACTGGAAATCTTGAATTCCAGTCTTTCTCACTGGTCACCATTCGACCACCCAGAGGCTGACCGCTGGAGATATCCACTAGCGATAACTGCCAGACAGTCTACTTAAGGGGCCTTATTATGGAGCCCATCTACGAATATTACTTTTTGGTCTCAGCATGATTCCCTGTTTTTATGAGGCACTTATTTCATTTCAAAGAGAAATAATATTCTGTGTGGCCCAAAATACAAAATCAGAGATATTTTAAAATTTCTGTGGCCCCCCTTTATCCTTTGACTGAGCATGCAACACCTGCAACGTCTTCCATTCGCATTCACCACTCAAGCCAAAATCAGAGCAGCGCCAAGAGTTATTGAATATTTTGCACGTCATATCCAGCTGTACTTATCATTGAACGTCAATAAAAATAGGAATCAATATCCATTAGTAATTAAAAACAAAAATAATAATTCAAAATGTTTTAATTAGAAAACACATTGCAGAACGCCGTCTCAACTGGTATGGTCACATCGCCGTCAGTCATACAAGATGTTCCAAAGTGTGTCAAACATTGATGTTGATGGCTCAAAGCGACCTTAGCAACAGATCGCACTAAATCTGATGATGTAAAATTTGTATGAACTAAATCCACACGACCTGGTAGGCCGTTTAAGACATGGAGGGAATCAGTTGATGACAAAAAAATTTTCCCTGACCCCATTAAAAAATTTTTACCCTTCAGCCCATCCCCCAATTTTTTTTTTTACTCTCCCCCAACCCTGAGAAATATTTTAAGTTAAAAAAAAAACAAAAAAAATTTGGCCCAACCCTTCAAAAAATGTTCCGGGCCTCCCCCCCCCCCCTCCAAATTTTTACCCTCAACCCCAATCCTGAAAAATATTTTAAGTTAAAAAAAAAAAAATGGCAACAGACAGTAGAAGTTGGAAATCATTCATGAAACATCTAACCTCACATGAGACAGGAAGACGAAAAATGAAAATAAATATAATAAAAAATGGATTAAGAGAGGGTCTTTTACTTTTATTTTTACACTAATTACAAAATATTATAGCTATTTCTTTTACTTTTATTTTTACACTAATTACAAAATGTTACACCTATTTCTTTTACTTTAATTTTTACACTAATTACAAAATATTACAGCTATTTCTTTTACTTTTATTTTTACACTAATTACAAAATGTTACACCTATTTCTTTTACTTTTATTTTTACACTAATTACAAAATATTACAGCTATTTCTTTTACTTTTATTTTTACACTAATTACAAAATGTTACACCTATTTCTTTTACTTTAATTTTTACACTAATTACAAAATATTATAGCTATTTCTTTTACTTTTATTTTTACACTAATTACAAAATGTTACACCTATTTCTTTTACTTTTATTTTTACACTAATTACAAAATATTACACCTATTTCTTTTACTTTTATTTTTACACTAATTACAAAATGTTACACCTATTTCTTTTACTTTAATTTTTACACTAATTACAAAATATTACAGCTATTTCTTTTACTTTTATTTTTACACTAATTACAAAATATTACAGCTATTTCTTTTACTTTTATTTTTACACTAATTACAAAATATTACAGCTATTTCTTTTACTTTAATTTTTACACTAATTACAAAATATTACAGCTATTTCTTTTACTTTTATTTTTACACTAATTACAAAATATTACAGCTATTTCTTTTACTTTAATTTTTACACTATTACAAAATGTTACACCTATTTCTTTTACTTTTATTTTTACACTAATTACAAAATGTTACACCTATTTCTTTTACTTTAATTTTTACACTAATTACAAAATATTATAGCTATTTCTTTTACTTTTATTTTTACACTAATTAAAAAATATTATAGCTATTTCTTTTACTTTTATTTTTACACTAATTACAAAATGTTACACCTATTTCTTTTACTTTTATTTTTACACTAATTACAAAATATTACAGCTATTTCTTTTACTTTTATTTTTACACTAATTACAAAATGTTACACCTATTTCTTTTACTTTAATTTTTACACTAATTACAAAATGTTACACCTATTTCTTTTACTTTAATTTTTACACTAATTAAAAAATATTATAGCTATTTCTTTTACTTTTATTTTTACACTAATTACAAAATATTAAAACTATTTCTACAACTTCTAGCTTATAAGTATAAAAATGAAATTAGACAACAATAAACCTTCTGTTAACAAGGATGGTTTTCCTTCATCCTTTTTCTCATGTGAAAAAAAAAAAAAAAATCTATTCTCATTGTTTGCACACTGTAGTGTGCAAACAATGAGAATAGATTTTTTCCTGAGTTTTATTTCTAACTAGCATGGTTATCTGGCATTATCTGGATATTTAAAAAGACCCCTGTGTATTCCTTCTCCCAGCCATAATCCCCTATATTACCATTTCTATTTTTTAATTAATTTAAATTGGTTAAGGGAAGAAACCCAAAAGAGCAAGTGGGCAATCACCTAGAGATGGTGTCTCAATAAAAACACTGGTCCCCATCACCTCACTGAGTTGGCACCAGGAAGGGAATTCGGACTAAAAAAATCTTGCCCCAATTAAAGAAATGACTCCTGAAAAAAATTGGTCAAATTTCAGACTGTGCAGCTTTAATGTTGAAAAGACCTGGTCAGAGATAGATTAGTTTGTTTTTCTTGTTGTTGTTTTTAATGGTGGTGGTGGTGATGATTGATGATGTAACTTTAAAACTATTTATACTTATTTCCCATGATTTCTTGAATACAATAACATTTTTTTCTCATTTCACAATCACTAATTTGATCTTTGGTGATCTAAAGCGAATTAATATCATAGTTATTTTTTTTTTTTACCATAACTTGCTTGAGGTCATACTGTTACGACCCAAATAAAAAATAATGCTACGCCCATATTATTATCCAGACGTCATACATTAATATTTATATTTTACTGGAAAGTTTGGCTCAAAAGGGAATCTCCTAAGTTCTGTGATATAGTTACCAGTGGAATATACAAGATTGGATAATTGGAAAAAGAAAGACACAAGGCAATGATTAAAAATGAACAAATTTTATATCATAACGAATACGATCAAAATTCAAGGCAAACACCAACAATGAATTATGTCTCTTCTCATATAAATAGAGTTCCTCCGAAAAACTTCAAACATGTTCATACTTACGAATAGTTCTTAAAATCCACTTACTGTATACATATTTTTTTCTCTTCGTGACAGGACACCTCTTTTGTTCATTCTATCATTTCTTTTCTCTCATTGTTCTTCATTTTCCACATATTATTTCGTTTCCTCGCGATTTTTCTTGAGACCCAACTTTCTACATCTTTTCAATTCAACATCTCTCATCCGACCCTTTGCAATCCAAAAACTAAACTCTTCCTTTTAAAATGAAAAATTATCACCCTCGAATTAAAAATGTCGGCTGCTATCTTCCAATCTCCCTTTCTTTTTTCTTTCTTTTCTTTTTCTTTAACATTGCCTTCTACTCTCTTACTCCCATGAAGTCATGCAGCATTAGTAAGAAAGAAGAAAAGAAACATCAGCATATGTTTAATTAAAGCCACGCCTCCTTTGTTACTCTTTACCCCTCTCTCTCTCTCTCTCTCTCTCTGTTATATGCACACACGTACACAATACTTGTGCGCGTGTGATGTTGATGTTTTTCCTTTTTTTTCTTTTTCAGGACAGACAGAAAATCTATACACATGAAAATCTAAGATTGACTTTGTCAGACTCACGATGACTATCATAGGTTTGCGTACTGAGTATTCAATAACCCGAATCTCCTATTATCCACTAAATTGCCTTTCAAAGTCAACAATACTGGTAGTTATTTATTAAAACCCGTTTTGTTTAACGTCATTATGTAAAGTAAACCACCATTTATTCAATTCAACACCATTTCTTTCTATATCTATAAAGAAACAATGTGTGTATGTGTGTTCATCTGTCAGCCGACGCATCAGTTGTCAACGTCTGATCTCCGAGCAAAATCAATGGCATATCTGGAATCAGCAGGTGCCTGCAGATGTTTTATCTTGGTTTTAAATGAGTAAAAAAAAATTTTTCTATAATCATGTACAGATTGACACCCACCTATCCAAAATGTCGCACATGGAATCGTTAATAAAATTCACAATACTTTCTCCAATCTACCCATATTTGGTACAAATAAGCTTCAGTTTATATTAGGGGTGGGACGTAATGGGTGAAAATTTCAGATTCATGCGAGTAGTATTTTTTGTGTTCATTTACACATAAACAACACTAAACAATCAAACATTTTGAAAATTTTGCAAAATTCAGAAGGTGCAGGCCAAAAATAGCCGTTAGGGCTCCACGGGACTCAAAATCCATCAGTTTTCGGTGAAAAAGTGGTTTCATGCGACATTTCAGGTCCTAAAACATCCTCAAAAGCTATGAATGGATATAGATGGTTAAATCTGATATAGTACTTTAATTTAGGACCATTTTCAGGCTGTGAAAGGGTTTTCATGAATGTAAAATAGCCAAAAACTAGTGAAAAATAGCCCAAATGCACCTTCTGAATTTTGCAAAATTTTCAAAATGTTTGATTGTTTAGTGTTATTTATGTATAAATGAACACAAAAAAATACTACTCGCATGAATCTGAAATTTTACCCATTACGTCCCACCCCTATTTATACATGACTTCTACATAAATGTATAACAGTTTTTGTTTTATCACCGTTCAATGATTTCCCGGTACACTTTGGTGATCGTCTCACCAGTAGGTGTAATCCTGAATAGGCTTCACGCTCACCAGACCATAACCCCCCCAACCCGCAAATTTAATCTGTTGGATTATTTCAAGGACAATGTATATCTATCCACTGACTATTTCTGAACTGAAGAGGGCCATCACAGCCAAAATCAAGTTATTGTCAAGAGAGGAGTGTGTCGAAGTTATTCAAATTTTGCATATCATATGTAAGTGTGTTTATCATTAAAAGACAATAAAACAAAACTATCAACCAATCAGGTTGCAGCAGGCATTAGACAATCAGGTTGCAAGCAAGCAGACAATAACTTTTGAAAGAAATTAATTTCTATGATCTGCAGCGCGTAAAAAAAAAATGAATTTCTACAATCTGTGTCAGTGCGTTGAATCTCCCGAAGGACTCGTTGAGTTCTATCAACAACGGTCACTTTTAGCGAAAGCCTAACCCTAAACCAGAAAAGGTTAAAAAGAAAAAACATTGCAAAAGAAACAAAGAAGAAAGTGGTTAAAAACAGTGGTTTTGCTGTTTGTTAAATAAAAAAAAAGTAATCTTTTAAAACTATTCGGTGCACAACAATAAACATTTTATTTAAAAACATTTGATTAAAAATGGTTCCTTTGACGAAAAAAAAAATAAACATCTAAGAAATAACAGTTGTTTAGCTATGGTTTGTGCATTCTTTATTTTTATATATGTATTTTACTTTGATTTTCTTCATCTGAATTTATCGTCTGCCAGTCTTCAATTTATTGTTTGGCAGTTTTCACCTCTTCAACTCTCGGGCGCTTCCGAGACCTGCCCGAACGTTGACGCCGCGAAGTCACGGAAATGCGGTGTGTTCTCTATAAGAGTATTATTTTTTTTATGACATCCATATTCAATCGAGGTGTAACCATGGGGAAGAACCAAATTTTGTTACCGGTTTTAATCATGATAACAAGTATGTATTTCCTAAAATTAGAATTTTATTTAGCGTATTTACCGGGGAGTGTTATGTTAAGAAGCACCGAAAATTCTCGTAATAAGAATTATGAAAAAATAAGCCGATCATTTACTTTAATAAATTTACCTTCAAAATTGTTGCGTTTTGATTTCCATGATTCTGTTTTAGAGGCTGAATTCCAACTGAAATAAAAAAAGAAACATTAAGACATCCAGACAATGAAAAAGACAAGAATAATCATCTTAATGTATGTACATCATATTATACATCGGTAGATTATAAAATTTATGACAATTAAAATTTTGAATATTATAATATGGTAGATTATAAAATTTATGACAATTAAAATTTTGGATATTATAATACATTAGATTATAAACTTTATGACAATTAAAATTTTGAATATTATAATACAGAGGATTATAAAATTTATGACAATTAAAATTTTGAATATTATAATATGGTAGATTATAAAATTTATGACAATTAAAATTTTGAATATTATAATATGGTAGATTATAAAATTTATGACAATTAAAATTTTGAATATTATAATATGATAGATTATAAAATTTATGACAATTAAAATTTTGGATATTATAATACATTAGATTATAAACTTTATGAAAATTAAAATTTTGAATATTATAATACAGAGGATTATAAAATTTATGACAATTAAAATTTTGAATATTATAATACGGTAGATTATAAAATTTATGACAATTAAAATTTTGAATATTATAATACGGTTGATTGTAAAATTTATGACAATTAAAATTTTGAATATTATAATATGATAGATTATAAAATTTATGACAATTAAAATTTTGGATATTATAATACATTAGATTATAAACTTTATGACAATTAAAATTTTGAATATTATAATATGGTAGATTATAAAATTTATGACAATTAAAATTTTGGATATTATAATACATTAGAGTATAAACTTTATGACAATTAAAATTTTGAATATTATAATACAGAGGATTATAAAATTTATGACAATTAAAATTTTGAATATTATAATACCGTAGATTATAAAATTTATGACAATTAAAATTGTGAATATTATAATACGGTAGATTAGAAAATTTATGACAATTAAAATTTTGAATATTATAACACGGTAGATTATAAAATTTATGACAATTAAAATTGTGAATATTATAATACCGTAGATTATAAAATTTATAAATATTAAAATTTTGAATATTATAATACGGTAGATTATAAAATTTATGACAATTAAAATTTAGAATATTATAATATGGTAGATTATAAAATTTATGACAATTAAAATTTTGAATATTATAATACGCTAGATTATAAAATTTATGACAATTAAAATTTAGAATATTATAATACGGTAGATAATAAAATTTACGACAATTAAAATTTTGAATATTATAATACGGTAGATTATAAAATTTATGACAATTAAAATTTTTTAATATTATAATACGGTAGATTATAAAATTTATGACAATTAAAATTGTGAATATTATAATACGGTAGATTATAAAATTTATAACAATTAAAATTTTGAATATTATAATACGGTAGATTATAAAATTTATTACAATTAAAATTTAGAATATTATAATCCGGTAGATTATAAAATTTATGACAATTAAAATTTTGAATATTATAATACGGTAGATTATAAAATTTATGACAATTAAAATTTTGAATATTATAATACGGTTGATTATAAAATTTATGACAATTAAAATTTTGAATATTATAATATGGTAGATAAAATTTATGAAAATTAAAATTTTGAATATTATAATATAGTAGATTATAAAATTTATGACAATTAAAATTTTGAATATTATAATATGGTAGATTATAAAATTTATGACAATTAAAATTTTGAATATAATATGGCTCTGACAATCATCCATTTTTCAAAAACTCATTTTTTTATCACTATTACATCAGAGTAAAGCTAGAAAAACCTTTACAGTGACTTTGTTGCTGTCAGCCTGAGATATGGTTCTGTTCAGTTCTAGAAGGTCCACCCTCCCAAGCTTTACCTTCTTTCTGACAAGAGGTTACTTTATTGCTAATCGCCTGAGATACCCCTATTGGGGAATGCTGACGGGGCTGCTAAGAAATTTTTGTAGGCCAGAGTGTGCTTATCCTAGCGTGCTTGCTTCTCAAAACCACACTTGACCTTGTGTCTGACCTCCTGGATATGAGGTAAATAAATAATATATAGACTTTATCAATTTCGATTCAGATAATTTCCAGTGGAAATATTCGCAACTAGTTCAAGAACAAAATAATGCCCGGGTAGGGGGACCAAATAAAACATTTTCTCAATAATGAGGATAGGTAAAACACATGAAAATCACAAACATATTACAAGGTGAAATCATGTACATGGAATATCTTAAATTGTTTTGGTTCTTCAACTTCAACTTTTCCTTAAATATACATAATGCAACTTTTATTCCTATATAATTTTATTGCTAGCTACCATATCGCAGAATGGTTCTTGGGTGTAGTGTTTGGATAGTAGTAGTATTATTATTGTCATAATTAATGTTATTTGATATGCAAATTACCATATCACACGGTTATCTTAAGGGTAATATATTATTATTATTATTTATTTATGCATATATTAGTGAAATTTGAGCTGAATTATTTCTACACTTTATTATTGGGGAAATGGTCATTTGATGAGTACCATTGGAGAGCCATGAATATTATAACTGTCCTGTTTTTAAATCTCCGAAACAGTTACATGGTAAACAGCTGATGATTCCTGTTTTAATATTTCACGCTTAAGTTAAGGTCCCCTGTTTTTGTTTCACTGTTAGATACTTGAATCCACTTTTTTTTTCTTTTTTTTTTTTTTTGAATTTTCCAACGAATGCAAAGTCTGGGATATCTTGGATTTAGTTAGTTTCTTTGGGAATTTCAATTGCATTTTTTTTTTTTCACTTGTTTAAAATGACTCAAAGCTTCTTTAGACTATATATATATATATATATATTAGTGATGGGACAATTCCAATAGTTTTGTCAATTCCGATACAATTACTGATTCTGTTCTAAATCACAGATTATGATTCCTTTAAAATCTCTAAATATTTAGCTATAGAGTTGCTGTCTTTTTTTTTTAATTTTCAGATTACCATAAAAACCCATGTAATATGCGCATATATTTTCACAAATGTAAAAATGGACTGGGGGGGGATTTATAGATTTTAGTTTTACTGGTAGTTTAAAAATAAATAAATATTCATCATTTTCTCATTAGTACCAGAAATGGAAAATTAAGTTTTAAACGAAAACGTACAAAAAAAAACAATTAAAAGAACCGTTTTTGACATCATTGGAAAATAGGTGCAAATTTTTCCGATACCCCAAAAAAAGTTCTGATTTTTTGATTCATGAATCTGATTCCAATTAATCGTCCCAACACTAATATAAATATATATATATATATATATATATATATATATATATATATATATACACACTTTTTTTTAAATTTATTATTATATCATTTCATAATAATTTATACCCAAATTAAGTCATCTGGTTTACAATTGTTAAAAAAAATCTGCATAGCAAACAAAATCTCAGATAGTTTACCATAAATACAAATTCGTTTCTTCAGAACCTCTATCCCTGGGCAAAATGCAAACATAAAAATAGCCAAAACGGAGAAATAATAAAGTCTATTCAGCCATCACTCCAAAAAGAAGATTCAACAATGGTTGTGAAAAAGTAAAAAGTCAAAACACAAGAAAGTTTAAAGAATACCAATTTGATGTCATAAGTTAAAAATGCAAAAATCGGTTAACAATAACTTCCATACCGAATTAATATTTGTTTTGTAATTGAAATTCGATACCTTTGGGAATCATTTTGATTTATATAAATTCAATTTAGATCGATATAAGCTCTTATATATCTTCTTCCTTGTTGTATTCATATAACGTCACTTTTCCCTTGCTTAGCGGTCAGACGTTTTCTGATATCACGCAAGCTCACTCTCCACTTCTTACGGTTCAGTAGTCTCCAAATTCCACTCTGTGAAGTCTTGTCCAATCACTTGCCACATAGTTTTCCTTGACCGGCCAAACTTCCTGCGATTTAGGAACTTCATGCTTTTGCAACAGTTTATCCAGGAGGATGGACGTTCCACATGAGCATACCAGCGTAATCGATTCATCTTTAGGATAACCTCCCATGCTGAGCAAATGTAGTGCTTTCAGCAAATCCTCTGACCTGATGGGTTGGGTTTGGTCAGATTTCACATTGCAGATCCATCTGATCATGGATCTGTCATTGCGCTGCAGACAGGCGAGAGAGGACTGGGCGAGGGCCCAGCATTCACTGCCATATATCATGAAGCTTTTGACACAGCTGCTATACAATTTACCCCGGATGTAGAGAAGGACAGCTAGTGACGTTATCAGAGGCAACAACTCACAACATTTTTCCCACATCAACCACCATATATATCTAAATGAATAAATGCAAAAGTTTTTTTCATTTATCACTTTTATATTACCATCAAAACGGGTTAAAGCTATTTAAATCAATAATAAAACATAGTATTTAAAAATACTGTATATATATATTGTAGAGACGAAAGGCACAAAGAACTCTTTTTATGTCTGATTTGCATAACTATTTTTTAAACACTTCATAATTAATTGATATTTGGTGTTATTCACTTGTAATTTTATCGTTCTGTTTATTCCATATATATGCAACATTTTTGTCGATAATAACAGTAATTAATTAAAATAATTTAATACAAAAAGGATAAATTATTAAATCTTTCTTAAAATATTTGCATGGGGAAATAATTTCAACTAGAGAGAAAGATTGTGGCTTTACGACGGCCACGGAAAGATACACGGGGCATAAGAAATAGTTATGAAAGGAGAAAAGATTGGATGATTGAACCCCCCCCCTCTCTCCCATTAGCGACACCATATAGAGGAAGGGGAAGTGTGTCTGACTACTTCTTCCTGTTAGCGACCTACATCACATTTTTTTTTATTGTTTTTAATAAATAAAAATAAAGAAAACACACACAGAACCAATTGATTTCCTCTTTCTGTTCATGTTTTGGCATTTTATTAAAAAGGTCGAAATTACCAAAATGTTAATATGCGTGTTTACAACAAACTTATGAATGAAATGTTTAAAATTTAACACTTTGGTTTCAAGTATTTCAAGTAGGGAACTTTGCAAAGCGATAGCGAGCTGGCAAAGCCAGCTAGTTCAATATAAACGAAAATTGTCTATTAGTCTATCAACGTTTCCCTTGTAGCGATATTCGATGTGAGTGTGTAAAAAATAGTGTTTAAAACTGTATTTCGCACATAAGGTTATAGTAAGCAAAGGAGTGGAAAATTCCATTAGACTTACCTTCTATTTTTCGCCTGAGTAAATCTTGAAGAATTTCCTAAAATAAATTTAAAGAAAAATTAAAAATAATTAATAGCAAATTAATTTTAATCAAAATTGTCTTCTATAGGGTGCTTTTAACTTACATTCATCAGCAAAGTATTATTAGAATTTTTTAATCTTTTTATTCGTAAAATTATAAGACAACTTCAAGTGTGGGTAATCCTTGCGTCAACATAATTTAGATAATTACACATTGAATTATTATTTTTTATTTACGATTCATCAGATATTTATTGAACAAGTCACATAGTTACGCCAGTATCCCGAGAGAGTAACATAGGCAGCCAGTGTCGACACAACAATACCGTCAGGGGGACACATAAGCATGCCAGTATCGCCAGATACGAATCATAATCATAGTAATACTGTCAGATACTAATCATAATCATAGTAATATCGTCAGATACTAATCATCTCATAGCAATATCGTTAGATACTAATCATAGTCACAGCAATATAAGATACTAGGCATAGTAATATCATCAGACACTAATCAAATCACAGCAATATCGTCAGATACTAATCATATCATAGCAATATCGTCAGATACTAATCATATCATAGCAATATCGTCAGACACTAATCATAGTCATAGTAATATCGTCAGACACTAATCATAGTCATAGTAATATCGTTAGATACTAATCATAATCACAGCAATATAAGATAATAGGCATAGTAATATCATCAGACACTAATCAAATCATAGCAATATCGTTAGATACTAATCATATCATAGCAATACTGTCAGATACTAATCATAGTCATAGTAATATCGTCAGATACTAATCATAGTCATAGTAATATCGTCAGATACTAATCATAGTCATAGTAATATCGTCAGATACTACTCATAGTCATAGTAATATCGTCAGACACTAATCATAGTCATAGTAATATCGTTAGATACTAATCATAATCACAGCAATATAAGATAATAGGCATAGTAATATCATCAGACACTAATCAAATCATAGCAATATCGTTAGATACTAATCATATCATAGCAATACTGTCAGATACTAATCATAGTCATAGTAATATCGTCAGATACTAATCATAGTCATAGTAATATCGTCAGATACTAATCATAGTCATAGTAATATCGTCAGATACTACTCATAGTCATAGTAATATCGTCAGACACTAATCATAGTCATAGTAATATCGTTAGATACTAATCATAATCACAGCAATATAAGATACTAGGCATAGTAATATCATCAGACACTAATCAAATCATCGCAATATCGTCAGATACTAATCATATCATAGCAATATCATCAGATACTAATCATATCATAGCAATACTGTCAGATATTAAATATATCATAGCAATATCGTCAGACACAAATCATAGTCATAGTAATATCGTTAGATACTAATCATAGTCACAGCAATATAAGATACTAGGCATAGTAATATCATCAGAAACTAATCAAATCATAGCAATATCGTCAGATACTAATCATATCATAGCAATATCATCAGATACTAATTATATCATAGCAATACTGTCAGATACTAATCATAGTCATAGTAATATCGTCAGACACTAATCATAGTCATAGTAATATCGTTAGATACTAATCATAATCACAGCAATATAAGATACTAGGCATAGTAATATCATCAGACACTAATCAAATCATAGCAATATCGTCAGATACTAATCATAGTCATAGTAATATCGTCAGACACTAATCATAGTCATAGTAATATCGTTAGATACTAATCAATCACAGCAATATAAGATACTAGGCATAGTAATATAATCAGACACTAATCAAATCGTAGCAATATCGTCAGATACTAATCATATCATACCAATACTGTCAGATATTAATCATAGTCATAGTAATATCGTCAGACACTAATCATAGTCATAGTAATATCGTCAGACACTAATCATAGCCATTGTAATACTGTCAGATATTAATCATATCATAGCAATATCGTTAGATACTAATCATAGTCACAGCAATATAAGATACTAGGCAGAATAATATCATCAGATACTAATCATAGTCATAGTAATATCGTCAGACACTAATCATAGTCATAGTAATATCGTTAGATACTAATCATAATCACAGCAATATAAGATACTAGGCATAGTAATATAATCAGACACTAATCAAATCATAGCAATATCGTCAGATACTAATCATATCATACCAATACTGTCAGATATTAATCATAGTCATAGTAATATCGTCAGACACTAATCATAGTCATAGTAATATCGTCAGACACTAATCATAGTCATTGTAATACTGTCAGATATTAATCATATCATAGCAATTTTGTTAGATACTAATCATAGTCACAGAAATATAAGATACTAGGCAGAATAATATCGTCAGATACTAATCATATCATAGCAATATCGTTAGATACTAATCATAGTCACAACAATATCATTAGATACTAATCATAGTCATAGTAATATCGTCAGATACTAATCATATCATAGCAATATGATTAGATACTAATCTTAGTCACAGCAATATAAGATACTAGGCATAGTAATATCGTCAGACACTACTCAAATCATAGTAATATTGTCAGATACTAATCATATCATAGCAATATCGTCAGATACTAATCATAGTCATTGTAATACTGTCAGATACTAATCATATCATAGCAATATCGTTAGATACTAATCATAGTCACAGCAATATAAGATACTAGGCATAGTAATATTGTCAGACACTAATCAAATCATAGCAATATCGTTAGATACTAATCATAGTCATACAGCCATACAAATAAATTGTCTAATAAAAAATAGTTTGACATACCTGAAGTGGTTGAGTTGTTGTTATGCATGCCAGGTAAGTCGTGACCTTTCTTTTTTGAAGCAGCGCTAATCCTGTCGGCAAATTTAACAGTATCAGCCGCTGTGAATTCTCGACGCTTCGATTCTCCTGCATAAGATGCACTAGCTTCCCTATAAAAATCCATTTATTAAATAATATTTACAATTCATAATTCAATTAAACTGCATTTGAGGAGGAGGGGGGGGGGGGCATTTTTATCTGGTAAAATTTCCGATTCCAGATATGATAGCCATGATGAAGTGGCATACTTTCTATTTTACCTTTATATTTTTTTTAAATATTTAAATATCAAAAGTTACAAATTAGCTGTTAGTAATAATCTATATACTATTAAAAAATTATGGTGGTTTTGGAGTTTGTCTGTTCAGATACAAATAAAAAACATGATTGCTTGACAAAAAAGGAATAGGCAGAATACATATTAATAAGGTAGTAGATTTTACGATGTCTGAGTTCAAATCTCACATAAGTCTAAAGGATTTTTTTTAACTGGATATGTTTTATAAAAAGCCTGACATAAATATTTTTTTTCAAAACTAAGTGACTCTTTTTTTGATAATCCGCAAAAAAAAGTAGACATAAATGTTATTCGATATTAGTTCAAAGCGAATTATTTTTGCTTAAAAATATAATTTCTAATGTCTTTTGCCAATAAAAACAATACGTCAACACATTCATCATAGTTACTTACTCTCTTCTGCAAATACTAAGCAGCATATTTTTTTTCCACAAAATTTCAAATATTTTCATTCATACCAGCTATAAAGTGGTAGAAGTTATGTAAAGATGGAAATTGACATACTCAGGTACTGTACTAACAACGCTCAAGGAGTGAGTATAAAGTAGTTCAATCATATTTATTTGGGCTTTTACATTATTAAGCCTTTTTTATATCATACTAGCAGGGCTACCCGGCGTTGCCCAGAGTCATAAAAAAGACAAAATAAAAGAAGTTAATCTTATTTCATATACGTCAAGGGACCAACTTTCAATAATCACAGAATCATAGACTGAATCAATCAGTCAGTTCAAGTCGCGTCTGGGCCAACCAGTTTGCGTACCATTTCTGTGAACATTGTTTTCTAGCCGCAATGTTGCATCCCTGTGCTTATTTTACAAGTACTTTAATGTAGCAATACACATGAATAAATTTGAATTGCTTCAAATATCGCAGTAATAGCATAAAATATCGCAGTAAGAGCTTGATGATCTAAGAAAGAATCTTTTTAAATTTTTTTAATTGGACTAAAAATAAGGAAGTTATGACTATTTTTGTGCCTCACACGATTGGATATTTTCCCCTCTTTAAGACCATATGTGTTTTGTCACAGTTTTTACACTACTTTTTCAGTAAAAATGTTATATCTTTGTTAAAACACAAGATTAAGCAATGAAATTTGCCATAAAAGTGTATTTTTGTGCAAGGAATCAGAATTTGCCACTGAAAATCTCCAGAAATTAAGTTTTTCCAAATAATCTGCAGTAAATGCACATAAATATGCTGCAATACCTGAAAAATACCATGTATACATTAAAATAAAAAGAAGTTAGAAAACTCAAAGTTGAAGTGTGATGCATTTTATGTACAAGAAACTGAAATCTCATACTAGGACTGTTGAAAAATGAATATATTGCAAGATGTCTTAGTATTATTGTAGATTAACACCTTCCGCTAAATCGCCCCCTGCCTCCCAAAAATATGAGATTCTACCTTTTTTAAGCAATAACGTGTGAACATCCTGAAAAACTTAGCAGAAAGAAACAAAACAAAAACAATTATTTTAGAATTTAGAGTAGGGGATTTGTTTCACATATAAATTTAATGTAAAATAATTCATCATTTCCGAGCCATTCTAGCATTTTAGGGCATTCATCAATTTTATTCTATGGGAGATAAATCCCGGATGTTTTTCTTTCTGGGGGAGTCTGCTTTTCTTTTTCTTTTTTTTAGACGATTATGTGTGGTTTTAAAGGTTTTTTTGTAGGGTGGGGGCTTGCCATTCGGACTTAAGGTTAAGGAAGAGTTTTTGTTTTGGAGTGGGTTTCCATTCGAGCTTAATGTTAGGGTTAAGAGTTTTTTAGGGGGGGGGGCTTGTCACTCAGATTTAAGGTTAATGGTACGACACGTTCAAAGGAAGGCATTTTTAGGAGGTGGGCTTGTCACTCGAATCTACAGTTATTGGTAGAGTAATTATTTTTTTTAAATTTGGAGTGCTAATTGCTCTAAAAAGCAAGAATGACCGGGAAATAGGAGATCCTTTTACGTTAAATTTATATACAAAATTCTAAATTATTTTTTGTTGTCTTTTTTCCGCCAAGATTTTTAGGGTGTTCACACGTAATCGCCTAAAAAAGTAAGAATCTTTTTTTTTTTTTAAATTGGCAGCTAGAAAGTCATTTATTACTAGAACTAAAGTTGAGTATATTTGAAAACCAGTATTTCTCGAAGGAGGCACTGTTTTATAAAAGAACCACAAACCTCATTTACTTTTTTTGAAGCAACAAAGTATTTTCTTTCTATTTCATTTTCAAAATAAGCCCGTAAACTATGTTTACAAAACTAACGGTTTATAAACAGCTGCTGCTGCTGGCTGATTACATTATCAGCGATAATAGTGTAGCAAAGCAGTTAAATTGTTGGCTTTCACTGAAAAGGGGGACCATATTTTTTGAATAGGATAATTAAAAATTGCTACTACCTAAAGAGAAAACAACATACAATTATAATTTTGATGCATAAAAAGAGTAAAAAGATTGATTTACTTACTAGTTGGGGTACGAAAAATGTTCAATACTCGACATGTTGAAGTCTTATTTTTAAGACAACAAAAAAATGAATAGACCAGTTTATTTCATACCCGACAATAATTGAAATTGTTTTTCTTCATTGTTTTCTGAATTTCATGATGAAATTACTCATAGAAGAGTGGTAACAAACTTTTAAAGAACGGGGGGTTCGTAAAAAAAGTTACAAAAATGGCCGTTGAATGTCGTTAATATTTTTATCACTTAATTTGCTTAAAATTCTTCAAATATATCAACCAGATTATTATTTATGTGAAAGGATATTCATTTCTGAACATAATATTGGTATTTTGAGGACTTAAAGTCCTTTGTTTTTTTAAATATGACTATTTTAGAAGCCCCCCACCTTTGAAATCTGTGATTATGCAAACTGTTTTATTGTCGGTGGGCATTGTTACTTCAATGGAATATGCTCAGATGAACATGCTGCACTGGTGACCCCTCGACATCAATATCCCCAATCAACCCTTCAGTCAGCAAAATCCCACCCCTTCACTGTAGAGGTTCCCAGATGCCGTAGGGCTTACTATTCAAATAATAACCATTTCGTTATAATGCAATAAATTAATTTAATTTCGTTTATTTACTTTCATTTTGTTTTATTGGAATAAATTTAATTTTTATATATGTAGTTGTTTTTTTTTAATTGCATGATTATCTCCCTTGCGAATTATCTGCCCTTGAATTAATTTTAAGAAAAAAGGTGGACGCTTACTGAACGAATCGCTGTTATGATACGAAGAATGGAAAAAATACTTGTAATTAAAGTTCTAGTGGATAATTTTTTCTACTTTTTTGTACAGTGAGTAAGAATATAACGCTGAATAAGTATATAATATTGTTTTTATAAAAAATATAATTTTTTCGTACGGCCGCTCATGAGCACAAGCACACAAATTTGGAATGATTAACTCTTTATTTTCTTAATTTAGGGCAAAATTTTAATGATATCGGATTTTTCCATGTTCACCACTCCCAACTGATTCCGATAAACACAGTTAAGAACAAAAAAAAAATAATATTTGATAATTTTTTTTCATAATCCTAGTTTATCGCTTCATCTTTAGAAAAAAAAAATGATTTTTTTTAAATTTCAAAATCTACATGATAGAGGGGCTGGGATGCTGCGGTATACCATAGCTATAAAGCCGTGCAATGGACAGATTATTTTCTTCTTTAAATATCTTTACTTGTACTTACATGGCTTTCGTAAGCAATTGTGCATTTGTGTTTGTCTCCATAAAGCAATCAACCTCTCCGCCCAAAACCTGAATATTTTCTTTCTTGAGCATCAGCATTCCTTTTCGGCACAAAACATTACCTTTGATTAAAACCTGAAAAATAAGAATCAATACTTGTCATGAATTTCAAAACCTAGAAATGATTATTTAAGTCTAAGGACTGGAGTTATCTCCCTTCGATGAGAAATTATTTTATATGCTAGAGTTATGCCCCTTGGTAAAAAAAAAGCATTTCCTCATATCTCGTTATTATAAGATTGCGGTGTCAGATTTTGGAAGGAGTCAAAGTCAGAGTCGGACTCATAAGAATGCTAGGAGTTGGATTTTTTTAATCCGACTCCAATTATTATTGGATATTGGTAGATTTTAAAATAAGGAGTCGGAGACAGAATTTTGGGAATCGTCGGAGTCGAAAAGTATATTTGTTTAATTGTCACAAATCACAATAAATTAAAATACATGAAAGTTCATAACATAGCTTGCTTGTCGTTCGTTCCTGCATGCGTCCCTTAACTGCTAGACTGAAGAAATGCCGCCTCCAAACAAGTTTGTTCATACTCCGAAAATAAGGACCAAGAAGAGAAAAAAGTTGAAGACAAGAAGAGGTTTATTCGTCTTGGATCCTCTGTTCTTAATCACTGATCAGTGGGACGGGGGGGGGGGGGGGGGGCAGGGAGGTAATTACTGGTTAATCACATTTTCACAGGACATTTCTCAATGGACGTATTCGCACCACAAAGTTTTTCGATTGAATTCATTCTTCCCTCTTCGGGCCATGTGACGTCACATCCGCTTCTATCAATTGTCACAGTGGGTCAAGTTAACCTCACCTACAAACACACTAGACTGACCTCGACCCAGCCCCATTTACTGTCATTCTCAACTAAGAAAATTATACTCACCCAATACTTAACATAAGGTCCAACTCCGTAATCCTTATTACCAACATAAGATCTTGTAGCATCTCTCGTAGCAACATGTGGTCGAGAATTAAGACTATAATTCTTCCTCATTTACTTACAAGATGCAGAACAGACAGAACATGCTATCTTAACAGAAAAGACAGCATGGAGGAAAATGTAAGTTTTTGCAGCGTACATAACACAACAGTCTTTACGTTCTTATTAATAACTTGTGAATTTTATTGTGTAGCAACAATATATTTGATTGTATGCTTAATCAACATATACATTTCATGATTACTAATATACAAATACATACACATTCTTCTTTTTCTTCTTTTTCTATTCATTTAATGTCACTTTACCATTGTTTTGCGGTCAGACGTTTTTTGATATTATGCAAGCTCACTCTTCACTTCACACAGTTCAGCGGGTCAATAGTCTCCAAATTCCACTCTGTGCGGTTTTGTCGAATCACTTGCTTCCATGTTGTCCTCAGCAAACCAATCTTCCTGTGATTTAGGACTTTCATGCTTCTGCAACGGTTTTTACAGGGAACATGAACGTTCCACATGACCATACCAGCATAATTGATTTATCCTTAGGATATCCCCCCAAAACTGGGCAAGTATAGTGCTTTCAGCAAATCCTCTCACCTGATGTGTTGGGTTTGGTCACATTTCACATTACAGATTCATCTCATCAAAGACCTGTCATTGTGCTGCAGACTTAGACTTCCTTTTTTTAACATAGTTCACCCCAAACAAGGCAAGTTGCCACTGTAGACGTAAGGGCTACTGAGAATTAGGGTAAAAGTTTTGGGGGTCATCCTAAATTGAGAGCTGTGCAGTGAGATGCGTGTTCACAGTTTTAAATTTCTGCATATCGGTACAGTCGGGAAACAGGGAGCAGGAGGAGTTCCAAAGGCCGGCAGCACGAGGAAAGAAGCTATTGGAATAGAAGGTTCTCCGGCATCTGGGGACCTGCACAATGAATGAATGGGATTTAGCTGATTGTCGGGTTGGTCGAGTGTATTTACGTCGAAGGGGCACCAGAGCAGCAAGTTCATTGAAGTACTTGTAAAACAAGCACAAGGATGCAACATTGCGACGATGGGACAGGGGCTGGAGCTTGGTGGATAGTGAGGGACATATTAGATTAACGACTCTTGTTTGGACCTTGTCTAAGAGAGAAAGGCTAGCTGATGATGCAACAGCCCAGATATGACAACAATACTCCATGCATGGGCGGATGGTGGCTTTGTAGAGATATAGGATAATGTCAGGTGTGAGAAGTTTTCAAACACAGTAAAGGGAGGCCACTTTCTTTGCAGCAGCCTTGGCAATGTCTTCTATGTATTTGTTTCAAGTCATGCTACCTGTGAATGTTAGACGGAGGAGTTTGAACATTGGACTCTCAGATAGGGTGTTATTAGCCATGGCAGTCGGTGGTTGAAAAGCTTTGTTGTAGTTGTTAAAAGAAAGGAGCTTTGTCTTAGCAGCATTAAATGTTACCATCCATTTATGATCCTATTCCACTACAGACTGGAGGTCACTTTCTAAGGATTCAGCCATTGCCTTGGATATGTGCGCGTCCGTTTTGCCCACATGACAAGAGTAGAGCATGGTGTCATCAGCAAACATTCCCATCTCAGACACAAAGTCATCAGAGAGGTCATTTATGAAAATTAAGAACAATAAAGGTCCAAGGATCGATCCCTGGGGTACACCTGCATTCATGTCATGTTGTTTGGATGAACGCCCATCGAGGACAACCTGGATCTTTCTTTTGGTTAAGAAGGTTCTAATTATATTAAATATTCGTCCAGTAATACCATATGAATTAATTTTTATGAGAAGACCTTTTTGCCAGACCTTGTCAAAGGTTTTGGATAAATCAAGCGCTACCACCTGCCTTGTCCAGTGTATGGTATATGCATTCGGAGATGACCATTATGATATCCTCAGTAGACCATGTTTGCCTTAATCCATACTGATGGTCAGAAAGGAGTTTAGCATTAACAAGGTGCCGGACTATCGCTAGATTGATTAGGGATTCAAAGATTATAGCGAAGAACAGGAGTAAACTGATGGGGCGATAATTCTGAGGGTCAGTTCTATCTCCAGAATTCTTGAAGACTGGTACCACAGAGGCAATTTTCCAGCTATAAGGGAAGCAAGATTCGCCAAGGCATTTGGGCTAGACTAGGCACTAAGGTACTTCCATGTCCTGAGACATATAAGGCAGTCAAAGTAATCCATGGTATTTATAAGAATTTGAGTTTGGCATACTTTTGACAATTTTCGTAGCAGGTAAATTTTATAGGGATAGGTCGCTAGCCTGAAGCCAAACCACGAAGACTTATAAAGAAGAAGTGGCGAAGTCTCCGTTAGATATTTACTTCCTTGTTTTTAAAGTGGAGCGAAAATTTCAAAACACGTCTTCACACTGTTATTATTGTTATTGGTCCCCCGATTTATAAAATCGGGGGACTTATGTTTTGAGGCATGTCCGTCCGTCTGTCTGGATTTTTCTCCGCAACCATCCATTGAATTTCTCTGAAATTTTGCATGAAGTTGTAACTTTGGTCAGGTTAGAAAGTGACATTCTCCGATTTTTGAAAAAAAATCTGGTTAGCCCCCCAGGGGGTCAAAAGGCCCAGAAATGGCAAAAAATGACCCTTTTCTCCCATAACGTTTGATCCATCCATTCAATTTTTCTGAAACTTGGCCAAAATGTAGAGGCAATTGTTCTGGATATAAAATGAGCATCCTTGACCTCAGAAAAATCTTGGTTCGTGCCCCCAGGGGGTCAAAAATGCCCCAAATTGCCCAAATTTATTGCATTTTACACTCGCCACATCGAGTCACATACAGAGGGGGACCACGCACGCACAGCTTTTTTGTTTTTTAAAAAAACATCATGAAATCACTGACTTTTGGCTGACCAGAGCCACGAAAAGATCCACTTTCTGTCTTTAGAAAAGTAAAATGCGAAAAATTACAAAACACGTCTCAGACTGGCTACATAAATGCATTTCGAAAGCCCCTTTTATACATACCTTAAATCCGGGCTTAAGATCCGGTTTTAAATCCGGTATTGTATTGTATTCCATGGCATAAACTTTTGTTGCTCCATCAGTCAGTTCCAGTTTAAACATTCGAGTGTGAGGAGGTTGCCACTGAAAAAAAGAGGAAAATTTCAGCTAGATTTTTTTTACATCTTAAAATATCCTTAATTTTAATCTTAAAATCACTTATCTCTGTATTAATAAAAGTACTAGTAGGGGTGGGACGTAATGGGTGAAAATTTCAGATTCATGCAAGTAGTATTTTTCTGTGTTCATTTATACATAAATAACACTAAACAATCAAACATTTTGAAAATTTTGCAACATTCAGAAGGTGCAGGCCACTAGTTTTTGGCTATTTTACATTCATGAAAACCCTTTCGCAGCCTGAAAATGGTCCTAAATTAAAGTACTATATTAGATTTAACCATCTATATCCATTCATAGCTTTTGAGGATGTTTTAGGACCTGAAATGTCGCATAAAACCACTTTTTCAAAAACTAGTGGCCTGCACCTTCTGAATGTTGCAAAATTTTCAAAGTGTTATTTATGTATAAATGAACACAAAAAGATACTACTCGCATGAATCTGAAATTTTCACCCATTATGTCCCACCCCTAGTACTAGCTAGACCTTTGGAAATTCCAAGTTGTATACTTCATCTGTTGTATACTGCTGCCATGATTAAAAGTATTTCCATTCTATGAACGTCCGGTGTGAACAGACCCCCACGATATTATTGTACCATCTTTGTTCAAACTGAAACATACTTGGTTAATGTAGTTTGGGAATATATCTGGTTATGGGGGTCTATCTCTCGAAAACCCTTGTAGGAGTTTGTGACATATTTCCATTCGTGGAATGTCCAGTGCAAATACAGATCCCATGATATTATTGTACCGTCTTTAAACAGAACAAATACTACACTTTCATTCTAGCCCAGAGTCCTTTATTTATTCTTTTTGTACAAATTTTTTAAATACATAAAAAGAATTAGGTACGAACACAGATCCAACGATATTATCGTACCATATTTGGACAGAACAGATACCACACTTTGATCCTAGCGAAGAAAGTGTGTTTTAGTTTGAGTTTCATGTTCGCCACAATATTGAAATTATTTTTTTTTGGTTAATCAGGCGATCCCATGTTTTTAAAAATGGGTGGAAGGTGATAACATATGTACGAATATGAAATTGCCTTAGCGTATCATTATGTAAATGAAACAAGATCATGTGTGTGCCTTTCTCGCCTAAACATAACTGTGATAAATACACTATTCGTGTTATTATTATTTTTTTGATTTACTCAAATATAGGGAGGTGGCAGTGATGAAGTTTATAATGACACAGACTGACAACCTGTGTGTGTCAAATTTGAATCCCGTCAGTTTCACTTATGTATGTTGGCAAGCTTCACATGGTCCCTTCTTGTGCCTGTTTTACAAGTACTTCAATGGATTGTGTTCTGATGAGTTTGCTGCTCTGGTACCCCCACGACGTAAATTTACTAGACCAACCTGACAATCTGCCAAATCTCATCCATTCACTGTGGAGGTCCCCAGATACCAAAGAACTTTCTACTCCAAAAGCTTCTTTCCTGGTGCTGCTGGACTCTGGAACTCCCTCCCTGCTTCCTTTTTTCCTGACGTTACTGACATGCAGAAATTTAAAACTAATGTAAACAGACATCTCGCTGCGCAGCTCCCAATTTAGGTTGACCCCTCTAAACCTTTATCCTTTTTCTCAGTAGCTCCTTATGTCTACAGTGGCTATGCTATGAAAAAAAAAAAAAAATTTTTTTTAAATGTACCTGATATTAAAAAAAATTTTTTTTTAAAGAAAACGTGAAAACCAATGCCAACAATAGAATCATGCCAGTCAAAAAATGGAGATGAATAAAAATTTACTTTACTTTAATCAAATATTTATTGAAATCAAAAATAAAGCAAATTTTTATAAAATCCTATTTAGAATATTGTAAACATGAGTAGCTTATTACCATGTAAAAGTGAACGCATGCTTTTTATTCGTTAAGGCTGCAATGTTGAACGCGACTTACAAGAAACGGTTCATTATTCATAAAATTACTTTCACAATTACTTTTTCGTTTACTGTTTATTCAATGTTTCAATTTGTTTGGCTTTTTTGTTTTGTTTTTTCATTTCCCTTTTTCCAATCTTTGTTTTGTTCCAGACGTTTTTTAATCATTAAATTGTAGTCTAACCGTAAGAAAAAAAAATGGTTACAAAGGCAATCCAACTTTCCAACAGATTTCCACCACCACCACCATCACCACCTTCTATCCGCTCTTCTCTCTGAAAATCAACTCCCTGCTTTCCATCTGTCCTTTCATTTACTTCAGTTGGTCTCCACATATGCTAATTAGTTCTTCACATATGTAGATCAGTCCCAACTATAAAAGTCTATCATTGTGAAGAGAAACACTTTTTTACTCTGGTAGATGGGCATTCACGACATTCCAACTATAAAAGTCTATCATTGTGAAGAGAAACACTTTTTTACTCTGGTAGATGGGCATTCACGACATTCCAACTATAAAAGTCTATCATTGTGAAGAGAAACACTTTTTTACTCTGGTAGATGGGCATTCACGACATCCCAACTATAAAAGTCTATCATTGTGAAGAGAAACACTTTTTTACTCTGGTAGATGGGCATTCACGACATCCCAACTATAAAAGTCTATCATTGTGAAGAGAAACACTTTTTTACTCTGGTAGATGGGCATTCACGACATCCCAACTATAAAAGTCTATAATTGTGAAGAGAAACACTTTTTTACTCTGGTAGATGGGCATTCACGACATGCAAAGCATCGCATTCTATTTTCAGCTGGTAAGCATTCCTCTTTATTGTCACATAAATTAACTTTAAAATGTTAGTATTTTTTTCATTCAATTTCCACACCACCACAAACAAGATATTCTAAACTGTTCATGATTCTAATTTTCATCTTTTTATTTTTTACAAAACATCCCAGTACTAATAGGATTTTTACATTTTACTTTCTATTTATTTTTTCATAATTAAACTTACTATGTTCCGATGAATTGGCTACTCTGGTGCCCCCTCAACATAAATTCACAAGACCAACTCGACAATCAACTAAATCCCATTCATTCACTGTGGAGGTCCCCAGATGCCAGAGAGCCTTCTACTCAAATAGCTTCTTTCATCGTGCTGCTGGCCTCTGGAACTCCCTCCCTGCCCCCGGTTTCCCCGACAGTACTGACATGCAGAAATTTAAAACTAATGTAAACAGACATCTCGCTGCACAGATCTCAATTTAGGTTGACCCCCCCCACAACCTTCTCCCCTTTTCTTTCTTCTCAGTAGCCCCTTACGTCTACAGTGGTGGCCTGCCTTGTATGGGGGTGAACTACGTCAAAAAAAAAAAAAGAAAAGCTAAACTCTACGTCTATCGTCTCATTACGTTACACGTGGACAATTTGATTCTGGAAAATGGCAAAAAAGGTAACGCAAACTTACTGCCGGCTTCTTTGGTTCATCGTATGTAATTTTACTATTCGTGTTATCTATGCCCTTCAGTTTCACCTGCTGGGAATAGTATGAGGTACTAATATCAATCATGCTGTTCACCTGAAAACAATTAAAGAAATCTTAGGTAACATAATAAACTTTGGTACTGGCACAGCTTTTCAACCAGACAAAACTGACTTTTGCCGAAACAGAAATACGTAAACGAACCAGCGTTAAAAACGAAATGAGACGGCTTTTTAATAGAAAAAAGTATGTTTATATTTAGACAATTTTTTTTTGGGGGGGGGGGGGGGACAAAGAAATCCAATGAAATAATTTTTTTTTTTTTTATGGTAAAGTTAACATTTTTCTTCTTTTTTTTTCAATGAATTGTGTTTCTTATGAATAAACCAAAGATTGTAAAGAACATAATCAATGAAACAACAATTTTTATAGATTTACTTTCTTTTTTCTTTGTATTGATACAGCTTTAGAAACGGACAAATATCGACTAGGTTAGGGTTAGTTTAGGGTTAAAAAAAAAAAAACAGTTTTATTTTTGTCCGGTTCAAAAACTGTACAAGCTTCTAAGCACTTCGGCATCTTCCGGCTGTTTACGTAAATGGCCGGAAGATGTGAAACAAAAAGTCGGTTTTATCTGGTTCAAAAGCTGACCAGTACACTATCTCAGAAGACAGTAACTCTTTGCAAAAAATAACTTGAAAAATAAAAATTGCTGAAGATGGGGAGACGTGATATAATCATTTAGTCTTTAATTATCTTATATCAATCAAGAGGTCGAACTCTGGCAATCAACAAAACCATACTTTGTTTCTTACTCCTTCCCAGAGATGTGAGTAGCCAATGGTAAAAAAAACCTGAAATCAAAATAAATTTCCCAACCTGGGGGGGCCACGGTCCCCTATGTGTGTTCATGGAGAGACGGCAGCGCAAAAACAATAACTTTTATTCTAAAAATATCCAATCAGTAGCAACTAAGAAAGTCAAAACTAAGAGAAACACACCAAGTGTGCATCTGGTGAAAAGAATAGACAGGAAGTAATTCTTTGATGAAACAAAAGTCATCTAACTCCCCTACCTCGTTCATGAATCCTTTGAAGTCTTAGCCTTCATGGCAAAATTAACATTTTCAGTTTTCAGAGAGAACTGTCGTAAGACGAAAAAGGAAGGTAAGGCAAGAAAAGATAGAAAGGAAGAGGAGAGAAAAAATAGGAAAAGAAAAAGAAAGATATAGAGAAACAGAGGAAGAAAGAGAAATAAAATCCAGCCAAAAAGTGACAAAAAATAAGGAGGTAATGCTCTAGCAATTTAGCAGAAATCAGCCTTTTCTGATTAAAAATAAGTGGATTTTACCAAAAAGTGGAGAACTCACATCCATTGGTCGCTCTAGTGATTTAAGCGGAAATACAATTTGTTTTATGGATAAGAAAAAAGCTAACTTCCGCTAAAAAGTGAACAACTCACATCCCTGTTTCCATGACTGAGAGCAAAACTTGCTGCGCATGTTCCATCGCTATCAACACCTGTGTAGGCTGTGTCTCTTTGCTGAAAATCGATGGTTGGACATTCTTCTTTTTCAAAAGTAGGTTTATTGAGTCGCACACCGCTCATTACATTATAATTGATTAATTACATTATAGGACATGTATTGCATAGAGAGAAATGATATGAGAATGATATGATGGATGTGTAATGTAAGTGGTAAAGATAGACTTAGATCTGATGACCTCAAAGGAAGAGTAAATCTAGACAGTATAGGGAGTAGATGCAGAACAAGACTTTGTTGGTATGGCCACGTTGGAATGGATGAGAGTTCTTGGGTTAGTAGATGTAGAACAATTGAGGATGCAGGTTCAATTCACAGGAGAAGGCCAAGGAAAACATGGAAGGAAGTGATAAAAATGGACCTGAGAGAAAGAGGGATTAATAAAAACCTAGCCATAGATAGGTTAGTTTTGAAGTCAATTTCTTAAAGCCATTCAACGAATGCCAGCATGTAAAACAGATATTAAATGGATGATAGTGATGTGAAAATGCAGTAGGCTGCATTTTCTTTAGTAATGTGTATGAATGGCGGACATTGCAAATGTTAGATGCTCGACCCGGAGGAAAGAGGGAGGCACAAGATAAAGTGAAAATATCTTTGGTTTCATTTGGGCCACCCAAGAAGTTTGTTACCCTTTCAGATGAATTAAGTGTCTCATAAAAGGCTGGACCCATGCGGATATGTTCATAGATTGTCGCCATGATAATTCTCTGTCTGACAGTTATCTCAGGTTGAGATCTTAAGTGGCTAAGTGCTTGGATGACCAGTGAAAAGACCCGGTTAACAGGAAGAAGGAGACAAAAGGAGCAGAGCTGGTCCACTGGGCATGACAGGAAGTTGGAGGTTTGCTGGGATAGCTAGATTAGTTTGAAACTTGGGGCCGGTGGAGGCAGGATGGACCATCTGTGTCCCTTAGCCAAAGGACTGTGGGGAACTTGTTTCCACTTCGCCGGGATAGAGAGATCTCATTTTTTTTGTTCTTGGCCTTTTGGCTAAGATCAAAGTGTAGTATCTGTTCCGATGGATACTGCACGAGACTGGTCCTGTGCAGTTCTAGGAGGTCCACACTCCCAGGCTTCGCCTCCCCTCTTTGGGGAGGTGTAAGTTTATTGCTTACTGCCTGAGGCGCCCCTACCGGGGAATGCCGACGGGGCTGCCCAGGCAATTTTTAAACCCCACTTTCCCGACCCGACCTTGGGTCACATCTTACTTGTGGGAGTAAGATAAAAACTGGCCTTGTGCCTAACTCCTGGAGAGGAGTAAATCAATATTCCACTTAGAGACACGAGTATCTTTTGTAACATTCAACAAATAAATTTGTTACTTGTTTATAAATTAGACTCGTGGCTTTTTACTTGGCATGAGAGTATTTGTTACAGCACTGAGTGAGATCAACCAACATCTTTGCACCGGCACAACGTGTGGGATGATTACGGCCAGTGCAGTAAACGTACAAACAACTCGCATAAATACATGTTCACATCTGGTGCCGCAACCCAGATTTTGATGGCTGTTAATCATGTTTTTGCAAGAAAGTATTTATTTGAAAATGAACGACAACATAAAGAACATATGGCAGCTTACTTTTGAAAAGCTCAGTTTGTGACGTCACCCATTTTCAAATAAATATATTTCTTTCTGGATAATAATCATTCATTTTTTTTCAATCTTCTCTTCCTCTTTTCATTATTTACGTCATTTGCCTCCTCCCACTATCCATCTAAAACATTCATGTACAGATGAAGTGTGCACGGTGACAAGCAAGCAAGATAATAAACAACAACAGAGTTTAATTAGTGGGACTTGCAACCCTCCGAAGAAAATTGGCCAGGAAAGAATCGGAAGACTCTTTTCACCCAAAATGCTCAGCCTTTATCCACAATATAAAAAATATTCATCATCATCATCATCATCATCATCATCACCATCATCATCACCATCCATTTTATCGTCTTATTTCCCTTGATCAGAGGTCTGACATTTTCGATAGCTTGCAATCTCAGTCTCCAAGCTTTGCGGTCTTCGGGACTGATCCTGTTTAAATTCCACTGTCTAAGATCCTTGTTGATGGTTGGCATCCAAGTTGTCTTGGCTTGTCCAACTTTCCTCCAGCCGTCCACCTCAAGGTCTCTGCATTTTCTTGTTCAATAGTCGTTCCTCTCAACATAGCCAAACTAACATAGCCAACTGATTGTCAGTTCATCAATCTTTGGCATATTTAGCCTCGGCCAACAGGGTATCAGAATGTGTGACAGTAAAATGAAAACAATCATTGAATTAGAAAAAAGAAAAAAAATAGTTAATTAATGAGATGTACTTTTGCAAAACAATATGCAAATTAGTTACTCTTACGACGTCCATCGAATTCACATGATCAGTATTTTAGAACGCTATTGGTCATCTATTGTGAATATGAATTTGGAATATTAATCTCACTGTTAGTGCGATAAATTAACCACAGATAGATATATAGTAATCCAGGTAAGGTTTGTATCCACAGGTTAAAATCCAGAGAATCTTTTCTGTATTTATATAATAGTACTCAATAATAAATAGAGCTATTCATATAATAGTTTTATTCATACAAACATTTGGCTACATATCATGACACGTTTCAACTGGAGTTTTTGAAGATATCGGGTTTACAAAAGCTCTGATTGGAATGTGTCATGATATGTATCCAAATGTTTGTATAAATAAAACTATCATACAGATAGATATATATACATTTTTAAAGAAAATGTCTTAACTGTTATGACATTTTCTAAAATAGAGTAGAATTTTGACCTGAAATTCAAAAGTTGATTTTTACCTGTAGACAATAATGTCCCGAAAGAGAATATTTTTCCGCAGTGGCCACCTGAGGGGGCAAATATTGCATCCCCAATTCTGTTAGGTCCGCCACCAACCATTGTTCATAGACAAGTTTCTTTATTTTATCCAAACTGAGATGATCTCCGGAATTCTGTTGAAAAAAGAAAAAAAAATGCTGTAACAGATTATGTTTCTAAAATATATTTGAGATGCGGATTGATAATTTATTTTTACATGAAGTAATAATAAAGATGTGGCACAAAAATTTGTATTATTTGGACTACTATTCTCATCTTGGTTGTTATTTTCACAACGTTTCGGTCGATGTAACCTCCGATCCTCATCAGGTGCATTTTTTCAAACTAAGTAACGTTTTGGTCGATGTAACCTCCAACTTCTTCAAGTACATCTTTTTGAACTTGGGAACCTTTATGTCAGACTCGGGAACCTATATAAAATTTCAAACTGAACCCTTTATTTAATCCACGGGGGTGGATTGTTCTCATAATAATCCGGCTCAGTCCTAGGAGGTGCATTCTCCCAGTGGTTACCTTCTATTTTTGCAGGGGGGTTAGGGTTAGGATTAGGGTACTTTAACTAGAGAATGTCAACAAGTTCATACATGGCTATTTTTGTACTCAACCAAAATGCCCCCTACAAGCTGATTTTCCTCAGCTTCCAGCCTTATGCCACATCTTGCTCCAGTGAGAGGCAAGTAAAACCAAAGCTTTTAGTATAGAATGTCATGGGTCATACTATGAGGACCAAAATAAAATGGCTCAATAGAAGTGAGTAAAAAAAAAAAATCAATATTATATTTTAAATTTACAAATAAACAAAAACAAAACAAAAGCCACTTACTTGATGTTCCTCTTGCAGCCAATCAATACAAGCCTCTACCCATTCATCGAGCACTTTGATGTGGATGCTTTTCAAATAGGACGTAATCGCAGCCAACGTTCCCGTCATGTTGATCACGTGTCAACTTTCACGGCATCTCTAATGCAGGAGGAAATACAAAACAATTACATGGTATTATTCTGGACAGACAGAGCTTCTATATAGATGTATTGACACATCTTAAAATGCTTTTTCTGATTTAACCGTGACAGACTGACAGACGGAGAAATGAGTGGATATATCGAAAAATTCTACATTTAACATGAGCGTGACAAACCGGCAAGAAGACAAAGCTTCTCATAGCGATGTCCGGACGTATCTTGAAATGCGATTTTAAACTTAAGCGTGACAGATGAATGGACTGACCGATGGACATAGAACTAAACAGAACTTCTATGAGCAAAGCTTCTTTCAAAAAACTACCAATCTGTGGAATACAATACCATGAGGTTGCTTCAACATGGTCATTTAAAGTCCAATGTGAACAAATTCTTGTTGAGATGTCGTCTTAAATAATTAAATTCTGACCAGTTTTAACCATCGTCTCCAATCTTCATGGTGTTTGTCTCCCCGTTCATCTGACAAAGCCATTAACCCTTATCCTCAAGTGGCCTTTGGGCCTTAATAAGCGGTGACTTGTAGCAGTTGCATAAGCGAACTATTTCATATTGATGTACTTTAGCTTTAACTGAGATGGTGATTCGGCTTTCCGCATGCATAATCATTGACTTCTTTTTTTTTTTTCTTATCCTTCTGTTTTTGCTGGAGATGGGGCATCCTACCGGATGCCAGATATTCACTGACTGTTTCAGACACTTCAGCCTAGAGATCGTTTTAAGATTCTAACCGTCCCTTTAAGTGCAGTTGTTTGTATTTCTCTTGCACTCGGTTCACCGGGTATACTCGCCATATAGCTCTTGAAATTCTTCTTCATTAGTCCTGTTGCTCCTATAATTACTGGTATGATGGAGATTTTCCTAAGATTCCAGTTTCTTTTCATGTTGTACATAAGACCTTGGTATTTCGTAATCTTTTCCCTTTCTGCTCTGTTCAATCCTGCATCATTAGGGACACTGACTTTAACTAGGGTTGCTACTTTCTCCCTTTTGTCCCATATTACGATGTCAGGTTTAACAGCTCCGTTTTCTAGATATGTAGCTGTAGGGATTGCATAGTCATAGTGGATGGTGTATAAATTATTTCCAACTGTTCTTTCTGGTATATGCTCCCAGGACTTATTGCTACACTGGATATTCAACTCTTTACTGTGTAGGCGTATGACATGTAAATGTGTAGCGAAAATCATATGCATCAACATATTTGGTGCCAAAGACAATATACAGCGTCAAGCCAGTTCCCGCTTTTTCTCCAAACCGAACAGACATAACTGACCCTGTTCTCAATCTGACTCAACCACAAGCAGGCGAGATGCTGAACTCCAAGATATTATATTATCTAACGAACATGAGCCCGCCCATTGCACCATCTCTCTTTTGTTCCTGTGTTCCCGTCGAATAAATATTAACATCTATTTAGTTGTGGAGACATTATTTATTTCAAGGAAGAATGGTGAGCCTTTTCTTGTGTAACATTTATATTTCAGTCAGATTCGGCCAGACGTACTAAATCTTCCAAGTAAGTTCGTCATTCCGACTTTCTTCCTGATTTAAACCTTCTTAATTCACCCCGTACATTAGTACATGAAAAAAGAAACCTCTGATAGAAATGCGAAGATACGTGTTTTGTTCCATTTTGTTTTTTTTGTTTTCTATCTGTGCATCTCGTACTAGAGTTAGGCATTTTGTAAATGTTCATTCAGTCATGCGCAACTCAATTTTTTGTGCTACTTGTAAGCATTGTGTACACAAGAAGGTAATGTTGAGAGATGATAACCAGTTTGTGTGCAAGAAGTGTAATACAATGGTGACTGATGAGAAATCAAATGTGGAAAAAAAATGTGTGGATGGTGAGGCTATTGAGGTTGTTCAAAAGTTTTGTTACATTGGCGATACCATTAAAACACAGAGAGGAACTAGTGTTGGTGTGACTGCAAAAGTTCTGAGTTGATAAGAGTAAGTTCAATGAACTTCTACCATTACTAACAAGCAGAGTGTTACAGTTGTCAATCAAGGGAAGAGTCTATCAGGCATGTGTACACAGTGTGATGATGTGTAGAAGTGAAACCTGGCCAATGAGAGTTGAGGACATACGTTAGAGAGAAATGACATGCGAATGATATGATGGATGTGTAATGTGAGTCTTAAAGACAGACTTAGTTTTGGTGACCTCAGAAGATAAAATCTGAGCAGTATAAGGAAATGTGTGAAATGGCCGAAGAAGTTTACGATTTGAAAGCTGGGTAAAAAAAAAGCAAAAAAGGCAGACGACACTAAGCATGATTAGGGTTTGAACTAAACTCCTCAAAATAAATAAAGTTGAAAAAAACTTTCTCAAAAAAGAAGGATAAGAAATAAAGTTGATTAACTTCCTGATTTGAAGAAAATTAATAAATCCATTCTTAACACATAGGGGGGGGGGGCGTTGATTAGCCTTAACTTTAAGTCAGGAAAAAAACGAAAAAGTTGTTTCATTTAATGTTGGTACTAATGGACGGCTCGTCAATTTCCAAACTGTTCCGTAAATCGCAATCAGAAAAATTTGTGTATAGATCAGTTTTGTGTAAATGTTTTGATTCCCGACACATGTAATTTTATCGGAAAGACAATATGCAGTAGCTTAAAAATTGTTTGTTTTTTTTAAGATTATGACATGCTGAAGGTATTGGCGTTAAAATCAATGGAATATTAAGCATAAAATAGGGGGAAACAACTTTTTAAATTAGTAAATTAGCCGACACACTGGCATATTTCTAAGATAGATGCAAGTCGATATAAAACTTGGAACGAAGAATAGATCAAGTGAGTTATATGAAAATAATTTATTTTAAAAAATTAAAATATTTTAAAATATTTGTTTGACAACATAATTATTTTGTTTTAAATAAATTGTTTTTATATAAATCACTTAAAGACTTTGCTTTTTTTCGTTTTACCTATTAATCGTTCCAAGTTTTATATTGACAAGCTTTCCAGGTGTTCATGTTAAAAATATGCCAGTGTGTCGGCTAATGTACTAATTTAAAGTGTTTTTTTTTTTTATTTCATATGTAATACTAAATTGATTTTAACGCCAATAAGTTCAGCATGTCATAAGAGTACCCGACTCAAAGTCAGCAGCAAACGGTGTCCAATCGAATTTAGTTCCTGATATTAAAGACCGGTGCTTCTGCTGTTTAACCAATGACATGTTAGGCCTCTCTTAAAAAAAATAGCTAAAGAAATGCATAAACTTTGTTATTTACTTACATAGTAACTGAAAAAAAGATTGTACACCAAAGATTACGCAAATCCATCCAGTATTTATTAAATTAAAAATAAAAAACGATTTTATCTATATGTCGCCATTTTTCTTAGATTTTGACTTTTTCCGAAAATTATCTCCCTTGCCTTACCGAGTTAGCTGAAATGTCTACTGGTACGCAAGATCGTTTTTTTGTTTTTTTTCTTATAATTTAATAAATACTGGATAAATTTGCGTATGTTTTTCTGTACAATCTTATTTTCAGCTAACACATAACAAAGTTTATACATTTCTTTAGATATTTTAATGTCATTGTGAAACAGCAGAAGCGGTGCTTCTTCGAAGACGCGTGACTATTAAAGTGTTAATACCATAAAAAAACATTATTATATACTTACGCAGCATAAATAAGTATCCTCACCAAAAAGTAGGAAAAATGATCGAGTAGAATTTGAATTAAAAATAAATATCAGTTTCATCGTATTTTGAAGACTGCTATTGATTTGTTACTTGTTAATATGACAGACTGGGTTATCTCCCCCTGAATTTCGTATTTTTTTTGCTCGAATCAATGGCGGAATCCGAAAAAACGTAAAATGTCTACGTTTGCAAATGTCGATTGACGCTTCCAGAAAAATTGATTTTTGCTTTTAATTAAAGTTCTACTCAATAATTTTTCCGACTTTTTGGTGAGTATACTTATTTAAATCTGCTGCGTAAATATTTTTTTTAATGGTATTGATACTTATTTAAATCTGCTGCGTAAATATTTTTTTAATGGTATTGATACTTATTTAAATCTGCTGCGTAAGTATTTTTTTTAATGGTATTGATACTTATTTAAATCTGCTGCGTAAATATTTTTTTTAATGGTATTGATACTTATTTAAATCTGCTGCGTAAGTATTTTTTTTAATGGTATTGATACTTATTTAAATCTGCTGCGTAAGTATTTTTTTTAATGGTATTGATACTTATTTAAATCTGCTGCGTAAGTATTTTTTTTAATGGTATTGATACTTATTTAAATCTGCTGCGTAAGTATTTTTTTAATGGTATTGATACTTATTTAAATCTGCTGCGTAAGTATTTTTTTTAATGGTATTGATACTTATTTAAATCTGCTGCGTAAGTATTTTTTTTAATGGTATTGATACTTATTTAAATCTGCTGCGTAAGTATTTTTTTTAATGGTATTGATACTTATTTAAATCTGCTGCGTAAGTATTTTTTTTAATGGTATTGATACTTATTTAAATCTGCTGCGTAAGTATTTTTTTTAATGGTATTGATACTTATTTAAATCTGCTGCGTAAGTATTTTTTTAATGGTATTGATACTTATTTAAATCTGCTGCGTAAGTATTTTTTTTAATGGTATTGATACTTATTTAAATCTGCTGCGTAAGTATTTTTTTTAATGGTATTGATACTTATTTAAATCTGCTGCGTAAGTATTTTTTTTAATGGTATTGATACTTATTTAAATCTGCTGCGTAAGTATTTTTTTTAATGGTATTGATACTTATTTAAATCTGCTGCGTAAGTATTTTTTTTAATGGTATTGATACTTATTTAAATCTGCTGCGTAAGTATTTTTTTTAATGGTATTGATACTTATTTAAATCTGCTGCGTAAGTATTTTTTTTAATGGTATTGATACTTATTTAAATCTGCTGCGTAAGTATTTTTTTTAATGGTATTGATACTTATTTAAATCTGCTGCGTAAGTATTTTTTTAATGGTATTGATACTTATTTAAATCTGCTGCGTAAGTATTTTTTTTAATGGTATTGATACTTATTTAAATCTGCTGCGTAAGTATTTTTTTTAATGGTATTGATACTTATTTAAATCTGCTGCGTAAGTATTTTTTTTAATGGTATTGATACTTATTTAAATCTGCTGCGTAAGTATTTTTTTTAATGGTATTGATACTTATTTAAATCTGCTGCGTAAGTATTTTTTTTAATGGTATTGATACTTATTTAAATCTGCTGCGTAAGTATTTTTTTAATGGTATTGATACTTATTTAAATCTGCTGCGTAAGTATTTTTTTTAATGGTATTGATACTTATTTAAATCTGCTGCGTAAGTATTTTTTTTAATGGTATTGATACTTATTTAAATCTGCTGCGTAAGTATTTTTTTTAATGGTATTGATACTTATTTAAATCTGCTGCGTAAGTATTTTTTTTAATGGTATTGATACTTATTTAAATCTGCTGCGTAAGTATTTTTTTTAATGGTATTGATACTTATTTAAATCTGCTGCGTAAGTATTTTTTTTAATGGTATTGATACTTATTTAAATCTGCTGCGTAAGTATTTTTTTTAATGGTATTGATACTTATTTAAATCTGCTGCGTAAGTATTTTTTTTAATGGTATTGATACTTATTTAAATCTGCTGCGTAAGTATTTTTTTTAATGGTATTGATACTTATTTAAATCTGCTGCGTAAGTATTTTTTTTAATGGTATTGATACTTATTTAAATCTGCTGCGTAAGTATTTTTTTTAATGGTATTGATACTTATTTAAATCTGCTGCGTAAGTATTTTTTTTAATGGTATTGATACTTATTTAAATCTGCTGCGTAAGTATTTTTTTTAATGGTATTGATACTTATTTAAATCTGCTGCGTAAGTATTTTTTTTAATGGTATTGATACTTATTTAAATCTGCTGCGTAAGTATTTTTTTTAATGGTATTGATACTTATTTAAATCTGCTGCGTAAGTATTTTTTTTAATGGTATTGATACTTATTTAAATCTGCTGCGTAAGTATTTTTTTTAATGGTATTGATACTTATTTAAATCTGCTGCGTAAGTATTTTTTTTAATGGTATTGATACTTATTTAAATCTGCTGCGTAAGTATTTTTTTTAATGGTATTGATACTTATTTAAATCTGCTGCGTAAGTATTTTTTTTAATGGTATTGATACTTATTTAAATCTGCTGCGTAAGTATTTTTTTTAATGGTATTGATACTTATTTAAATCTGCTGCGTAAGTATTTTTTTTAATGGTATTGATACTTATTTAAATCTGCTGCGTAAGTATTTTTTTTAATGGTATTGATACTTATTTAAATCTGCTGCGTAAGTATTTTTTTTAATGGTATTGATACTTATTTAAATCTGCTGCGTAAGTATTTTTTTTAATGGTATTGATACTTATTTAAATCTGCTGCGTAAGTATTTTTTTTAATGGTATTGATACTTATTTAAATCTGCTGCGTAAGTATTTTTTTTAATGGTATTGATACTTATTTAAATCTGCTGCGTAAATATATAATAATGTTTTTTATGGTATTGATACTTTAATAGTTATGCGTCTTCGTAAAAACACCGAAAGACTTCTTGTTTTGGATCGCTTACTCTTCTGGTTTGCCAAGTTTGTGTACTAATTTTTATTTACTAATTTATTTATCAAATTGTTAGATGAAAGTACAGAATAGTTAACAAAGCCCCTTCCCTCACCATATTAAGAATGGCTTTCTAAATAATCTTTTGCAATTTCCGGACCCTGCTCAAATGAAAACGTTATTATTTATAAAGCCATTCTTAACATGGGCAGGGGGGCGCGGGGTTGTTAACTATTCTGTACTTTCACCTAACAATTTAATAAATAAATTTTGGAAACTGAAACTCTCGCCAGAAGTTATATTACAGATGAAGTTTAATATCAGGAACTAAATCTGACCGAACACCGTTTGCTGCTGACTTTGAGTCAGGTAGAGTAACATGGGGTATTAGGCACCATGGGGCATTAGGTACCAGCAACTCGGTAACCTTCACAAACCTCTTTATAGCATTATTATGACACTTGTTGTAGGGCAATAAGATCAAAGCTTGTCTGATCACTGAACAAACACAGACCTTGATCCGCACGAGTAGCATTTACTGAGCCAATCAAAAGTCGTCTTTTTTGACAAGTTCAGAAGCTGTTTTTTATCCATATCTGCAGACATTTTGAAACAGACTTCAAAACTTTATGCTTCAGAAGGGCAACTGAACAAAACTTTTTTCTCTGCAAAACCACTGAGCCTGCAAACCGTTCTTTTGCTGCTGAAGCACCGCGATATATCAGAGATAAGTACCAAACCATTTTTACACTTGATTTAATTCAGATTGCCATTTTTCAGAGCTGGAAAGTGTGTCATGGTGGTCTGCCTCCACAGGCTATCAAACATGATCATGATTTCCACACCAATTTTTAAAACTGCTACAAATTCAACTTGCCATGTTTTTGTATGCTTTTAGTATGTTAATTGCTTTGTACTGGTACTCATTTAAGCATAATTCATGTCATTGTGTGTATTTTCTTTTTTTTAAATATCTTGATCTTTTAAAAAAAGTGGTGCTTAATGCCCTATGTCTGTATTTTTCTGAAGGAAAAGAGTTGAAAATCTCTTAAAGTAATTTAATTAAGAAACATGACTATATAAGTTAAGTTTGACCTGTTTTTATTATTGAGGAAGTAATATAAAACCAGAAATTTGTAATAACAAGTCAACATTTACTGATACTAATACTTGGGCATACAGGTGCCTAATGACTCGTTAAAAAATTGTCTGTTCACAGATGGTTCGCAACTATCAGAAGACTGAGGGTGGAAGGAGGAATCTGAGCCAATCAGAGGAGATGGTTGCTGTATATGAGGTTGTCATGAAGAAGCAGATGTCTGCCAACCAAATAGTATAAAGTCAACAAGAAACCATGACCCTCATCCTCAACCCTAGGACCCTCATCTTCAGTCTCCACTCAAGGACTCTCATCCTCAGACATGCCTGTGCCCTTGCTGACTTCATCATATTCATCTGATTCATTGAAAGACTTCTTTCTCAAACAAATGACTCCCCACTTTCAAGCTGCAACAAGAGGGAATCAGCTAGAATACAGCGATTCCGATATGTGGAGAGCCTCACAGCACATGAAAGTATCACCAGACTCATGGAGACATCTGCTGCTAAGAAGGTTGCTACAGCATCCAGAGGACGTGACAGAAGGAAAGGAAATGGGAAAGACAAGAGTAAAAGATACCAGTACAGGAGGCACAATCAACACCACGATCAAGAAGCCGACTGTCAACATTGGGGATTTTGACACTGAGGAATGTTGTAAATGTGGTATTGGAGATGGCATTAACTGGATTCAGTGGCACATCTGTCATTCCTGGTATCACATACAGTGCACGAGCATCAACATTTCACTTGAAGACCTCCAAAATGAGGGATGGCTGTGTGATTTTTGCACACAATAGCCCCGGTGCTTAATGCCCCGCGAGGTGACTGAAATTTGTGGAAAGTTAACCTTAGTTGTTAAACAATTCTATAAATACATTTTCTTCTCTGGTGAACACATGTTAACTGGTATGTGTTTAAACAAAGACATCACAAATATATTTTGCCCATGATAATCTAAAGAAACTTTGAACACGATATTTTATGTCGATGAAGCGTAGAGTCAGTAAAAAAGGTGGTGCTTAATACCCATACTTACCCTACTCTTCTGGTTTCTCAAGTTTAGTTATAAAAAAACTTTTGGACCCTATTCTCGACGATTTCCACTGTTTGTTTGTTTTTTGTTGTTGTTGCTTTTATTTTAACAACAAAATTATAATATAAATGGCAGAGGTTCTAAGAAATAAATTTGAAAGTTTACAGTTGGTCCCTTATAAAAATAAATATAAAATACACTCGACCAACCCGACAATCAGCTAAATCCCATTCATTCACTGTTGAGGTCCCCATGTGCCGGAGAGTCTTCTATTTCAATAGCTTCTTTTCTCGAACTGCCGGCCTTTGGAACTCCCTCCCTGCTCCCTGTTTCCCCGACTGTACCGTCATGAAGAAATTTAAAATTAATGTGAACAAGCATCTCGCTGCACAGCTCCCAGTTTAGGATGACCCCAAAAAACTGTCACCTTTTTTTTTTTAACATAGTTCACCCCAGACAAGGCAGGCTGCCACTGTAGACGTAAGGGGCTACTGAGAAGAAAGAAAAGAGAGAAGGTTAGGGGGAGGGACCTAAATTGGGATCTGCGCAGCGAGATGTCTGTTTACATTAGTTTAAAATTTCTGCATGTCAGTACCGTCGGGGAAACAGGGAGGGAGTTCCAGGGGCCAGTAGCACGGGGAAAGAAGCTATTTGAGTAGAAAGCTCTCCGGCATCTGCGGACCTCTACAGTGAATGGATGGGATTTGGCAGATTGTTGAGTTGGTCTAGTGTACTTACGTCGAGTAATTCTCAGTAGCCCTTTACGTCTACAGTGGCAACTTGTCTTGTTTGGGGTGAACTCATTTTTTTTTAAATAAATAAATTGAGACCCTATTCTGGAAAATTACCCATTATTTACAAATATATTAAACTTCTCGGGGATATTTTTTTTTTTCTCTCAAGTTGCAATGATAGAAATAGGTCATTCACATGCTTTAAACAAAATGTTTGTATTTTGTGGATGCGACGGAAAATTACGTAGATATACCAAATGTCATTAATAATTAATGAACATGAAAAGAAATAAAGTCATCAAATTATGAATTTGACAACCAAAGAATGAATCGAGGCCATGTTTATTTTGGTAATACTAACATTTTTTAAAATATTTAACGAAATAACCAACAAATAAAAGATGCATAACTACATAAAGAAGAATTTTAAAAAATACAAATCGATGAAATGATTGAACGTGAAAAATAATTACCACTGATTGAATCATCAAAAATGATTTAAAACATCAACAAAACAAATTGCGCTTGGCGCGCCATGACAGCGAAGATTCGAAAAATAAAAGATCCTACCACAATTATTTCTTTGCCGAAAATTATTATTTGACGCAATTGAATATAAACAAACTATGATAAAAATTAATTACACTAATTTTAGATATTTTTTAAGCTGTAAATAGTATAAATAATTGCTTGTAAAATAATTAAATCCGTTTGTATCTACGGCTATTTTTATGGTAGCTAAACATTAAAAAAAAAGGTTTCTGCTGTGCAACAACCACTTGAACTATATTTCTAAGAGAAGAACCGAATTACAGGAAAAAAATTCTAGAAATTTCCAAAATTTAAAAATCTGTGCATTTATTTGGTGGCCGTCTTCCAAGATTGTTTTCTTTTTATCCTAAACAGGTAAATTGTAAAAAATATTGAAATCAATTCGTATTTATTTTCCGTGTTATAGCAGCCAGCATGCATTGTTATTCTTCTTGTTGTTGATGATGATGATCACAATCATGGTGATGATTTTTTTCCGCTCAAATGAAAATTATGTTTTTTGCGTTTTGACTATTGTTTTTCGTTCTCTTGGTTTCAAGTAATTTTTATTATATTAAATCGAGTATTGTTTTTAATATAATTATTTATGGCAATTGAAATATAAAACAAATATTTATTTTCTTATGTATTTATTTTTCTTTCGCGCTCTCTCGCATTCACTATAGCAGCAACAGGATATTTGGGGAAGATAAAATTGTATCCTTTGCCCCCATTCTGTTAATGAAAAAATAGAAAGCGCGATTAGACATCAATATCCTGGAGATATTTCAGAACATTAAATAAATTTTTAAATATATATATATATATATATATATATATATATATATATATATATATATATATATATATATTAGACTTTAGAGTGGGGGTTTACTTTAATATATAACTATAACGCAAAAGGATCATCCAGTTCTTGACCACATCGCGTAGAACAGAACGAGTAACCATTTTTTTTGTATTCCCAAAATGGACACAATTTTAAGATTTTTTTAGTGTTGCTGTTAATGAGGACATTTTTGAAAAGGAGGGGGGCCACTGTTATCGAAAGAAAAAACATTTTATTACTTATGTTCATGCACCAGCATTTTTTTCACTTAATTGTAACATTTTATTGTGCTTCTATTGAAGGAGATCCATATTGGCCTGCATGTTTCCGATTACAATTTACGGAACTAAGCGGGCATGGTTGAAACAGTTTACGATTTGAAAGCCGCAAAAAAATGCAAAAAGGCAGACGACACTCCGTCTGAGGTATGGTCCTGTGCAGTTCTAGGAGGTCCACCCTCCGAGGCTTTGCTTTCTCGCCTTTTGAGAGGGGGTTAGTTTATTGCTAATCGCTTGAGGCGCCTCTACCTGGGAATGCCGACGGGGCTGCCCAGGCATTTTTTGGTCGACCAGAGTGCTATTTCTCTAGAGCGCTGGCTTTTCAAATCCCACTTTCCCGACCTTTTGTCTCATCTTCCCGCCGTGGGAGGGAGATAAATAAAATCTTACTAAGTGCTGTTACTAGAGGTAACGTCACTAGGAGTAGGTGCACCATCCCGCGTTCGTATGATGAGCCAGTGTGTATTGATGTACTCCTCTCCAGGAGTTAGGCACAAGGCCAGTTTTTATCTTACTCCCACAAGTAAGATGTGACCCAGGGTCGGGAAAGTGGGGTTTTAAAAATTGCCTGGGCACCCTGTCGGCATTCCCCGGTAGGGGCGCCTCAGGCAGTAAGCTATAAACTTACTCCTCCCCAAAGAGGGAAGGCGAAGCCTGGGGGGGTGGACCTCCTAGAACTACACAGAACAGACCCATAGACCGGCGTAAATCAAACCCCGAAGATCAAAACAATACCAGTCTATGGGGTGCAGTATCCATCGGAACAGATACTACACTTTGATCTTAGCCAAAAGACCAAGAACAAGTGTGAGCCAGTGTGTAGCCATGCTGAGGAAATCTTATTATTTTTTTCTTGTTTTGTTTTTATTTTTGCAATTTTTTTATCTGTTTGTTTTTGCAGGGGATGGGGCATCCAACTGGATGCCAGACATTCACCTGCTATTTCAGAGACTCCAACCGAGAGATCTTTTTTAGTATTTTAACCATCCTTTTAAGCGCAATTGTTTGGATTTTCTTTGCACTTGGTTCTTTTTTTTTTAATTTTACTTCAGTCGAAGTTCTCACAAATCAATGGGCCCTTTCCTTGGACTAACACTTGATCGCTATATGAGATACATAAATATTCGAGTGTTCCATTAAAGTTCTCCTTTACTTCTGAAACGATTAGTTAATAAAGAAGTTAAGAACATTAATTTTCCTCTTCCCAATTGACAAGTTAACTATGTTATAGTATATCTTTCTTGTGGTCTCTTGATCTTACCGGATTCCAGGACTAGAATTCATCTAGTCTGATGGAGTATCCAGCTTAGTGCTGTTCTTGGAGTGGGTGCTCCATACCTCGTATAAGCTAGTGTGTAGCCATACTGAGAGGATCTTATTTGAGTTTCGAATACTATGTTATTTTGAATATTTGGTCTGGGTTTACTTGTAGGAGGAAGTATCCTCATGCCCGGTGGTCCTGACAAACCCCTGTACAGAGAGACCTTAGACACTCGAGGATAGTGTCTAGTAGGCATTCAAATTCCTATTCGGTGTGTGTGTAACTGTGATTTGTAAAATTTAAAAATTAAAAATCAATTAATAATTTTTTTTTTAAATGCAGTGAATAAATTTAAGTTTCAAAATCCTATTTAAAAAAATATATAATTTGGTTGAATAAAAACAGCATATAAACTACTAAAATTGTAGATCTTTATTTAGGAAGTCACTCGGGCCAAGGTTATGAAGCCACTTGGTGTAAGTAGCTAAAGTGAACGTAAGATGATTAATGCAAAAACAGAAGATGCCTATTGACCTTAGTCTTGGAAACAAAGCCACTAACCACTAGTCTCTCTCTCTTAGACAGGATCCAAAAAAGAGCCTAAGTCCCACACTGTCTACCAAGCTCTAGCCCCTGTCTGATCGTGGCGATGTTGCACCCCTGTCCTTGTTTTACTTTCGTCTGAAGACCATTTTGTTTATATTATAAGAGTTGGTCTTAACAGTCTATGCTAAGATTAGCTCTTAGAAGAATTGGTCTTAACAGTATATGCTAAGATTAGCTCTTATAAGAGTTGGTCTTAACGGTCTATGCTAAGATTAGCTCTTATAACAATTGGTCTTAACGGTCTATGCTAAGATTAGCTCTTATAAGAGTTGGTCTTAACGGTCTATGCTAAGATTAGCTCTTATAAGAGTTGGTCTTAACGGTCTATGCTAAGATTAGCTCTTATAAGAGCCGGTCTTAACGGTCTATGCTAAGATTAGCTCTTATAAGAGTTGGTCTTAACGGTCTATGCTAAGATTAACTCTTATAAGAGTTGGTCTTAACGGTCTATGCTAAGATTAGCTCTTATAAGAGTCGGTCTTAACGGTCTATGCTAAGATTAGCTCTTATAAGAGTCGGTCTTAACGGTCTATGCTAAGATTAGCTCTTATAAGAGTCAGTCTTAACGGTCTATGCTAAGATTAGCTCTTATAAGAGTCGGTCTTAACGGTCTATGCTAAGATTAGCTCTTATAAGAGATCGTGCAGAGAAGAAGGAGGGGTTGCTTGCTTGTCTCCGTATACACTGGATGACGTCATCATAATAACAGGGCACAAGGGACAGCCGGTCACAGTGGATGACGTCACAAAATGATGATATCATCCATTAAATAATAGAGAGGAGGATGAAAAGAGCGTTTATCTAGACAAACCATGACTCGAAGGCTCGCAGGTCACTTACAAGACCCCTGTTTATGAGGTTGAGATGCATGTTTGAGATAGCCATTTTGTATTAGCGTCTGTATTCATCTGACTGGCATTGCTTGATGTCACGACCTGTATTCGTGACTAAAGATATTGATATTTTGGGCCGTTTTTGCAACTTCGTCAGTCTAGCTAACAATGTTTTGTTGGCTAGAGGAGTCGTCTGTCGGACAGGAACTGATAAACAGAAAACACAACGTAAAGTGAAAGAAACATAAACAAAGATATATAAAACTGAAGAAAGTTTTATTTCAGAAATGTGGTCCTCAAAGAATAGGAGATAGACATATTATTGTATAGCTGTAGTGCGATGCAATGTGAGTTGACATGAAATGGAAAAAAAGTTTGTTGGCCAATGTGTAAATGTGTATGGAAAGATATGATAGAGTTTCTTTACTTAGCTCGGGGATATGTCGATGTCCCACTTGTCTTTATTAAATCCCACGTTAGTAGACAGAAAAGGATGATTGCATCTTCAAATCCGGTTAGCAAACGAATCCAAGTTTTTCGTAAGAGGGGTTTCTCGACCGAGTGAACGCTTCAGAATATTTTCTCTGACTTCTTATTAAAATCTTTTGATTTTGGCCCAGGAATTAGCATACTGTACGCTATGACCACTAATATCCTTATTGTTTTATTATATTCTATTTCCGGGCCACTCCTTTGAAACTACATTTGGTGTTTGCGTGAGGGATGAAAAATCAAAGAAAGGACCAAGCACGCCGTGGTTACTGTTAATCACATATGCCTTCCTCTTCTCTTAGTAGTTGTGTTAGGGGGGGGGGATTCATTCGCTTACGTCCTTCCTCTCTCCCAGCAGTCGGGCAAGGGCAAGGCTCACTTGCGCACTCTTTAAATTTTTTCAAATGGTTGGCAAGGGAATCATACGATCATAACATTGAGATGATAACAAAAAAAGAGTTCTTTATAACTTCAAATATTCATTCATGATGTTTGGTTTGGTTTTTTGTAGAGGAAAATTTTTGTTTTTGGCTTTGCAGAACATGATTGAGTTTTGCAAAGGGAAATGAAAAAAAAATAACATCAATGTTTGCTGCATATTTTGAGACTGCAGAACGTTTTAGTTTTGGAACTTAGATAATATAATTTTTACATCATCTCTGTATTAATAAAAATTATGAGACAACTTCACGTGTGTGTGTGTAGATAAATGCGTGAGGTGAGATGTTTGTTGGAGATAGTCATTGAGTAATAGTGTCGCTGCGTCTGTATTCATCTAACTGGCCTTGCTTGAGAGGAAGAAGAAGAAAATGGTCACCAGAGTTCCAGTTAAAATATACCAACATCTTCTCTACAATTTATAGTTTTTTTTTTTTAACAGTTTCATGAACACAGGAACACAAGGATATAAGACAAGTTGGTTCGACCGGCATGTAGTAGAGAAAAAGAATTGAGTCCAAGTCTTTTGGTATCGCCTCTCGTCCAAGTCATGATGAGAGGCGAGCCAGGAAATATATCTCTGTCTACATTGCCATCTCGACAGGGACTGTTTATATTTGGTGCAAAAATGGAGCTGGGCAGAAATGAGGGAAGGTACGAATGTGCAGAAGTGTTCCAATCGCCTGATGTATCTCTACACAAGTTTTAACATGTCTGATTTAGCCAACCGAACCATATCCTACAACAAAAAGTGCAGGTTCTGCCACACAGAAGTAGAGAGTATGAGCTACCTGACATCCAGTTGTAAGGTTCTGCTGGGGAATGGCTACTATACAATGCGACACACTGGATTGTGTAAATATCTCCACTGGACCATCTGTAGAAAGTTGAATATCCAGTGTAGCAGCAAGTCCTGGGAACATACCACAAAGAACTATTGGAAATAAGTCATACACCATCCACTATGACTATGCAATTCTTACAGCTACATACCTAGAAAACATAGCTGTTAAACCTGACATAGTGATATGGGACAAAAGGGAGAAAGTAGCAACCCTAGTTGAAGTCAGTGTCCCTAATGATGCTGGCTTAAACAGAACTGAGAGGGAGAAGATAACGAAATACAAAGTTCTTATGTACGATATAGAAAAGAAATTGAAATCTTAGGAAGATATTCATCATTCCAATAATTATAGGACCAACCGGGCTCATGAAAAAGGATTTCAAAAATTACCTGGTGAATATACCCGGTGAACCAAGTGCAAGAGAAATACAAAAAATTTCGCTGAAAGGGACGGTTAAAATCTTTAAAAGATCTCAGTTGGAGTATCTGAAATAGTGGGTGAATGTCTGGCATCTGGTAGGATGCCACATCCCCAGCAAAAACAAAAAGATAAGAAAATATTTAAAAATCACGACGCGAGTGATTACATATGAATACAAAAGGAAATAGATCTCAATCATGTGACTACTAAAACTTGCTATCTTGCTTGTCATATTTACTTGAAAATGGATGACGTCATAAAAGATGAATGGTTGTTGCCAAAAGCAAATTTTTCTTTTTTTAGGTGGTCACTTGAAAAATACAAAAGAAATGACCCTAATCCGACTAGAAACGACCGCCAGACTTAGAGTTAGGAGCAGCGTAAGCCAATTTTTTATTTTTATTTTTTTATTTTATTCCTGAAATAAGCAGCCACCAAAAAAGAAAAATTTGCCACCATCTTCTCGGACGAAATCGGTTAAATTTTGAAATAACAAAGCTTACAAATAATTTCAGAAAGTTTTAAATTAACAGAATATGAAATTTTTTGTAACAGTTATTTGTTGTTGTTTTTTCTTTCACCGCTTTTTTCTTGTTAACTATACTGCACAATCACTGTTTATTAAGTCAATTGTAGACATCGGAGCTTCCATGAATCCGAGCCCAGAGAAACAAGATGAACCTCATCCATACATTTGCTGGTATTGGGAATAACAATTTACTGTAAATGTGCCTTCTGAAAATTTTGTATTGCGAGCAATAAAGTTGCTTTGATATTGCTTGGTATTATTTTGAGTTGATTTTAGTTGATTTCCAAATACATCATAAGTTTGTCAACCTCTGTTATAGACAAACCGTTTACTGTTTTTCCAAGTGCATTTCTAAATAGACCAAACAGTTCTCAAAATTTAAGCTAATCATTACAAGGAAAGACCTAATAATCACACACGCTGACACAGATACAAAGCATATAAAATTAACCAAGGTCAATCAATGTCTGCCTTGATGTGAGGTTTGCTGCTGTCCCAACCACCTTACCTTACTAATAAAAATACACCTGGTGACATGTAATTTAGTCTTTTTTTTTTTCGTTTTCTTTTTTTCCTTCATTTTTTTTTCCTTTTCTTGATCTTCCTTTTGTTCTTATTCTTTTTTATTATCTTTTTACTTCTTTTCGATTTCTTTTTCGTTTTGGTTTTCTTCTTTGTCTTCTTTTTTCTTATTCTTTTCCTTCTTCGTCTTTTCCTTCTTCTTTTTTCATCTTATTCTTTTCCTTCTTCTTTTTCTTATTTTTTTTCTTCGCTTTCTTCATTTTTTTTCCTCTTCTTCATCATCATTTTGTTCTTTTTTATTATCTTTTTACTTCTTTTCGATTTCTTTTTCGTTTTGGTTTTCTTCTTTGTCTTCTTTTTTCTTATTCTTTTTCTTATTTTTTTCCTTCTTCTTTTTTCATCTTATTCTTTTCCTTCTTCTTTTTCTTATTTTTTTTCTTCGTTTTCTTCATATTTTTCCTCTTCTTCATCATCCTTTTGTTCTTCTTTTTTATTATCTTTTTACTTCTTTTCGATTTCTTTTTCGTTTTGGTTTTTTTTCTTCTTTTCTTCTTCTTTTTTTCTTCTGCTTATTCTTTTACTTCTTTTACTTTTTCTCCTTTTTTTCTATCTTATTCTTTTCCTTTTTTTTCTTCTCCTTCTTCAAGTAAGAAGAAAATACTACTTTTTAGGAGAGTAGAAAGTGAACTTTCGATTTACTTTCGGCAGCCTCGTAACTCTCGCTTCCCTTATTTTGTCCTTTAGTCCTCACATTTCATGAGCGATGTTTCTGACAAAGGAGGAAGAATTTCTGTTTTCTGGGTCGGAATCTATCCATATAGCATATATCGTTTGAATATTTCTGACCTTGAAGTAGTATATATTTTTTTCTTTTAGCTCCTTACATCAAGTGGCTTCATGCCTTGTCTGGAGCAATTTCCATTAAAAAAAATTATTTAAATTGTCTTATATTATCTCTTCTGATATTCTTCTTTTTTTTAAACTGTAGCTACTGAGTGACTTAGCATGCATTGGCCTTCAGACCGGGATCCCTATTTCATTTTCTCCCACTTAAGTCTCACTCCCACTTAAAGATCAACCTGTTTGTTTTCGGTTTTAAACAAACCGGAATACAGTTGGCAGTCTGAATTTTAGAAAGGGTCTTACTAACCTACCTTTTCTGTCTTGTTTTTTTTTTACCCCACTACCCCCTTCCCAAAAAAAGAAACATATAATCAATGAAATCAGATATTTATGACCAAATTACATCTATCGAGAATATTTTTAAGTAGGGTAGCCCGTAGAGTGAATGTGGTATTGTGGTGACTGTTGAAGTGAAAGTGATGGACAAATGGTGAAAGAATGAAAGGAACAATGCTTGGGCGAATGGGTCAGAATGGATCTAGTTAAGAGTAAGTGTGGATGTCTTGGTTCCCGGTTTTGGATCGGATATTTTAGACGACGGTCGCGTCTTTTAGGACCATTGACCAAAAAAGAAATCTATGACGCTGCTCCGTGTATACCCGAAGCCGGATCCGGATCGTATATCTGGAATGTTCCTGTCATTCCGTTCATGTTTGTGGTTTTCACCTGATTTTTGAAACTTCTTTTAAGTACCACGCGTCTTACGTTGTTACCGGTTCCTTCGGGCAGATCTCCTCCGTGGATTGATCCTTCCCACGCGCCACTGCCGCTGCCCGCCTCCGTAGCTGCATCCTGATCCACTTCCATACCTGTTTTCCCGCCAACAGCGACAGTATTATCAAGCTTAATTCGTTTTGCAGGGGGATCGAAGTACTCGTCGAGTCCCAGGTAATGCTTTGCCCTGAGCGCAGTCCGGGATATAGCTCCGAGCACACCAGTTCCAGCAGAGTCTTTGTAGAATTGTTCATCCGCTTCCTTTGTCTTCCTTTTCCCGTAGTTCAGGTCGTGACGTTTCGCTGCCCAGTCTAGTTTGTTTAGAGGCGGTAGGAAGCGTTTTGTTTTCAGATCAGTTCCAGGGCCCAGGAATCTGTGGTACGGTACTGTCCACTCGCGACTGCGGTACTTTCTGCACCTACGTGTCGGTGGCATCCTTTTTATACTGTTTTCAGGTGTTGCGTCATCTTTATTTATGGAATTATTATTGCGTCATCTTCAATTATTATATATGGATCACAGCTATGACGCGTTGGCACTACCCAATTTATTCCTCAGTCGCAGCTATGACGTGTTACGCTTTGGTGTATTCGCCAGTCACTGGTGAATACGATACAATAGCCAGTGACTGGAATTTGTGTCGCTAAATTGGGACGAGACCGATTCGATAAAAACATATATGTTTGTTTGGCAAGGATCACCAGTTAGCAAGTGCTAACTTTTAACAATAGAATATTGTTAATAAAAAAAAAGGGAGGAACTGTGAGGTAAAAATAAAACTTTTATGTAGCAACAATTTTACAACGATGTAAAATATAACAATAAAGTTTGTTGAAGGTTAGAAAAGTTTTTGCATATGAAAACGACATGCGCGTTAAATCTGTTTTTAAAGTTTATCTCTTCTTTTTTTTTTTTTCATTTGCTGGGGACGGGACATTCTTCCAAATGCCATACAATCACCCACTATTTACACACTCCAACCGAGAGCTCTTTTCAGGATTCTGGCTGTTCCCTTGAGTGCAGTTGTTTGAGTTTCTCTTGCACTTGGTTCACCGGGTATACTTGTCAAATACTTTTTCAAGTTCTTCTTCATGAGTCCAGTGGCTCCTATGATAACTGCAATGATGGAGATCTTTTTAAGGTTCCAGTTTCTTTTCATATCATACATGAGACTTTGATATTTTGTTATTTTCTCCCTTTCAGCTCTGTTTAGGCCCCCATCATTAGGGACACTGACCTCAACCAAAGTTGCCACTCTCTCTCTCTTGTTCTATATGACAATGTCAGGTTTGACAGCTGCGTTTTCCAGATAGGTAGCTGTGGAGATTTCATGGTCATAATGGATGGTGTATGTCTCATTCCCCAAAGTTCTCTCAGGTAGATGTTCCCAGGACTTGCTGCTACACTTGATCTTCAGTTTCTTACAGATGGTCCAGTGGCAGTACCTGCACACTCCATTCAGTGTGCATGTATGTGTGTTTACATACTTGGGTTAAGCTGTTATTGGGGAGAAGGCAGCAGCTGTGCTTAAAGGATGGATTTTGGACTTCGCACCCAAGTTGGGTGATTTTGTTGTTGTTACTGTCTTCTTGGGTGATTTTGTTGTTGTTACTGTCTTCTTGGGTGATTTTGTTGCTGTTACTGTCTTCTTGGGTGATTTTGTTGTTGTTACTGTCTTCTTGGGTGATTTTGTTGCTGTTACTGTCTTCTTGGGTGATTTTGTTGTTGTTACTGTCTTCTTGGGTGATTTTGTTGCTGTTACTGTTTTCTTGGGTGATTTTGTTGTTGTTACTGTCTTCTTGGGTGATTTTGTTGTTGTTACTGTTTTCTTGGGTGATTTTGTTGTTGTTACTGTCTTCTTGGGTGATTTTGTTGTTGTTACTGTCTTCGAGAACCAGCTGAGGTTTGATGTCGCCAGGAACTCTGATTTTTTTTTTGATAATTCACTGATTTTATAAAAGTTTATTTCGCACCTACTTGTTAAAAACATGTGTTTTCACTGAGTTCAAACTTTGGCCACATCTGTAAGTACTTATTTTATGAGCAACTGACCGCAAGGTGATTCCCTCTTCAAGAAGAAAGAAAGAAATATATAAACATATACACATAACTAACTTTATCTAAATGAATACATGAGAAAGTTTTTTTTTCATTTATCACTTATTTTACCACCAAAACTGCTTACTGTTATTCAAATCAATAATATACCACAATATTTTGCATAACTACTTTTTAAACAGTCTATAATAAATTAATGTTTGGAGCTATTCATTTGTAATTTTATTGTCTTATTTCTTTCATATATATGCAATAGTTTTGTCGACATTAACAGTAATTAATTAAAGAGATTTAATAAAAAAAGGATAAATTACGAAAACCACCTTTCTTAAAATATGCTCATTAATTATCAAGGGAGATAATTCAAATGAAACTAATGTCTTAGCAAGCTAGAAAGATATACCGATGAGGCATAATAATTCACAGAGACTAACTGCTCTCTCTCTCTCTCTTTCTCTCTCTCTCTCTCTCTCTCTCTCTCTCTCTCTCTCTCTGGGAAGGAGGCTCTTTTAAAAACAATAAAATAGAAAATTTAGTGTCGTTCTCACTTGGTCTCCTCTCCCTCTCTTTCTCTAGTGATGTCAAATTGTATTTTTTATTGTTTTTAAAAGAGATCCCCCCACACGCACATACTCCATCGCTCAGGCGAATTGATTTCTCCTTTCTTTCATTTCTTTGGTCTTATTTGAAAGATAAATAAATTTGTCAAAATTACCAAAATGTTAATATTTATCTGTTTATATGAATAAATGCAAAAGTTTTAGTCTTGTGTCTACAAGAAACTTATGAATGAAATGTTTATTATTTAAAATGTTGCTTTCAAGTAGCTGACGTTGGCGAAGCGATAGTGAGCTTGCAAAGTCAGCTAGTATAAACATAAATTAGATGTATAGATAGTAAACTAGACACTGACTTTATAGCCGGTGTAACTGAAATTCCTTTATTTAGAATGTAAAACGTTATTTCCTCTGCCTTTAGTATAGAAATTATGGATTTAGTTACATCGACTATAAAGTAAGTATCCTCTTTACAATGAAGGTGTGATATCAAAGTGAAACCCTCCTGATGCATAAAAATTTTCTTTTTTCGTACTCTAAGCATGATAAACGACAATAATCAAAAATTTTGCTTTGGAAAGAAAATGTAAAAAAAGTATCCCCCAACCCGAGTAACCCTCTATTTTAATGCATGCCAAATTTTAATTAAAACGGCACTTCTGCAGTTTAGCTGTAACTCACACTTTATTTGCTTTCCTTTTTTGAAGGCAGGGGCAGACAACCAACCGGAAGTAACAGAATTAGATGTTTTTTTTTATCCAAAATGACAATAATAACAGCGAACAATGTTTCTTTATTGAATATGAAAATATTTTATTTAATAATGTAAAAATTTATAAAAATAATAAAAATGCTTTTGTTTTTTTATTGTATGAATTGAAACTTTCTCAAAATAGTCAACAGTGACTTTTAAAACGAAAATTTATCATTTAAATGAATAGTCAGTGATTTTTTTTATTGTATGAATCAAAACTTTCTCAAAATAGTCAGTGATTTTTAAAACGAAAATTTATCATTTAAAACGAAAATCCAACAAACAGTCAACATTGTTTTGTTTTTTTTATAAAACTTTGTTAAACTATCAATATCTCGCAGATTGAGGTCATTCAGATCCATTTTGGGATAATAAAAAAGAATCAGTTTAAAACTTCCGGTTGACTGGGTTGAATGAATGGAACTCTTCAATTATGATTTCTGATCACAGTGAGTGACAGCTAAACTGCAGAAGTGTCATTAAAACATTTAAAAGAATGCTTTGAATACATATATAATGTATCTGGAGTGTTCTTCAATCTCTACAGTGCGTCCACTTTGCCGGCAGAATCAGTTGGTTGAATTTCTGTAGTCGCAGTGGTGAGGTGGCAGCCGAAGTTCCCATCTTTTCGTTGTCTTGCATGTAGATTTTTCTAAATCAATTTTTTTCTTTGACTTCATCGTCTTCATGGAATTTCCCTCTTATTTTCCAGATTCCAATATGATTCCACAGATGGATGAAGAACTAAACCTCAGTTTGGCACAAGAGGGGACCGTTCTGAAGAATGTCTTCATCCAGCTGTCAGCTGAAGCCATCTACTATGCCTACCTCAGTAAGCAGGCTAGCGATAATCAGGTGTCATCGGATATACATTGTGACACGACCACCCAGTCTGGCCACCACCGGAAGTGGGCACCCAACAAAGGAGAGGAACTGCACAACAGCAAGAAGAACAAGGACCTTCAAAACAAGAATAAACTTTTCCACTATTTACTTTGCGAAGATTACGCTTTGCTTAAGTCGAAATACACATGTGAAATGAAAGAGGGGCTTTATCAGGCGATCATTGCAGGGTACGGACCGAAGACGATGCATAATGATAAGAACCATAACAGTCACAAAAGATTTGTTCACAGATCGAAGGAGAATAATCTTTCAAACCAGAACCCACATGAGGGATACTCAGGCAGCAAAAACACAAAATTGCGATTCCGATCCAACCACAGAAATACGAACTTCGATAACGAAGATTCAAACGTGAGGTTGACTCGGCGAAATGAGATGTACCTAATCTGGGGGCTGGCTGGTGACTACCGACTGATGAAGTGGAAGAAGAAGCGTGAGAAAGCGGAGGGTCGCTACCAGAAGTATTTGGCCAACCGCCGAAAGAGAGAACTGAAGAAAGAAATGACGGCTCAGAACATGTTGAAGCAATCGCATGCAATGTCAGGCAAATCAGCTTCGGGGTTCAGCGTGGCCATGAAACCAGCCAAAAAGTTTCTCAAGAAGAAGCCGTTTGTGATCCAAAAGAGCCTCGGCTACGATTATCGTCACTGCCTGAAGAAGAAGAAAAATCGGGAGGATGACGAAAGCTTCTACCAATTGTACCTCGCAAATATTACACCTCCTCTTCCACATTCCATCTCTGGTGCTTCTTATGTTGTAAGTTCTGCTCCGAAAGTTACCGCCCCAAGAGTCCTTTGTACGGGACGTGCGAAAGGAAAGAAACTGAATGTTAGTTTTGATCTACCTGATGAAGACGATCCTCTTTCTGAAACCCTTGCAGCAACAGATTTATTTCTTTTCCAATGTTTGGCACTTGATTCGGCAAGCATGTCCTGGAAACAGCGCTGTGAGGGTAGCGAGGCTCATTATCAGACCACTATAGGAATGAAGGAGAATAGTATAACACTTTAAGTAACAGAAATATCCAACTTGTGACTTTTTTTAATATTATTTTGTTTTTGTTTCAGAATTTCTGAGATAAGGATTAATTATTCGGATTATTCAGATTAATGTTCTCATCTTGGTTGTTAGTCTCACGTTTCGGTTGACGTAATCTCCGGCCTTCTTCATGTGTGTCTCATCGAACTCAGGACCGAACAGTGGAGCAAGCTTGCGGACCCGTTGCGCAATTGATATAAATGCTAAGTAATAATCAATTCTAAGTGACAGTCTTCTGAAGGTTGAAGGTTCAATCCTCAGTACGGGCGATACTAAGAATACAATTACAAATTACTTAAGACTTCTCCATGGTCATGGTTGATGGAAAAAGAACCAGCTACCATTGTGGATTAAATAAAGTGTTCCATTTGAAATTCCGTACAGATTTCCAAGTTTGACATACAGATTTCCGAGTTCGACGAGGCGAGACACACCTGAAGAAGGTCGGAAGTTACATTGACCGAAACGTTGTGAGAATAACAAGATGGTAACAGTGTCCGAATAATCCAAATAATATATATTTCGTTTTTGTTTTATTGTTGATTTTAGTTTCTTTCCGAAAGTTTCCTACTGTTATTTACCTCTAAGTGGGGCAAGCTTGCTGGGGGGGGGGGGGGGGTCAGCAGTGCTCTAGAGGACTTCTTGGTTTTCTTTTATATGTCCCCTTACTTGAAATATTGTCAGAAAAAATAGAGTCGCTTTTAACAGTAACAACATATTATAGAACAACCTTACTGTGCATGTGCAGAAAATGTTGCAGGAAAAAATAGAGTCGCTTTTAACAGTAACAACATATTCAAAAACTATGTTACAGCACATGTGCATTAATTTGGCTTTAAACTTAAATTCCCTCAAACTTAAACTCGTGTGAAAATTGCTACAATGTTAAATTTGAAAGCTTATATTGCTTATAAAATATTTGCTTATAAAATATACAATTTATTGAATGAATGCTGATCATTTCATTAAAGTTAGATAATGATTTTTTGTGACTAAAAGATAAGTTTCCGAGTAGAGGGCTTGTATCGTTGACTTATGGGAGGGGAATCTATCTCTAACACTGCTTATTGGCAACTGATTTTGGGGGGAAAATGACTGTTTAATGTGTAGAAAATCTTTAATACACCTAGCAGGTTCTTTTTTAAAATGACACCACCAGCAGAGCGTTACCACTGTCGAACAAGGGAAGTGACTTTCAGGCATGTGTACACAGTGTGATGATGTATGGAAGTGAAATCTGGCCAGTAAGGGTTGAGAACATGCATTGCATAGAGAGAAATGATATGAGAAGGATACAGTGGATGTGTAATATGAGGCTTAAAAACAAGCTTAGATCTGATGACCTCGGAGGAAGATTAAATCTGGGCAGTATAGGGAGATGTGTACAGAACAGGAGACTTTGCTGCTATGGCCACGTTGATAGAATGATGAGAGCTCTTGGGTTGGTAGATGCAGAACAGCTGAGATAGAAGGGTCACTTAGCAGGGGAAAATGATAAGGATGGACTTGAGAGAAAGAGGAATAAATAAAGACTTGGGCAGAGATAAGTTATTTTTCAAGTTAATTTCTAAAAGCTGTCTAATACATGCTAGTGTGTTAAACCGATGATGATGACGCTACAACTACTACTACTACTAGAATGCTGTCGCTTATATGTGTGGGTGTTTTGGGGTACAAAATTTATATGTTAAATTAAAAAGAGGGATCCCTAAACGCTTTTCAACCATCGTATAATCAGGGGGTAATCGATAAAGTTTTTAAAATTTAAATAGCGTAAAGAAATTTAAAAAAACATTTGGCGACATTTTTTTTTCACCCCTTTACTTTTTTATCATTTTTAAACAAATAAAGTGTTGTGTATATACTCTACCTTGCACAGCTTGAGTAGATGTTCGTACCAGTCACAGATACGTCCTTGACAATCAGTCCAACAGTAGCTTTGTTGATGTCAGGCTGAGGTATGGTTCTGTTCAGTTGTAGGAGGTCAACTCGCCCAGGCTTTACCGTCTCTCTGAGAACTGGTTAGTTTATTGCTAATCACCTGGGGTGCCCCTATCGGGGAATGCCAACTGGGCTGCTCAGGCATTTTTGTAGGCCAGAATGCGGTTATCCTAGTGTGCTAGCTTTTCAAAACCACACCTTGTGTCTAACCTCCTGGAGAAGATGTAAATAAAATACTTATATTTTATGTATAACACTTCTTCAATTAAAATATAAAGAGACAGTTCTAAAACAGTGATTTGAAACCCAATTAGAATGATGATCAATCAATACTTTATCGATTACATAACAAGAATTAATTAAGAGAATATTTTTAAAAAAATAATAATTTACTTAACCTTCCTCAAAATAAAATCAAAAAATAATATGATTACCTATCTCTCCAATGCTTAAAGAAAAGCAACGTAACTTTGTATTTGTCCATATAGATATATATATTTTGATCTTGTTGATATTTGTTTTAAGGTATTTGCTGACAACACAGAGTTTCTTACCGTCCTCCTTCCGTTTTAATAATGTAATGAAACCTATATTTGTTTTAATGTATTCATGGGCAACACCGAGTTTCTTATCTTCTCCTCTCCCCCTTAATAATATAATGAAACTTATATTTGTTTTAATGTATTTGTGGGCAACGCCAAGTTTCTTATATTCCCCTCTCTTCTTTACTTATATAATGAAACCTATATTTGTTTTAATGTATTCATGGGCAACACCGAGTTTCTTATCTTCCCTTCTCCCCCTTAATAATATAATGAAACTTATATTTGTTTTAATGTATTCCCATTATTCATAATCAGATGGACAAGGCAATAGTTAAGTAATAATAAACAAAACAAAATATTTTGTATGCGTTAAGTATACCAGCACAGTAAATTATCCTTCAAATCAAAATAATATTTATTAATCCAAAAAGAGCAACAATAATAATTAAAAATTATAAGAAAAAAACGATACAAGAAGGAAGGAAATGAGGAACGACCCCCCCCCCCCCAAAAAAAAAAGAAAGATCTATGGATAATACTTTAGAGAAGTGACAATGATAAAAGAGACTAGCTTTAATTTGTGTGACACAAGAAGAGACACTAATAACTAATCTATATAATAATATGCTTGTACCTTTGTGTGTACATATGTTGAGATCATTCCATTGCCAAAGATAGTACATCATATCTGCATAATAATTTTTTTTTAAATGAGATTGTTCAATCGCCAACGATAAAATGCCAAACGGTAATTGATAAATTTCTGGTGTCGCTGGCGGCTAAAATTTAAGATTTAATTCATTTAAAAATGAATTATTCCAAAATCCCATAAAACGTCACAAATAGAATTGTGTCGTCGATTTAAAAGTGACGTTCGTTGTATTTATTTAAAGAATATTTTAACTAGCAATTATTTTTACGGCAAGAAGAAAGAGAAGCTGGTAGGCAAACAACCGTGGAATTTCTGCGGGATCCTGCTAGTTGTGTTAAATAGAGAATTAATTGGCCATGCTGAGGAGAGTGATTAATGTGAAATGCGTTAAAAAAACAGCAGAGACCGTAAGGCACACGACAAGCCAATGCACGCAACTAAAAAAAAAATAGTACAAATGATGATACGACTATGTAGGAAGAATAGTCGACTGGTGAGTTATATGCAATAAAGATGAATACGAAAAGATAGGCAAGTGATATGTACGAGAAAAATAAAAACAAATTAGAAATCGCTAAAACAAAACAATTATTCATTAAAAACCTGCTGTTTAAAATCATGCAAATTAACCATTTAAAAGTAAAACAAAGAAATCAAATTAATCAAAAAGATAGTATAAACGAACAATCTATATAGCATGGTGTTATTCATCATTGTCAGGTACATTCAAATAGAACAAAGAAATGCAAAATCTATATAGCATGGTGTTATTCATCATTGTCAGGTACATTCAAATAGAACAAAGAAATGCAAAATCTATATAGCATGGTGTTATTCATCATTGTCAGGTACATTCAAATAGAACAAAGAAATGCAAAATCTATATAGCATGGTGTTATTCATCATTGTCAGGTACATTCAAATAGAACAAAGAAATGCAAAATCGCACTGCAGAATAACCATATTCTTACAAAGTTTTTAACTCTTCTTTTAAATATAAGTCAACTTTGACAGACCACATGAGAAAACATAAAGAAGAGAATCTCGTGTTATTTTCTCAAATCTTTTGATACATAGGTGAAGACACACCGGAGAGAAGCCACATCCTTGTAAAGTTTGCAGTTGTTCATTTTCAAAAATAACTATTTTACGTGCACATATCCGAACGGACACTGGAGAGAAGCCATATTCTCCTAAAGTGTGTGGCTCTTCATTTATTAAAAAATTAAATTTAGTTGTACACATGCGCAAACATACTGGATACTCCACCAGACTAAATGAATTCTTGTCCTGGAATCCGGTATGACCAAGAGACCACAAGAAAGATATACTATAACTTTGTGCGTATAATAAATATTGCAAGTTAATGATACTAACATATATACGACTTAGGTGGAAATTTTAATCTAATATATAAAATAAAGTCAGTCTCTTTCTTTGATTTTTGTCATCAATAATATTTGATTCTAGTTCGTCAGTTTTTCTTGTGGATCGTTGCAGAAGAAGAATAAAATATAATTTGATTTCATTCCTTGACTGGGGCGGAATTATTTTTTTACAGACGCTATAATTAAAAAGGGGCGTAACTCTGTATTCGTCAATACGGAGTTACTTCCCTTTGTTTGGAACAAAAAATATTTTTGGAAAAAAAAAGGCATAGTTTGAAAAAACAAACTGTAAGTAAAACATAACCGGGCAATGCCGCGCCGGGTAGGTACGGCTAGTCTGTATCATAACAGTATGCATTGTGTCTGTTTCAATATCTCTCTAATATAAATAGCTATTCCTTTGTCTGTAACACTAAGGGAGGTAATTCAGTATATATTAAAGTAAATACTAGCATCAATCAGCAGTAGCTTCTTTTTTTTTTTTACTTTTATTCACCCCAAACAAGAAGACGTATAAGGGGCTACTGGAAATTAGGGGCCATACCTACAGGGGCATCCTAAGTGGGGAGTTGTGCAGCGAGATATTTGTTCACATTACATTTAAATTTCTGTATGTTGGTACAGTCAGGGAGATAGGGAGGGAATTCTAAAGGCTAGTAGTCCGAGGAAAGAAGCTATTAGAGTAGAAATCCCTCCAGCATCTAGGGACCTCTACAGTAAAGGGGTGGGATTTTGCTAATTGTCAGGTCGGGTATTTATGTCGAGGAGCCACCACTGATTGAAGTATTAATATTACGTGTAAACAAGACCACTACTATTTTTTCCAAGTGACTAATAAAAGTTTGTAGGTAATTTTGGAAGCAATGAAAAATATGTCGTCAGTTTTGACAGCATGAGCACACGTATAATATAATAAAACAATAATGCTTAATTTTTGAAACTATGATGTAATGTCTTTGAGACTTGTGACATAGTTTTGGTTACAGGCAGGCACCAAATATCAATTATATTAAAATCAATGTTTCAGAAAGCCACATGTATCCTCCACTAACTATGCATTTTCCAACTCAATTCTTTTTTTTAGTGCTGAAAATCAGTTACGGATTTTATCTGTATAATATATCAGTCTTTATTTATTCTAACATATGACAATTAATAAAAGAGAACTTAAAATCTCACTTACATAACAGGATTTATTTACATTAAACAATAATACACACAATAAATGCACACGTGTCGACTTCCTATGTGCGGAAAATAACGAAAGACATTTACCCATATTGGCAGACAGTAGGGAAATATGCTCAGAGATCTTGTCTCAAAGAAGTCACAGATCTGGTCTGAACGAACTAGAGAGGAGTGATAGCGATGTTATCACATGCATGGTCTGGCTGAACAGAGAAGAAGTGGACCGTCATGATGCTCCTTTTATATTTGGTAACCACGTGGCTAGATCAATCAATGGTTGAATCAACCAATGGGAAACCAACCTGTCATTACTCCACGCATAGGAAAAGACAGACCCAACATTTGCATTAAATATTCTTATACCCTCGTTATTTTATTATTTAAAGGTCTACATTCCATGGTCATATACAACCAGGTTTATTTTGAGTCTCAACCGCTTTTTTTAAACTTTTGTTTTTAAAACTTTGTCAAGAATGAAGTTATAATTAATCTTTATTTATTCTATTAATCTTTATCAATGAATAAAAATATTGTGATCCACAACAAACCAAAATTGCGAATCATTGTCACAAGTGTTTTATTTCGATTGCTTTTATGTATTTATGATTAGAATTGTTATATGAGCTTTTGTCGGAAAATAATGGCCACTTTCAGAAACAAACATTTATTCTTGAACTCATTTATTGAACTTTTCTTCGTCTGATCAATTTCACTGCTGAAATACTGACATCAAGTGCCTTAGACATTTCTCTGACTGTTTTATGGGTTTTGTTCAACAATTGCTGTCAATCATTCAGTGTAAAGAGTGCATGGTGGTCCTTTACCGTCTTCATCTTCAAGTAATGAATTACCACCATGTAATTTCTGAAACTACCTTTGTATTGTTTGAGCACCTGCGAACTATTCTTCGCATGCTCTGTTGATATTGGCGATTTTAGAAGTATTATGATTGAGTTTGAATTCTAGCAAGAAAGGTTTACACGTTTCTATGTGTGTCACACTCAGTGGCATGCAGAGGAGGTCGGGGGACGGGGCGGTGACTCCAGGCATACAAATTGGAGAGGGGGGGGGGGGGGTGATATCCAATTATATTTAAACTATCTTCCTTTCTCATAATATTTCTCAGTACTAGGAATTATACTTGAGTCTTTGAAGCATACAATCAAAGAGGTTGATCCGGGATATCATAAGGCATCAACGCTGTATACACACCACTGGTCACACTGTTTGTTTGTTTTTGTTAGCTTAGGCCCTTTCTTTCTCTTCAACTATTTGTCTGTCTTTCTTCCTGAAAGAAAAATATATGCATTTCTTTTTTCTTTTTTTTTAAATTTTTATCTGTCAAATGAGAATAATCATTAGTATGCAAAAATACCAACATTTTACACAGAAAAATGAGAGATTTCTTTTCTTTAATGTGTGGTTTTAAATGTCATTACATTCAACAATAACTTGTTAATAAACAATCATGGCTACCATTGTGAAGACAAACCAAAACTAGTCAAATTATTTATAAAACAATAATCTGAGAGAAAGAGAAGCAAAGAGACAGATAGAGACATAGGTAGAGAGAGAGGGGGGGAGAGAAAGAAAGAGAGAGTCAACAGATGCCGATTAGAACGGAAGTGACGTTCTCTGCCAAATTATGATACTATTGCAATGTACAAAATGCAGAGCACAAAGCTATCAAGATGGCAACTTGGACTAATTCGGGGTAGCTGATAAAAGCAATAGGATGTGAAAGTATCCAAAATCGGTAACGGAGGTAGTGCATCACTGAAGATGAACCTTAATACATCGAACAAAGTCGCAATCACCCTAAGTGAGTTGAACTTGCTTTCTCCAAAGGAGCAAGTTTCTAGGGAATATCAAATTCGCAAGCGGCCCCCAGTCGCATGTATATCCTGGTTAAGGAAGATGACGACGTCAGGTTTTTGCAGGGAGGTGTCGACGTCCTCCTACATACAGTAACTGGTATTCCCCAAAAGTCACCTATCTGATACACACCTGGCTCAACGTTGCTTAACTTCGGTTGTTACATATCCGAAGTCAGTGTACAGAAAAGTTGTTGATAAAACAAATGCACCTGGCGATTATCAAAAGATAAGATAATTATCGGATGACCAAAAAGTTATTTGAAAATAAAATGGCGACATTAGGTTTTGGCAGTTCTTGCAGAGAGGTGTCTACGTCCTACAAACAGCGTCTGGTATTCCGAAATGGTCACTCATCTGGTATTGACCAGGCTCAACGTCACTTAACTTCGGGGATCTAATGAGAACCGGTGTGTCAACGTGATTATGCCTTGATGCATTGAAAGAATGTATTTTAGGACTTTGTTATTGCTTCAAAATTAGTGGCGTGCAGAAGTATGGTGATGCCTGGAGCCAGCTCCTTGATTGAATGCGTCAAAGACTTAAGTGTAAGTCCCAGTACTGAGAAATATTATGTCAAATGGAGATAGTTTGAATATGATTAGATGCTCTGTCCCAATTTGGATGCCCAGAGCCATCGTCCTGTCACCATCACCACCCCCTTATGCACAACACTGTTAAAAATTGTATTCTGAAAGAAATTATTGGAAATTTATTAAAGAGTACACGTCAATTATTAAGCATGTGTAAAGCTAGCAAAAGTTTTATACTTTTATGTTTTAGCACCCATTTTGTTTGGGTATATCTTTCCCAAACATGAGGCTGGCATTTTGTGTGTTATATTATCATGGATAACATACATATGTGTCGGAACAAAAACTAAAGAACAATAGTGAAGAAACAGTTGGATTTACATACATACACGTCCGATGGCTTTGAAAGACCAACCAGAAAAGAAAAGGACTTGTTTCGAATTTGTGTAGATGCGTGGAACATGTTTTGTTAACTTCCAGACAGGAGAGCACATTCCTCTAACATTGACCAGTACAATTCAAGGGAGATAACTCGGATATTAGTCTGTTGAAATACTGGCATCAAGTGCCTTAAACATTTTTTTGTCATAAGGTTTATTCAACCATTGCTTTCAAACTTTCATTGTCAAGAGTGCATAGTCATACTCTACCTTTTTCATCTTCAAGGCTCAAATTGCCACTACAGAATATTTTAAGCTGCCTTCATATCATCCAATAATTTGCAGACCCTTTTCTTCATTCTCTATATTGGCGAAGCATTATGACCGAGTTTGAACTCAAAAAAAAAGGATACACATTTCTTTTTTTATCTTCATTAGCTTGTATGCTAGAAAATCGTTTTTCTGAAGAAAAATTCTTTGAAATTCATTCATTCATTCATTCATTCATTCATTCATTTCGTATGAATCAGATGATTCTATTGTTGGCATTTTTTGTTTTAACGTAGTTCACCCCAAACAAGGCACGTTGCCACTGTAGACATAAGGGGCTACTGGGAGCTGTGCAACCAGATGCTTGTTCACATTAGTTTTAAATTTATGCATGCCGGTACAGTCGGGGAAACAGGAAGCAGGGAGGGAGTTCCAAAGGCCGGCAACTTAGGGAAAAAAGCCATTGGAGTAGAAGGCTCTCCGACATCTGGGGACCTCCACAGTGAATGGATGGGATTTAGCTGATTGTCAGGGTGGTTAAGTGTATTTATGTCAAGGGGACACCAGAGCAGCAAGTTCATCGGAGCTCATTTCATTGAAATACTTGTAAAACAAGCACAAGGATGCAACATTGCGACGATTGGACAGGGGCTGGAGCTTGGTGGATAATGAGAGACCTATCAGATTAGATTGGTTTCCCTGATATATTTCTAGTTAGAATTTTTTCTAAAAAGATATTGGATACTCACAGGAGGGACCACGTGAAGGTTTCCAACATCCTAATTGAAAGTGTTTCTGTGGAACAAACTGGATTCGAACTTGGAACACCCAGGTTGTCAGTTCATGTTGTCACCTCCCTGAAATTTATTAAAAAGTACACATCTATTATTAAGCAGGGATAAGAAAGAGAGTGAAGCCTCACTTCTATTTCTGGTGTGACATAAGTGAGAAGTTCTCATAAAGAGAGATAACATAACTGACTATTCGTATTATTGAGGACTTAGCCACCGTAACCTTCTTGAAATTTATTAAAGAGTACACATCAATTATTAAGCATGTAAGATTTTGTATAAAACACTTCACAAATAGAAACCTAAATCAACTTTTTAAAAATGAGCCGAAGAATCAGCCAGTATTTTCTGAACGGTAGAGTGTAATGTATATAATTTTTTATAGGTATTTGAATTACTGGTAAATAATTACAATAAGTACAAAGAAAACCGTGTTAACAATTAATAGTGATTAATAACTTTTTTACTACATAATTAACTATTTTTCATCACTCATAAAAGGCAAATATTCGTCTGTGTTCTAAAAAAAATTGTATTTCCGATCAATTTTAGTATTTAATCCTGGTCACTATTTTATTTCTGATTAATCATAAATAAATGAAGGCAGAGGAGCTTTTACACTTACACTCAGAAGTAATTACATTCATAATGAAGACAAAGGCAAAAGTGAGAATTCGCAACAACATCCTGCGCAAACTCACCATCAGATAGGGTACATGTCCCAAAACACTACGTGCCACAGCCCTTGCCTTAAGCTTCTCTACTGCAAAATATGCCAGCCCAGTGTGGAAAGATCCACGCAGGCTAAAAAACTGGACCCCACTCTTAACGAGAACTGCAGATGTATCACCACTGGGTGCCTGAAACCCACTGTGATGACCGTAATATCGGATTTTATACTAAGCTGAAACTGTGTCATGGAGACGCGATTAAGTACACATACATGCAACTATGATTGATGTACACTTACCAGTGAAGATACCGGCTTCCTGATCAAAAATGCACCAAACATTAATGTTATTGTTGTTTTTTTTCCTTTCACTTTACAAAACTCAATCATGTTCTGCAAAGCCATGTGTCCTCTACAAAACAACCAAACCAAACACTATGAATAAATAGTTGAAAAAGAACTTTAAGCATAAAAACTTTTGCCAAAATGACCGGATTCGGCATTAAATAACCCGAAAAGGGTTGATATGCCGTAAAACAAAACAACCAAACGACCTTACACTTACTGGATCCAAAATGGCCGCAATGTCTTGCTTGCCGAGTAGCCATTTGCAAGAGATCAAAAACGCATGCTCAGTCTTTTAGGTCTTTGTAGGTGTCAGTAGTATTATTTACTCCTCTCCAGGAGTTAGGCACAAGGCCAGTTTTATCCTACTCCCACAAGTAAGATGTGACCCAAGGTCGGGTCGGAAAGTGGGGGTTGAAAAGCCAGCGCCCGAGAGGTGAGCACTCTGACCATCAAAAATTGCCTGGGCAGCCCCGTCGGCATTCCCCGGTAGGGGCGCCTCAAGCAGTAAGCAATTAACTTACTCCTCCCCAAAGAGGGGAGGCAAAGCCTGGGAGGGTGGACCTCCTAGAACTGCACAGGACAATCCCATAGACCGGCGTAAATCAAGCCCCGAAGGCCAAGACAATACCAGTCTATGGGGTGCAGTATCCATCGGAACAGATACTACACTTTGATCTTGACCAAAAGGCCAATTTATTTAGGCAGGTTTTATTTACTCCTCCCCAGGAGTTAGGCACAAGGCCAGTTTTATCTTACTCCCACAAGTAAGATGTGACCCAAGATTGGGTCGAGAAAGTGGGGTTTGAAAAGCCAGCGCTAGAGAGGTGAGCACTCTGGCCATTTAAAAATTGCCTGGGCAGCCCCGTCGGCATTCCCCGGTAGGGGCGCCTCAGACAGTAAGCAATAAACTTACTCCTCCCCAAAGAGGGGAGGCAAAGCCTGGGAGGGTGGACCTCCTAGAACTGCACAGGACAGGCGTGCAGTATCCATCGGAACAGATACTACACTTTGATCCTAGCCAAAAGGCCAAGAAGCCCAATTTATTTAGGCAGGTGAGTTCCTTCGGACAACCCTCATCTTTATCTACAGATGAAGATTTTACAAACCTTGGGAACTCACCAGACCTTAGGCATAGTGCCCGTTATGTAGGGGGGGGGGGGTGTCGGGGATAAGTGAGACAAGCTGTTCAATGTTTTTTATTTCACAAAATTTTACAAACAACATAAAAAGAACATTTGCTGACTCTAAACTAGATTCTTGCACCAAAATACCGCATTCACTCTTTGGGTGGATCCCTACTTAAAATATCCCAAAAAAACATCGATGTAAAAAAGAATTATCGTGGGAGTGGGAAAAAGTATTAAAAACACCCAAAAAGAAAGAAAAATAAAGAACGAAATAAAATGGTAAAAAAGTTAGTATGGCCCGGCTTTCCCTCATGACTAAGTGTTAGACCGCCCACTGTTTTCCGGCACGAGACCGAAAACAAGCGGGTCGGTCACTAAGTGGGAGTGGGAACTTAAGAGAGGAGTGTTCAAAAAATTAATTCATCGGGAATGGGATCATGGGGTGGATGGCGTCTTCCAAGATAGTAATGCCAAGGGTTTCAAAAGACCGGGGACAAAATAAAACAGTGGAAGTGGGAATCTTTGGAAGCTCTCTAGTGCCGGCAAAAATAAAATAGGGACAGGATAACTTTCATTCCTACTAGTTTAAGAGGTTACCAGTTTTTTAAATAAATCAAAAAACTCTACAGGGGTGGGTTCCATAGAACCCAGTACCGCGTGTGCCATAACTATGGAGGGAACACAAACTCAAACTTGGCGCCTCGTCGGATGCACAAACTAATGTCCTGCACCCATCTCCTATTGAAATCCATGCGATGTAATCGTTTCCAATCGCATCTGATCTTCACTTTAAGTTGGTGTTTAAAGTAAACTACCAGATCCCGATCCGAAACAGATCCAACCCCATGAACCTCATCAAGACGTGTAACCCACGTCACTAGTCTTGCTACGGCTAGGATGGCTAGAAACACCATTCGTTTCTCCCCAGACCACGGCGGTGCTGCGTTGTTGATGACAGATGCTACATCCAGGACCATCGGCTGCTCGGCGTCGATGCGGGCCGTCACCTCCCTGACGTATCCCCAGAGATGTCGAAGTTTGCTGCAGGTGAAGAAGGCGTGCTCGGCCGTTTCTTCTTCGTTGTCTTCACAGCGCGGGCATAAGGGGACGTCCCTTAAACCATCTCTGCATAATCTGCCATAGAGGGGCAGTGCGTTCCGAACCAGTCGCTAGGTCAGAGAATACTCAGAATTGTTGAGATAACTCTGGCCTGGCGCCCAATTCCACTGGGAGCGGGCCTCCTCCCTCGACAATCCAAGCCGCTCCTCAAGTGGATCCGAAGCGGTACTCTCCACTAGATCCCGATATAGTCTCTTCCTAGACCGGGCAAGGTTACTGGACCCCGGCAACGCTCTAAGCGCGGCCCGGCATTCGGCAAAGAACAAGGGCTCCCCTCTCGGCCTACGTCGACCTTCGACCGAGAGGTCGGATATGAGGTTGGGAAAGGCGCTCCCGACCGCAGGGACCCACGGAGTGTCTTCCATCAAAGTCCGACTCAGGAAAGCCAGTCTCTCGGCATGTCGATGACTTGCCAAGTCAGGCATCCCCAAGCCTCCCACACTCGGAACTTGAGTACAGACCTGTCTGCGGACGTACGCTTTCCGGCCCTTCCAAAGAAGCGAGAAGAGTAAGCGCGTGAAAGCGATAAGGCGGGCCGCAGGCAGTGGTAGTACAGACAGCCGGTAAAGGATGAGAGGAAAGACGTAAGTGGCGCACGCCTCCGCTCTGCCCTTTAAGGAAAGCTTCCTTCGAATCCAAGCCCGGACTGATGATTCGACCTTTGTCTGTACTTCCGACCAGTTCTTTTCCAGCTGGAGGCCCGGCCCGAACCACACGCCGAGGATTCGAACCGGGCCATCCGACCAGCTGAAGTCACCTGGAAGAGCGGTCTCTCCGCTCCAGGCACCCAACCGCAGGCCGTTCGACTTGCTGCGGTTGACTATGGCCCCTGTCACTTCTTCGTACCGAGCGAGCGCCTTAATCACCGTTCGAATGTCAGTACGGCTCGACACGAAAACGGTGACCTCATCGGCAAACGCGGAGACCCTGACTCGCGCTTTGCGAGGAGGGATAGCGATCCCGCGCAGGACTGGTGTTGTCGCCTCATCCCTTAATTTGCGAAGGAAGGGTTCCAACGCCAGGATGTAGAGCAGGGGCGACAGCGGACAACCCTGACGTACCGACCGAGAAACAACGAACGATTCTGACCTCTTTCCATTGACTTGCACCACTGCCGTCGGCTGGTCATACAGAATAGAGATCCACCTGCGGAAGTCCGGACCAAAACCGGCAGCCGCTAAAACAGCCCTCAAGAAGCCATGGTCGACCCTATCGAAAGCCTTGGACTGATCTAAATTGATCAGCGCGGCTTCAGCGTCGTCTTCTGTCCCCTCTATGATCATGCGAATCAAATGCAAGTTGTTCTGAATCGACCTCCCCTTCACAGCAAAGTTCTGCTCAGGCTTGATCAAATCACCGATAACAACCTGCAGGCGGTTCGCAAGAACGCGGGCCAAAATCTTTAACTCTGTGTTTAGCAGAGTTATGGGCCTGTAGTCGTCTAAATTTCCCCCACCAGGTTGGTCCCTCTTCTTCAGTAATGTGACCACTCCTTTGGTTACCTGTCCAGGGATTGACTCCTGAACAAACCAGTGGTTAAACACATCCTTCAGAATTGGGACAAACATGGGCGACAGCCTCAAATACATTTCGTACAGCAGACCATCGAGTCCTGGAGATTTGTTCAAGCCGACCTGCTTCAACGCAGTAACGATCTCGCCCTCCGTAATCCTGCCATCACAGCCAGCTGCTCGAGCCGCCTCGAGGCGGGGCGAGTCAGCCAAATAGCTGCCAGCCAAGAACAGTTTTCCAGTGTGGCCACTGACCCGTTTTAAAAGGTGAGATACCATGACAATGAAGCAGAAGGAAAACAGAGGTGGACGTTACCAAACGAGAAAGAGTTAGGTGAGTATTTTGAATAAGAGTTCCTCCCGGGTTTTAAACCGTCGTTGACTTTTTACTGTGCCACAAAAGACATTTCTGCTTGTTCCTATTTATTAGCCTCATCAGGAAGGCAGAGTTAGACACAAGGTCGGTTCTTAATGTGGGGAAAATCCAGATCTCCAAAAAGGGGTACTCTGGATTGAAACAAAAAAAATAAAAATTACTTCAGTCTAGAAGAATTTTTCTTTCACTGACTGAGAACAGAACAGATGAAGTGCAGTATCAGAAAAAATACTATGTGACACTGATTGATTAATTAATGTACAAATCTAGGGGACACAACTCTGTATTTAGCAGTGTTTAACGTGGAGTTATCTCCCCTTCCTAAAAATTTTTTACATTTATTTAGAATTAATGCTTCACACTGATTTTTTTTAATGTAAACATTCTCGCATATTTAAAATGTTAGGTTAAACTCAAATTTTTAAAACAAATTTCAAAAGCATATTACCATTTAACCGAGACATTTGCTATACTGATTAAAGTGTTCGTTAATTGGTCGGGCGACCGAGGTTCAATCCTCAATCGAGTCATACCAAAGACTCAAAAAATGGTACCCGGCGCTCCTTTGTTAAAACTCAGCATTATTAGGTGAGGATCAAGTGTAAGTGGAATAATCCTGGGAAAGGAGTGGCATTCTCCCCTACATCTGGTGTAGTAGCCAATGACAAGGGAACTCTCATGTTGCCCTCGACTATAATCGACCATTTACAGATTACCATGGTTGCAGATTTTATTAATTATAACCATACACTTGAAAACGACTCACAAATAAGCAATTCCATCAAAACTTAGGATTAATCTTCTTTTTTTTTCATACCAAGGCCAACGGCCACTCGAGGATAAGGGTTAATGAAATAGTGAGTTGGATGATGATCAATACTATGAGAGGATTGGAAACGATGAGTGGAATAGACAAATTTCATATTTAAGAGGACAGCTCAATAAATATTTGTCAACATTGTACTTGAAAAACGTTCACATTGTACTTGAAAACGTCCACGTCAGCTGGGAAGCAACCCAACTGTATTATGTTTTTTTTATTATTTAACTTAGTTTACCTCAAACAAGGAAAGTTGCCACTGTAAACGCAATGGGCTACTGAGAATTAGGGTGAAAGTTTAGGGAGGGGGGGGTCATCCTATACTGGGAGCTGTGCAGCCAGATGCTTGTTCACATTAGATTTAAACTTATGCATGTCTGTACAGTCGGGGAAACAGGAAGCAGGGAGAGACTTCTAAAGGCCGGCAGCTTGAAGAAAAAAGCCATTGGAGTAGAAGGCTCTCAGGCATCTGGGGACCTCCACCGTGAATGGATGGGATTTAGCTGATTGTCGAGTTGGTCGAGTGTATTTACGTCGAGGGGGCACCAAAGCAGCAAGTTCATCGGAGCACATTCCATTGAAGTACGTGTAAAACAAACACAAGGATGCAACATTTCAGTGATGAGACAGAGGTTGGAGCTTGGTGGATAGTGAGGGAATTATTAGATACTCTTTTTTGGACCTTGTCTAAGAAGGAGAGACTGGTGGATGGTGCACCAGCCCAGATGTGGCAACAATACTCCATGCATGGGCAGATGGTGGCTTTGTAAAGATATAGGATACTGTCAGGTGTGAGAAGTTTTTTAGCTCGGTAGAAGGAGTCACCTTTTTTTGCAGCAGCAGCCTTGACAATGTCTTTAATGTATTTGTTCCAATTCATGTTATTTGGGACTGTTAGGCCGAGGAATTTGAACGTTGGACTCTAAGGTAGGGTGTTATTTGCCATGGCAATCGGTGGTTGAAGAGGTTTCTTTGTAGTTGTTGAAGGAAATGAGCTTTGTCTTAGCAGCATTAAATACATCCATTTATGACTCCATTCCACTACAGACAGGAGGTCACTTTTTAAGGATTCAGCTATTGCCTCGGATATGTGCGTGTCCGTTTTACCCATATGACGAGATTAGAGCGTGGTGTAGTCAACAAATATACCCATCTCAGACACAATGTCATCAGAGAGGTCGTTTATGAAAATCAGGAACAATAAAGGTTCAAGGATCGATCCCTGAGGTACACCTGCATTTATGTCATGTTGTTTGGATGAATGGTCATCGAGGACAATCTGGATATTCCACAGATGGGAAGTTCCTGGAAAGAAACTCTATTTATGGAAGTTTCACTTGGTTTTAGATACACAAAGGAAGAAAAGAAAAGTTCGTTACAATGGTTGTAGCTCGATGAGTTTTGGCTGTGAATGTTCAAAGAACCCATATGATTCATTTGTGCCCCTAAACCAAAATCATGTTCATTTATGTAGCACCCCTGTCATTTAAAAGAACTCATAGTATGCTTAGTTCGTGCTCCTAGAAAAAACATTCATTTACTAATGCGTCCCTGACGTATCAAAGAACCGATATGGTTCATTCATGCCCCTAACCAAAATCATGTTCATTTATGTAGTGCCCCTGTCATTTAAAAAAACTCATTATATGCTTAGTTCGTGCTCCTAAAACAAAAACATCCATTTATTAATGCGTCCCTGTCGTATCAAAGAACCCATATTGTTCATTTGTGCCCTTAAACCAAAATCATGTTCATTAATGTATTGCCCCTGTCATTTAAAAGAACTCATAGTATGCTTAGTTTGTGGTCCTAAAACAAAAACATTCATTTACTAATGCGTCCCTGTCGTATCAAAGAACCCATATGGGTCATTTCTGCCCCTAAACCAAAATCATGTTCATTAATGTAGTGCCCCTGTCATTTAAAAGAACTCATAGTATGCTTAGTTCGTGGTCCTAAAACAAAAACATTCATTTATTAATGCCTCCCTGACGTACCAAAGAACCCATATGGGTCATTTGTGCCCCTAAACCAAAATCATGTTCATTTAATGTAGCACTCTCCCAAAACTAAATGACCTCTAAGCCTCCCTCCACTTCTTCACTTTCTAACATATCAGCCATGTCTCACTTTTACTTTTTTTTTATTAGTAAGATTTATCACACCTGAGATGACCACATTCGATCAAGGCATGTTTGTACTCGTCGGTATTATAAGTATCATTTGTTTCTTCATGATTCTTACACATAAACAAAAGAGATAAATAAAAAACAACTAAAATATTATTTTGTATTATTTCTTCAGGTGCGTTTTGTCGAACTCGAGAATCTCTATGGAATTTAAAACTTAACCCTTTATTTAATCCACAAAGAAGATTGTCTTCATTCCATCATCCACCATCGAGTAAATGTCTTAAGTAATTCTTAATTATATTCTTAGTATCGCCTTTACTAAGGATTGAACCCTCAACCTCTAGAAGACTGTTACTTAGAACTGATTATTACTACCACTTTTATCGGGTCCGTGTGGAGAATTCTAGTTTGAATTTTAGAAGCTATAAACCTATTTTTGTTTCAAATGTGTAGTGTTACTACTTATTGCTATTTATTATTAAATATATGAGGAACGTTGGAGGTTACATCGGCCGAAACGTTGTGAGAATAACATCCAAGATGAGAACAGTAGTCCAAATAATTCAAATGATACAAATTATCGATTCTCATCTTTAAAATTCCAGAACATAAAACCTTACTTATAAAAATATAACAGGATTTATTTGCACTTACAAGTAATACACCGAAATATAAACACATATCAAAGTTTCCTAAGACATGGATATATGAAAAGACGGGCTTATTGAGATGTATAGAAGCATATCAACAGAACTGATCTGCTTTGGTGAGGAGACCAACCATATATCACAGAACTAAAAGCTGTTCAACGCATACCAGCATGTGAAACGGATGTTAACATGATGATGATGATGATGATGATGATGGTTGGAGTCGGTAATAAAAGACAAAATAGCTGAGTTAATAAAGATATAACATTTATTAATATTATATATACATGTAACGTTGACTACACATAATTAAGTAGGCCTACATTGTCAAGTCACACAACTGGTATGGCCACGTCGCCCACCGTTAGTCATCTAAAACACTCCAACGCGTGTCTTACATTGACGTCGATGCCCCTCGGCCACATGGTAGGCCACTTATGACATGGAGGGGATCAATTTATGATGATCTTATCCTGATGTGTGGCACATGCGAAATGGCAACCGATGGGAAAAGTTGGAAGTCATTCATGAAACGTTTAACCTCAAGCATGAGACAAGGAGACGAAAAAATGAAAATGATGATGATGATGATGATGATGATGATGATGATGATGATGATGATGATGATGATCATAATAATGATAATGATAATAATAATAATAATAATAATAATAATGATGATGATGATGATGATGATGTTACACCGGCCGTTCTTACACAGGAGAAACTACATCGGGAGTCACCAGAGACACTGAAGACAAAGCACAGTCTTGTAACTGTCTAGCCAAGAGCTAGTCAGTTTCTTACTTTGTTAATACACTTGTTAAACCAACCCTCGACTTGACTTCCTTTATTTATTATTTACTGTGGAACAACTTCACAACAAATAATAATAATAATAATCAGTTTCAGTACAGATAAAATGCACAAGTTATTTCTAATATAGATAAAATTGATTTACTAAGCACAAAGACAAAAAAAACTTACATATCCCCATAGCGCCTTTGCTTGTTTGGCAAGCTAGCGAGCAAAAGAGAAAGAATTATGGTCTTAATTCATGACAACGTGTTTGTATGAGAGTTGCCACAAGATTTGATGTTCGTGACTAGAATTCAGGATTAACTTTTTGTTACCACGGGTTCCTGGACACGAGAGATTATAACTCTGGCCTGAAAACTAATTTCTCCCAACAGAAACACTACTTTAAAAAATAACAGGAATCAGCCTTGCTATTTGTGTTAAATATCGTGTCTGGGGTACCGGACATAACATCTGGACCCCCAAAAATAACACCCGGATGAGACACTTACTTGGCCGGCAGTATGAGCATCCAGCGATTTGACACAGAGATACCTGAAAAAAGACACCAGCAGACACAATGGACGAAATACATCTGTTTGCTAAATAAAAAATACACATCTAGGGAACGTGGCTACCTTGAGGGCATAGGCGAAATCCCCGCGATATTGAATTTTCTCGCTCACATGCCTCTATTCTGAATTCGTGGCCATGGGTCACCATCAGTGAACTATTTCTCTTGTACCAAACGGTCATAAACAACATTTTAAGTGTAATTTAGACGGTTTCAAACCGATATAATAAATGATTGTACACTAAAAATAATTAAATTTAAAAAGAAATCAGTTTCTTTTATTCGGATTGTTTGATGGTTTTCAGTAATCAAATAAAAATTCCATTTAGTTTAAACCTATTTCCTAAGTTCAACCAGGTCATAACTAGTTTATGGTCCGATTGGCCTAGCCAGTCGAAAGTAGGACACGATATAAAGTCTATGTCGCCTCTTCTAACTAACATCCTATCTAAATAAGTATTCGGGTAGGAAGGCATGCTATTTGTCAATGTCCACGTCTCATGTCCCATATAATCGACACAAAACCTGTCGACAAGATCGCATCTAGCCATCAGGTCACCCAATCTGGTCTCACACCTCTCTGGCCCTCTAGCTCCCCCCTCCCGACCTTCTCTATCTTAAGATCATGGATGGCATTCCAATCTCCCTTTAGAACTATGTGCTTAGGACACGCGGTGAACGCGTCCAGATTCCAACAAAAGGAGATCCTCTCTTAAGCAGTGTTGGGTGCTTGAATTGCAATGACCCGAATCACAGTCTTTCACAACAATATCAGCCACAACCAGCCTGCTTTCCACATAACTATGGACAACGTCGACCCCTGGGGTTCCCATATAGTGAAAATACCTCAAAGTTTCTGGTCAGCACCTGACAATCCCTAGACGAAACGAAGTGTGTCTCCTCGATCGCAGCTAAATCCATCCACTCTCAGAGACAAGAAATCTCTCCAGACACGAACCATCTGGTTTGAAGACCTCATGCGCCTAGCATTTAAACTAGCCAAGTGCAGAGGCATGGACTTACCTTAAGCAGTGTCGCACCCAGTTCAGAAGTCTGACAATGAAAGGACGCCGACGCTATGCGCCATGCTCAATGTCACTAATTCTTTGGTGTTTTAGCTACTGTGTGCAATGCCGCCAACGTCTAAAGGAAAAGTTAGTTTTAGTGCCCTATAAAATGATGAGGCACCAAAATTAGGACCTTTCCCTTGCATTCTGGTAAAAGTCAATCCAGGAAAGGGTCTTTGTCCTTGCTAAGTTTTGCTTGCCAGACAAAGTTCTTACGACCAGCTGAGAGCCTTATGAGGAAGGCATCTGGAAAATTTGTGCAACTCATAACATATTTTTCCCCTATCTTAGGGAATTCTGAAAGGGGTTTCAAGTTCCTCCTCTGATGGTAGGACAAGTCCTTACCGATAGACAGGGAGTAAATCTTGCAAATGTCACTTCCAATTTTAAGGAGAGGGTTTTTTATTTTTGCAAGAAAAAGACATGGATTGGCTCTTTTTCGTCCTCGGCTTGACTTGATCTAGTCTAGAGGATTCGGAGCGAAGTACTAGGTGTGTGTGTGCAGGTGTCTGTTTTGATAAATGCAGTGTGGAGGCAAGTGTTGTTGCAGGTGTTGTTGCAAGTGTTGTTGCAGGTGTTGGTGTGGAGACTGGTGTTTGCAGAATGTGGGCAGGTGTTTTTTCCGGAGCTGTTGTTCTAGGGGTGTGAGTTTGCTGTGTGGGTGTATGTTTTTAAGGTGCCAGAGATGGTGTATGCTCATGGGAGACTGGACAATCTTTTCCTATCTCTTGTTCCAGATTTTAGGGTGATATCAATCATTACCACAAGGTAATCAGCGTTCTCGAGCAGGCTATAGGCATTCGTCACACAAGCATCGGACATTGATGTCAAGAACAGGTCGAGAAGTGAGGCTTGCTGGCCCACACAATCAGAGAGGCAGGTCGGGAAAGTGACAGTCTGTGAGAAGGAGTGCGCTATGGAGACGTGAGGTTACCAGCTGCGTCTGCATAGCTAGAGAATTCAAGCCAGTCACTGTGGTGTGCATTAAAATCCCCAAATACATGTATTTGGGCACTCGAGTTAAGTGAGAGTGCTCTATCTATGCTTTCAGAGACAGAATTAAGCAGGGTACAGTCCTGGGTCGAAAGAGAACGGTATAAGAAATATAAGATTAATCTGTAGCACATGTAGGCTTAGTTATCTGATTCTAGCCTATGTTCTTTAGTCAAGGGGAGGGTGTTCCAAACATAAACTCCTAGCCCATGCATATGTTTGTCAGAGACTTTACGGTAGAGTGGGGGGGGGGTATTCAGTCATGTCAAATTGGTGTGAGGAGATTGAAGATTGTAGGTTTTTTTCACTTAGTGCTAGGATATCCGGGCAGTTTACTAGGAGAACGGTTTCTATGTCATTGATGTTGGTTCTAAGCCACCGGATATTTGTGAATGCTCGCCTCAAAGGCGGAGGCAAAGATGTTTTTTGTTGGGTGTCTGGTTTAGGTTTATTCCTTTTTCTTTGTATTGTCATTTTGGTTTTAAGATAGAGTGGGGAGGGCAAAGTGGGTGCTTGTTTAATGCCAATAAGCTCACACATCCAAACCATTAGTCAAGACTTGATCCATGAGGGTTGTGGCCTCAGGAAAGCCCATGTAGGGCCATTTTCCATGTGCGACATGGCACGTACAGCTACCCACGGTATTATACAACTGTTGATGGAGCAGCTGTTTTTAGTGCTACCTAAGAGTTTGGGCTCCTGCACTACCAGTTTGAAACAGCAGGCAAACAAGCTGTCTAACCTGTACCCTCAACCTGTCGAAACAAGAGCGATCCAGACTAGTCATGTGAGACTTAGTGACGAAAAAACTTTCCCAAGTTGCCCAAGTAGAGAGAAAGAGAGACAGAGTTTATTGTCCTAGTCAGGAAACAAAGCCAAGCACTGGGTGTCTTTGAAGTGTCCCTGCGCTAGTACCTCTGCGCTTGGCTCATAGACAGAGAAAGAGTGCAAAGGCCAGGCGATAAGCAGAGCCCATCTACTCCTTAAGCAATTTTAGGTTTGCAAAAGAGTGGTTCTACTACGAGGACCCAGAGCTCCGCCAGCGAAGGAGCAGAAAGGAAAAAAGGGTCGGTTTCACCCAATGTGTCGATTCCTCCACTTCCAACACCCTCCAAGCTCTCCAGAAGAAAGGTTCCACTCCAAGGGGCCAAGGCGCCTCCGGTTCCACTATCAGGGATGAGAGGGAGGCCAAAGCAGCAACACCGAGGGAGTCCGCATAGAGGAAGAACAACGAAAAGAAGATGTTACACAGGACTATAAAGAACTATACTTAAAACACTATAAACAATACATCGAGATGAATGTAGTTCAGTCTTTGCCTGATTCCTGGGAGGTAATTGAGGACAGAGTCTTGTCCCCTGTCTCCTCGGACTTAAAGGGAAATCGCCTTCTGAGACTTACAAAGAAGTATATGGTGGAGCTCCTAAAGAAATTGGGCATTCTAGCTACCTACATCTGTCAGAGGAGCTTTGCCATGTGGGACATACCGCTCCCCTCAAGAGATGAAGCGGGACTACTCTCTCTAAAAGAAATGAGGAGTGGGAGAGTGAAACTACAGCTCGAATATCAGGGCAGGAGGAGAGGCCGTGATAGATGAAGTGAAGAGAAGGTATAATGAGTTAACAAAAAAACGCATCCAGTCACAGAAACTAGGTACTCGTGATTTCTGGAAAATCTACAATAGTGTAGTGAATAATGGTCAATCTACAATTCCCCCACTATCAAACCACAATGATGTCGTTTGCACGGCCACTAATAAGGCTGAACTACTTGCCCAGCGCTTTACTTCTAACTCTACTTTGGACTCAGATAACCACCCCCTCCCCAAATTCCCTTTGCAGACCAAAGCCACACTTGATAACCTGGTTATCACCCCATCCCAGGTTAGAGACATCATAAAAAACCTTGACACCTCCAAAGCTTGTGGGCCTGATCTTATACCTGTAATAGTAATAAAGAAATGCTCTGCTGAACTGGCCCCTGTCCTCTCCAAACTCTACAATAAATGCCTAGCTGAATCTTGCTTCCCCAATAGCTGGAAAATTGCCTCTGTGGTACCAGTCTACAAGAGTTCTGGGAATAGAACCGATCCTCAGAACTATCGCCCAATCAGTCTGCTGCCGATCTTTGCTAAAATCTTTGAATCCTTAATCAATCTAGCAATAGTACGGCACTTAGTTAATGCTAAACTTCTTTCTGACCGCCAGTATGGATTTAGATAAGGACGATCTACTGCAGACATCCTAACGGTCATCTCTGAACTCATGTATCATACACTCGACAAGGCAGGAGAAGCTAGGGCAGTAGCGCTTGATATATCCAAGGTATGGCATAAAGGGCTTCTCCTGAAAATACGCTCACACGGTATTATTGGGCAATTACTTAATATAATTAGATCCTTCCTAGACAAAAGAAAAATCCAGGTTGTGCTCGATGGCCGTTCATTTAAGCAACATGATATAAATGCTGGTGTACCCCAGGGATCTATCCTTGGACCTTTGTTGTTCCTGATCTATATAAACGATCTCCCTGATGACATAGAGTCTGAGATTGGCTTATTTGCTGACGACACAACGCTTTACTCTTGCCATGTTGGCAAAACCGACGCGATCATATCCGAGGCAATGGCTGAATCTTTAGCTGTAGTGGAGTTGGGTCATAAATGGATGGTAACATTTAATGCTGCTAAGACAAAGCTCCTTTCCTTCAGCAACTACAAGAAACCTCTTCAACCACCAATTGGCATGGCAAATAACACCCTACCTGAGAGTCCAATGTTCAGACTGCTCGGTCTAAAATTCACAGGTAACTGAAACAAATACATTGAAGACATTGCCAAGGCTGCCGCAAAGAAGGTTGGCTCCCTCTATCGTGCTAGTAAATTTCTCACACCTGACATTATCCTGTATCTCTACAAAGCCACCATCCGGCCATGCATGGAGTATTGTTGTCACATCTGGGCTGGTGCATCATCTACTAGTCTCTCCCTCCTTGACAAGGTCCAAAAAAGAATCGCCAACCTAATAGGTCCCTCACTGTCAACCAAGCTCCAGTCCCTGTCCCATCGCCGCAATGTAGCATCCTTGTGCTTGTTTTACAAATACTTCAATGGATTATGCTCCGATGAATTGGCTACTCTGGTGCCCCCTCGACGTAAATTCACTAGACTAACTCGACAATCAACTAAATCCCATCCATTCACTGTGGAGGTCACCAGATGCATGAGTGCCTTCTACTCCAATAGCTTCTTTCCTCGTGCTGCCGGCCTTTGGAACTTACTCCCTGCTCCTTGTTTCCCGCTGTACCGACATGCATAAATTTAAAACTAATGTGAACATGCATCTCGTTGCACAGCTCCCAATTTAGGATGACCCCAAAAACTTTCACCCTAATTCTCAGTAGCCCCTTACTTCTACAGTAGCAACTTGTCTTGTTTGGGGTGAACTAAGTTTTAAAAAGAAAACAACAAAAAAAAAACTCGGGAATCTTTCTGTCGGACTCGGGAATCTGTCAGGAATTTCGAAGGGAACCCTTTATTTAATCCATGCGTGTAGCATGCTCTCGTTCCATCAGCCATGGTCGGGTAGAAGTCTTAAGTAATTCGCAATTGTATTCCTAGTATCGCCCGCACTGAGGATTGAACCGGAAGAGTGTTACTTAGAACTGAGTCTGACAGAAAGATTCCGAGTTCAACAAGACACACCTGAATAAGGTCGAAGATTACATTGGCCGAGACGTTGTAAGAATAACACTCAAGATGAGAACAGTCGTCCGAATAATCCAAATTATCAATCCTCATCTCAAAAATTCAGAAAGATAATTCCTTGCTTGTGTTACAATTATATGCGTTCAATTGTTTGGGGACATGTCATAATTGTTTGAGGACATGTCATAATTGTTTGTTTGTTTTATGATGTGCTGTCATTTGTTAAGAAAAACTATGAAAAAACGCACGCACATGTATTTAACGAGCTCCTTTTTACCGTCTTTTGATGCCGACGTATTGCGTGCTAGAAAATAAGTGTCTAGAAGATTATCTTTCATTTCCTTTACCTATCGTAATAGAATGAGAATGTCAAATATTCCCATTTTACAGATAAATAAATGAGATAAACATCTGAAACAGATCAAAGATTGGAAAAGGGCAAATAAAGAAACGAATAGAAATATAAAACGGTATGGTAGTTTGCTTGAAGCATTGTTGGTAAATAAAATATATATGTATTTATTAAGGCTGTTTGCATTGCGGTAAAAAGAGTAGAACGATGAAAGAGAGGATGAACAAAAACAGATAATCGAAGACAATATATACATTTTTTTGTTAAAAAAATGATGAAAGAGGGGATGAACAAAAACAAGTAATCGAAGACAATATATACATTTTTTTGTTAAAAAAAATGATGAAAGAGGGGATGAACAAAAACAAATAATCGAAGACAATATATACATTTTTTTGTTAAAAAAATGATGAAAGAGGGGATGAACAAAAACAAGTAATCGAAGACAATATATACATTTTTTTGTTAAAAAAAATGATGAAAGAGGGGATGAACAAAAACAAGTAATCGAAGACAATATATACATTTTTTTGTTAAAAAAATGATGAAAGAGGGGATGAACAAAAACAAGTAATCGAAGACAATATATACATTTTTTTGTTAAAAAAATGATGAAAGAGGGGATGAACAAAAACAAGTAATCGAAGACAATGTATGCATTTTTTTGTTAAAAAAAATGATGAAAGAGGGGATGAACAAAAACAAGTAATCGAAGACAATATATACATTTTTTTGTTAAAAAAATGATGAAAGAGGGGATGAACAAAAACAAGTAATCGAAGACAATGTATGCATTTTTTTGTTAAAAAAAATGATGAAAGAGGGGATGAACAAAAACAAGTAATCGAAGACAATATATACATTTTTTTGTTAAAAAAATGATGAAAGAGGGGATGAACAAAAACAAGTAATCGAAGACAATGTATGCATTTTTTTGTTAAAAAAAATGATGAAAGAGGGGATGAACAAAAACAAGTAATCGAAGACAATATATACATTTTTTTGTTAAAAAAATGATGAAAGAGGGGATGAACAAAAACAAGTAATCGAAGACAATGTATGCATTTTTTTTTTTTAAATGTATCTATTTATTTTTCAGTAAATATTTTACATATTGTTTCAGTAAATAAATTTTTTCACTTACTACTAATAGAATCTGGGATGGTGGAAAATATTTTGATAATTTGGGAGAAACTTTCCCTGCAATTGGAAAGAATGTTTGTTTCTTTTTTGTTTTTTAAGAATGGGAGTGTTTTTCTCGAAATATCAAAATATTTTCCACCATCCCTGATTCTAAGGACAGTAAGTGAAAAAAAAATTACTAAAACAATATGTAAAAGATTTACTGAAAAATAAATATATGAAATTTTTGAAGAAAAGCATTGCATATATTTGTGGCGGCAGAAGGTTACCATTTGGGGCACAAAATGAAAGTGCTCAAAATCGTTTGTGCGCATATGGACTGTTGTGCGCACTTGGCTCCGCACATACTTCCAACTGAATTAACAAAAACAGATAAATATATTTTAAGCCAATCAGAGGCTTCTTTGTTAGATTGTTGAATTTGCTTCTGTGATCCACTTGTTTAGCTATGGTTTGTTCGTTTTTTTATTTTTATATATGTATTTTATTTTTAGTTTCTTCGTCTAACTTTTGTTATTTGCGACTTTTCTTGAATTTATCGTCTGCCAGTCTTCACCTTCAAAACTCTTGGGAGTTTCCGTAACCTGCCCGAACGTTGGTGACGCGAAATTACGGAAACATGGGTCATTCTCTATAAAAGTACCCACTTTTTACTACAAGGCAGCACCAACATGCCAACAACACTTAAACAGGATTGCTATACTTTTCTATAATCTATCATTCTTATGTGAAGACATTTTACATAATTTTTACCAAACTGCATAACTTTCTCAAACATATTACTTATTTATTCCTCTCAGAAGGTTGTACGTTCAGATCCCGTTGGGGTCACCAATGTAGAATAAAGACATTTGGTCAAAAAGTAAATTAATAACAGAGTCTATTTTAACATATTTTGTCAAATTTATTTCACACCTTCGTTCAACCAACAAAAGAAAGAGTTCAGAAAAGATTTTATGTCTAATGTTAAAAAAGAGTTTCATGTCACTGTGAGTTGGATGGGACACGCTTCACGTCCATTTGGGTTGACATCTTAAATCCAACTGTATGTATCAGACAAAAATAGGTATATGCACCAAAAATTAGTAAAAATTATCGAGTAGAATTTCAATTAAAAATAAAAATCAGTTTTATCGTATTTTATGGATCCGCCATTGATTCGAGCGAAAAACACGTACATCAAGGAGACATAACTCAATGTGTCATATTAACAAGTAATAAATCAATGGGCATCGGCAAAATAAAATAAAACTTATTTTATTTTTAATTAAAATACTACTCGATAATTTTTCCTAATTTTTGGTTAGGATAATGATTTGTGCCTGATACGTAAGTATAAACAATAGTTTTTATTTGGAAATGCGTTTTTCATATGTGCCCTAATCTATATAAGCACCAAAAATTGTGTGTAAGTGATAAAAATGGATTTATATTGTTGCTTTTTAAATATTATTAAATGAGGAATCATTTCAAGTTAAAATCTATTTAGTATTACGCATGTAATTTGAAGAAAAACATGTTTAAAATATGTAAATATGCTAGAATAATCAAGATTTTAACAAAAAGGAACCGGAAGTAGTGCATTTACCTAATGACGCCATGTTGTTTTTCGTATCGCTCAAGATGGAAAAAGTATTAAAACGTCCCTTTTTCCCTATTACTACGTAATACTAAATTCATTTTCACTCCAAAAAGTTCTTAATGTCATAATCTTTATATGTTGATAACTTTTGCTGCTCGTTGTAAAATACCCGCCGACTTGGTATTTACAAAGTTAAATTCCTCCTTAATTCTAAGCTAATTTGTGGTGGCCAACGGGAAAACGCTCTTGACTGCGAATCAGTGGCGATTTGTGATCGGAGTTCGCGCCCGCCGACCATCGGAAATTAACTTCCTGCACTGAAGATTGCGTTAGCATGAAACATCGATGTCTGTAGGTAATAAATAATTAGTATTTATTTATAAATATTATATATATATATATATATATATAGATTTAGATTTTTCACTTATAAAATAGATCATTCAGTGAAGACCGGGGTTGTTCCAATAAAAAACAAGCTCGATGATACTCGATATATATATATATATGATAATTTTATTTACACAGACATGTACAAAATCTATCGATCAACAGTTACTATAAACTGAGATCTCATCAGGCAGAGTTAGAATCCGATCTTAACCTCAGATCATAAAGATCGGATTCTAACTCTGCCTGATGAGATCTCAGTTTATAGTAACTGTTGATCGATAACATCGACATGCCAGTGTCGCAGATTTTGTACATGTCTGTGTAAATAAAATTATCATATATAAAGCTCTATTTTGATATTGAGCACTTTTTATAAACCCGGTTAAAATTCTCTGGATTACCACCCTGTGGATATTTTTCACCTGGATTATTACCATTATTATATATATATATATATATATATATATATATATATATATATATATATATATATATATATATATACATAAATATATATATACATATATATTATCGCCTATACACTAATTTCATTTGAATTTTTAAGAAACTGTTTACACCTTCAAACTCATCATTAACTGAGAAATGATATGAGAATGATATGATGGATGTGCAATGTGAGTCTTGAAGACAGGCTAAGATCTGATGGCCTCAGAGAAAGATTAAATCTGGACAGTATAGTGATATGTGTGCAAAACAAGAGACTTCGTTGGTTTGATCACATTGAAAGAAAGAATGGATGAGAGTTCTTGGGTTAGAAGATATAGAACAGCTGAGAATAGGGATGGGACGATCAACCATCTGTAACATTGGAGAGGAGGACTATATGATGCAACACTGCCTTGTCTATCATCTACTATTCGACCAGTGCAGCTTGAACGATCTCGCAAAAGTCGATGAGGATGCAAAGAATCGCGTAAAGAAGTGGGGAAGTTTGCCCCACTTTTATCTCTCCTTACGAAGATCAAAATCAATATATAATGATACATAACCTTATGTCTTGAATCTTTATTCTAATTTCGATCAAAAGTTCATTACATGATTTTGATTTTAGAAAATGCATAAAATTTAAGGGATATTAAGAAGTAATTGAAATCCAGGGAATCTTGCTTAATTGGTGTCTAATTACTATGGATAAAATTTTATGCACATCAGAAATATTTGGATTTTCAAATGGGAGGTTGTACAAATATTATGGCCCCTAAAACCCCCTATAAAATACTCTAAAGAAACTGAAATTTGATTATCTAATACCTATTTTTTAAATTTAAAAAAAAATCAGAAATATCTGACTTTTTACAAAGGGCTTCCAGCCTCATGGTCTGCTTCTCTGGGGACAAATTTAATGACAGAAAAAGATTTTTCGTTCTGATTTATGACCCTTTGGGTGTGGAGTGAGATGGCCTGTCATCCTATACACACTCCCCATCATCAGGTGGAGGTGACTTGTTACACGTGACCCTGTACATGAATGTTTTAAATAGTGAGAAGAAAGGTGAATGAAATAAATTAGAGTGGATGATAAGATAATTAAAAGAGAGAGAGAAAGGGAGAACTGATTATCAAGAAAGGAATATATATATATTTACTTGAAAATGGATGATGTCACAAAATGAGTTTTACTTTTAAAAAGTTTCCATTCATCCTTTTATGATGTCATCTATTTTCAAGTAAATGCTTGGCCTTTTGGCTAAGATGAAAGTGTAGTATCTGTTCCGATGGATACTACACCCTATAGACCGGTATCATCTTGGCCTTCAGGTCTTGATTCCGCCGGTCTGTGGGTTTGTCCTGTGCAGTTCTAGGAGGTCCACTCTCCCAGGCTTTGTCTTCTCACCCTTTGAGAAGGGGTTAGTTTATTGCTAATCGCCTGAGGCGCCCCTACCGGGGAATGCCGACGGGGCTGCCCAGGCATTTTTTGACAGTCATAAATGATCTTCCTCTAGGGTGCTGACTTATCAAATCCCACTTTCCGACCTTGTCTCACATTTTACTGCTGTGAGAGGTAGATAAATATCGCTTTCTTGTAAAAACATGATTATCAAACAATGTCACATTAAAGAAATTATTTGTCTTCTAAGCTTTACGATCCTGGTCCAAGGTGAACGCTTGTTTCATGCTCGTACATTTACAGATGTTGTCTATCCATCTTTTCTTGGGTCTACCTTTTTTGTATTATTCCTTCAATGCATATTTTGCAGAGCCCTACACTGGAAGTCTTAATCTTGCCAAACAATCTCAAGACTTTACATTTGATGTCAGAGGATATTGAGGGGATGCCAGTGAGTTTTTTGTAATTCTGCGATAGTTTATGATCAATAATGAAGCGCATGATGTTTATTTACTCCTCGCGGAGTTAGGCACAAGACCAGTTTTATCTTACTCCCACAAGTAAGATGTGACCCAAGATCGGGTCGAGCAAGTGGGGTTAAAAGCCAGCGCTCGAGAGGTGAGCACTCTGGCCATTTAAAAATTGCCTGGGCAGCCCCGTCGGCATTCCCCGGTAGGGGCGCCTCAGACAGTAAGCAATAAACTTACTCCTCCCCAAAGAGGGGAGGCGAAGCCTGGGAGGGTGGACCTCCTAGAACTGCACAGGACAGGCGTGCAGTATCCATCGGAACAGATACTACACTTTGATCTTAGCCAAATGTGGTTTGAGAAAGTTTCTACTTTCTGACATAGTTTTACGGTCCAGTAGACACATTCATTCAAGAAATTATTATATACCAGCAAATATATGCTCTCTCCAGTCGCAAATGTTTTAGTAGCCTGGTAATATTGCATCATGATGCATGACATATGCTGTTTCCCCCAAAGGAGAAGGTAATGCCTGGGGGGTGGTATCATGACAAACGGACACTATTTCCCCCAAAGAAGGTAATGACTGGGAGGATAATATCATTACAACAGAACAGATACTACACTAACCGCCCCACCCACAGACAAAAAGGAGGAGGTAATGCCTGAAACGATGGTATCATGAAGACAGAACAGATACTACACTAACCCCCCCCCCCTACACACACACATAAGGAGGAGATAATGCTTGGGTAGATGGTCTCATGACAACAGAACAGATACTGCATCATCGTCCCTCCCAAAAGGAGGAGTTAATACCTGGGAGGATAGTATCATGACAACAGAAGATATACTACACAAACCCATTACCCTGAATTGAGAATTGAAAGATAGTACAATAAAAATAATCGTATAGTTTCGTCTTTAGATAGACAGATTCAAAATCTCCATTAGTAATTGATTTAATAAGTGATTTGATCGCAACGGGAAGAAGCTGGAGAGACGCTGTGGATCTGGGTTCAGACCGAAAACGATGGTTTACTTTGGCTGCCTCATGCGTCGCAGGACGCCGGAGCTCCTAAGTCTACCCGCGACCTGTTGAGTCAGTATTTGTTATATCTATCTATACACACCAATAAAAGGGTGTGGTTCTTTGCTTGCTAGTTTGTTATCTTGGTCCCGTGCAAATTGAATGACGTCATCGATTAAAACAGACGTGGAGATAACCATATACAGTGGATGACGTCAATCATTAAAACAAAGTGGGGGTGAGGGTTATAATGTGACCCTAAGTGTCACGGGTAGTCTACTAGTATACTACTAAAACTCTGTGGATCTGGCTTGCTTGTCACCGTGCATATTGGATAAACCATAAAAATTGCCGAGAAGGACCAATTTCTTTTTTAAAGCCTCAACTTCAATTTCAGCGATCACCTGTAAAGAATGATACGCAAAAGTGGAATAAAATAGGTTATCAACTGGAAGAATCGTGATATTAAATTCGTGTTGAAGGCTGATCAACTCTTCGAATAATTATTTGATCATTTAATGCACTCGAGATAGATTTAAGGAAATATTTTGTTTAAAAAGTGACACTTTTTTTTTTTAGATAGGAATTAAACTGTCGAGAAAGGGTGCTCTAATTTTACGCACGTGTGTCGGAAGTGAACCGTACGCATGCGCAACCGGAACCGGAAACAGTGAGTTGGTCTTCGGTTTAGAAAAACTATCCCCTGTCGTTTTTCCTCCAACGTGATCGCAGGACTCGCCTCTCTCTCTTACGTAAACACGTATTAACTTACGAACCAAAGACTATCGAAGAAGATCATAACATCTGAACATGCCAAAGAATAAGGGTAAGTTCTGATAATCACTCCCTGAAGTATTTCTTTCCGAGGGTCAGTGAGACTCCCCTCATGTGTGTGTGCTATACATAGCGATCACTCGGTGGATGCAAAGAGAGGGATCAATTTTATTGCTTAGAGAACATTTAAAATGTGAATCACATGGATTCGGAAATAATGTTGAAAGAATTGAGGTGACATTTTGTGGGAGCTATCGGATGAGATATTTATCAGAATAATTTGATCTCTATATTTATTGATTGTGTAGTTTTTAAGCATCCAAATTCTTTCTTGAATGCGGTCATTCTGTACGATTATCCAATTAGTAGATTTAAAAATTACATTCAATTTCAGATGTAACAAGTTAAAAAATATCCATAAAGATTTAATTTAATTAAAGTTTTTAAAAAAAACTATTTTGTTTGCTGATTTTAATATTAGAAAAAAGGTTTCTTATGTCGCAAATACAGGGAAGGGAGATATATCCAAATTTGAAACTTGGTAAAAGACTAAATAAGAAATGCATGCACAAATACTAAGTCTTCTCTTAAAAAAAAAAAAAGAATGGATATTAAATTATATCTCCATGAGTATTTTAAAAAAAATTTTGTTACATCTTAAATTGAATGTATTTTTTAAAACTACAAATCGAATAATCGTAAAGTATCACCGTCTTTTTTTTTTTTTTTTTTTGCAAAGAGAATTTGGGACGCTGAAAACGTACATAGCCACAGTTTAAGGTGGGAATCACATAAATTCAGAAATAATGGTAAAAAATAGAGGAATTAAGTTGGCATTTTATTGGGAACTATCGGATGAAATATTTAATAGAATATCGTAATTTTGAAGTTGATGTAGTGTTTAATGTAAAAGTTAAAAAATAATTAGCACTATTTAAAAAAAAAAATTCTTGTAACTTGAAACAAATAAGTAAAAAGATATATATATATATATATATATATACACACACACACACACACCCAAAGAGACACAACAAACAAGTAGATAATAAACAAATCAATTTCAAATACCCCCCTTTTCTTACTTACATACGTAACCGCCATAACTTTTTTTTATTTTTTTTATTCCATTGTCATTCTCTTACTACTTTCAACATATTTATTAGTTTCAGTGTTATCTTTTTTTTTCTAAACTATAATTTCTTTTAGATCTACAAATTGTGCTGCAATTTTTAAACTTAAAGGAATAGACTCAATTATTGTTTTTATTAATTCATCAAATTTCCCGGTCACGTATTTTTCTCCTTCGATCGAAGACACGCGTGTTTTTGTTCTTTTTTTTTTCTTTCTTTTTAATTAAATGAGCCATATTGACTACTACAGAACATAACTTTTATAAAATTTCTTCTCAGTTTTCTTTTATCTTTTTATAAAACTTTCTATTTTTTTCTGCTAAAGTAAAGTATTATGCCAGAAATAAAACTTTTTATAGGTTTATGCTGAAAAACCTGTGAACAGGAGGAACTAACACATTTGTCATTTTTACAGAAACGTGTGATTTCTTTCTTCTTAAATAGCCTATCCTGTTTCGTTTATCACTATGATTTATTTATTTGGTAAATTAGTCGTTTCCCAGCAAAAATGGCCGACAGTGAATCTGCTGCTTTTTTTCCGACCTCACAAATGAGTAAGTAAACTCAAATAAATTGTTTTGGGTTACTTTAAAATTTACCGTAAATTATTTTAAAGGAAATACAGCTGGGAAATTAATCCCAAACAATTTATTTGGGTTTACTTACTCATTTGTGAGGTCGGGGAAAAAAGCAACCGATTCATTGTTTGCTGGGAAACGACTAATTCACCGTTTATTTTAAGTTTAAGAAAAAAGAGTTTTAAAAAAAAGTAAAACTGGAAGTTATCTCCCTTTTATTTATATTGGTCATCTTTCGGTAAATGTAAAGATTGACGGTGTAAACAGAATGTGGTAAAAAATGTGTATAAGCAATAAAAATGTTTTTAAAAAAAATTATTATTAAATGAGGAACCACTTAGAGTTAACATATTTAGTATTACGCATGTAATCGGAAGGAAAACGTTTGGAATGTGTAAATATGCTAGAATAATCAAGATTTTAACAAAATGGAACCGGAAGGAGTGCATTTACCTAATGGCGCCATGTTGTTTTTGTATCGCTCAAGATGACAAAAGTATTGGCACATGTTCGTCTTTTCTCACAGTCCGTTTTTCACAACTTTTTAATGACCAGTTTTTTTTTCTTTTTTCGGTGTACACTTACCTATCAGGCTGCTAGAGAATTCCGGGGTTTTTGGAAAAAAAATTCAAATATTTTACATTTTAGGAGCGGGGATCAGTTTCCAATGTTAATTCAACGTAGACTGATCCCCCACTTTTTGACCATCTCAATTTTTGTAAAAGTCTTTTTCGGTGTACAATTACCTATCATGTCAGAGAATTCCGGAGTTTTTGGAAAGAAATTTCAGAAAATTTAGATTTTAAGACGGGGGATCAGTTTTCAATGTAAATTCAACGTAGACTGATCCCCCTCTTTTTGACCATCTCAAATCTTTAAAATTCTTCTTCTGCTTACAATAACCTATCATGTCGCGAGAGAATTCCGGAGTTTTGGGAAATTCACCGACTGCAACCCGATGCAGTGGGGTAAATTCCCCCATCCCCGAAAACGGGGAAACCTGTTGGCCGTGAGTGGCGACCTGTGATATTTTAGGACTGGATCCTGGTGGCTGAGCAGTCCATGGCCTGGTTGCATAAATGGTCACGTGATTTGCAACACTTTACTCTGGCCCGTACTTCGGTTAGACGGGAGGTCGGAAAGGCCCGATCTGATCAATCGGACAGTTACGTCTTACCCTAGCACTTATTCTATCAGTTTCCACGATCGTTAACAATATTGACATTGATTAACTTTGTAGTTATCAATACCAATTCCAGTTTATAAAAAAGTGCTAGAAGGCGGTGGCAAGGGTCAATCAACTTGAAAAATAAATGATCGCAACATGGCTATGTGCCCCGGACGTTTCGCTATAAGTGGGTAGAGAAATCGATGGAACACGGGTGCTTGTGATCATGATCGGGTCGAGTATACCATTCCTGTAGTATTGTCAAAGCGATTAGGTTTCCCCCTTGGCAATTCCCATAGACTTTGGGTCGAAGTGGATTCCGTGGTGGATAGGGAGCAGGGATGATGAATTACAAAACAATTTATGGCTTCTAACAGAATCACAAAAAGAATGCATAGGGATACAAGCTTCGAACAAGAAGAAAAAAAACGACCAAAGTAAATTCCCAAGATTTATTGTAATGGAAACATTAGAAAACCAAATCTTGCTACATTATCTCCCTTCGTCATTGAGAAAATAAGTTTGGCTAACATGACGCCTAAGGTTGTTAAAAAATGGCCAATGGTCGAAGTTGAGAAAAAAAACATGCAGATTTTCTGCTGAAAATGAAAATTTTTCGCAATAAAAAAATTACATTATACCTGCATCAATACTTGAATAGATTAAAAAGGAGTAATAAGGAGCCAAGAGCTCTCTTTCTGTTCTATAGAAGAAATAAAAGAAGAATTAAAATCCCAAGGAGTAATCGAGGAGAAGCGAATCTCTATAAAAAGAGAAAACAAGATAATACAAACACATACGTGATGACATTTGATATGCCGACAATTCCATAAAAAATGAAGATAGGATATACAATCGAAAAGGTTGAACAATATATCCCTAATCCTCTTCAGTGTTACAAATGCCAGAAATATGGACATCACGAAAGCAAATGTAACGGAAGAAACGTGTGGGGAAAAAGACCCTGACCACTTTATGGATGAGTGTAAAGGGAACCATACATGCACAAACTGTGGTGGTGACTACCCAGTTTATGCCAAAATTTTGTGTGAGATGGAAGAGGGAAAAGGAGATACTGACAGTTAAATACACTAGAAATATTCCCTTCCAAGAAGCAAGAAGGCTGGTTGAAACCACTAGTAGAGAAAAAACATATTCTCAGGCTGTGACCCCGGTGGCGAATAATTAGGAAGATAGTAAATACAAAAAATTAATACAAAGGTTGCTTCAGCTTGGATCGGGAGACTGGCCACCATTCCAAAATACAATTAGAAAAAAATATGAGGAATCGAAGGCAAAAGTTAGAAAGCAACAGGTGGAACCAAGAGAGGAAAGGATTATCATTGTGCCTCCCACGCAACCGGTTACCCCCACCGCAGTCAAAAACAAGTGAAATGAATAATGCAACTGAATCTACTAGGAAAAAGATAGTGATCCGAAAATGTTCCAAGTCAAAAAAATCTCCAGGTAAAAATCCTGAGCCCAAGGGCAAAAAGAAATCAACTTAAAAACAAAAATCAGAGTGGACTTGACACAAAACCGATTTGAGGCACTGGACATGATGGAAACAGAAGATGAAAACTCTGAGAGATTTAAAAAAAAAAAAAAAAAAAAAAAAAAAAAAAGCCCCCCCCCCCCCCCCCCCTCAATCAAAATATAAACCATGGGACAAAAAATAATCCAATTGAATTGCAGCGGTTTAAAAGCAAATCTTAATAAATTGCTCTTATTAATGACGCAGGAATATCTCACAATTATTTGTCTCCAAGAAACCTTCCTCAAACAAGAGGACAATATCAATATTAAAAATTATCAGATATTCAGCCACATCCATGATACTGAAAAAAGCATAAAAACTTTTACCAATATGACCATATTCGGCATTAAATAACCCGAAAAGAGTTTATATGGCGTAAAACAAAACAACCAAACCTATGCCAAAAATCACGTAAATTAATCAAGTAGTTTTTATTTTATGAAAGAAAATTAAATGTTAACGAATGACGTGGAAGTACAACAGCCATTACAGCTTATGAATTTCAGTTGTCTCCCTTGAATAAGCCGTAATGGCTGCTGTATTTTTTTGTTTTTCTGAATGTCTCCCTTAATCTGGATAAGCACCGTCAATAAAAAAAAAAAGTGCTTATACAGATGAGGACACATGAAAAACTCAGTAACACAGGCGAAAATCTCAGTTCCAAATTAATTAACCGCAAAACTCTTTGATCTTCTTATTAATCAGGTGAAAATACGTATCTGCACCAAAAATTATCAGGTAGAATTTCAATTAAAAATCAAAATCAGTGTTATCGTATTTTACGGATGTGCCATTGATTAGAGCGCTGTCAGAGGGACATAACTCAGTCTGTCATATAAACAAGTAATAAGTGAATGGTGGTAGGCAAAATACAATAAAACTGATTTTTCTTAATTAAAATTATACTCGATAATTTTAACTAATCTTTGGGGAGGATACTTATTTTTGTCTGATACATAAGTATAAACAATAGTTTTTATTTAGAAACGCGTTTTTCGTATGTGCCCTCATCTATATAAGCACCAGAAACTATATATATATATTATCGCCTATACACTATTGTTTAAACCGTCGATCTGTACATTTACCTATCTTTCTTTGGCGATTCACTTGGTTCTATCCTAATTTTGGCCACCTTTAGCCCAGGTTACACATCCGTACGTATAGCAAGTGTGTTAAAAAATTCATAATGATCGGTTAATTAGTTTAGGGATAAATCTTATACATAGACATATATTATGTAATTCTTATGAATATTATTACGTCTTTCTGATGATATCTGAAAAGAAACAGCAATTTTAGTAATACATATTGAGCAATACAAATAACAAATTAAACACATAAATATAATCAACAAATAAAAAACAAATATAATAAGGCTTTGACGGTTTTATAGATACTTCAAAGTGATAAAGTTATTATGCTAGCTCTTTCCATCATTTTGTCCAATCCCTAGTGGTTTCAGCTCCCTTGAATTCGTCTAATGTTATTTCTATATTCTTACTTGTGTTTATGCACTATTATTCTGCTTTAACTTACCTGTTGTAGGTCGGTGTTACCTGGTTATGTCTGTTGGTTTCGGCACTCGATGCATGTTCTTTAGTATTTCAGTTGTTTTCATAATCATTCAAGTTGATTGTAATTTTTGCTAATCTGTTCTTCCGAATCGTTTTCTTCGCGTAGGCGATTAAGCTTTTTCACTTAATATTTACTAAAACCTGGTTTTAAATAAACGAATAAGGTCTCTGGGAACAATGAAATTCGGTGAATTTGACTTGACATTAAACGCCTCGCCCCGTTACACCCACTGTGCGCGCACAGTTTTTGTATTGCCAGCCAGACTTAGGGTTTATAAAGAGCTTTCTTTTTTTTTTTACATTCAACAATTTATTATCTCTGCCACTACTATTCACAGCAACATGTTGCTTGCTTTAGATAGCATTGAAAACCTTCCTATAAAAATCCTCCTTACGTATATCAGCAGGTGAACTTAACTGTAGCCCAATCTCTTCGTTGATCCCACACAATATCGTTACGCATTTCGAAGTGCTACATTGACATGATTTAGAATAAATTTTGATCAGGAACGTGAACTTTACTATAAATTTAAACTGAACTGGGTTTTTTTCTTTTTTTAACCCTAAGTTTTAGTGCCATGACTCATTCCGTGATGCTACGCTTGTTTTCATCTGACAAGAACATCAACGTTCAAGAGTACAAAAAGTTGTGCACCACTCTATATCTGCTATACCACAGAAGTTTCCCAAGACATCTTCTAACCTGGAACATGCAACATGAATAAGTGTTCCACCTATGTTGCACAAAACTTCTTGCCCGTTCTTGGAAAGTGATCGGGATGAACGAATGTTGCAGGTTGAAGTGTTTTGATGGAAGTGAAAGTTCTGCAATCGATCCGCCTCAAGTTGTCTCAGAAGATTTCTCAGTCTGGTAACTTGGAGAATGTCATCAACAGATTGTGGTTGAGATCAGATCCTAAAGTTAATAACATTCGAATCCAAGCGCAACCTTATTGCAAACATTGTGCAGAGTATGGACGTTCAATCAGATCTTGCAGGAAAGCCAACCCAGTATTTGGCCCTTTCAGCAATGACGATGCTCTGTTTGAAGAGTAGTGTTGTTAGTGAATTGATTAATTCATTGTCTACAAGAAGGTATTCGTTATTCAATTTTCTTTTCAATGTGTGTCGCTTCCAACAGGCCCTCCAATAATATCAGATGATTATTTTATGGAAAGATATGCTTGAAAATGCATTTTTGGCCCCAAATGGTAATTTGACCCCCCCCCCCCCCCCCCAAAAAAAAAATGTGAGTTTTTAAAAATATTTTGTTTTCACTAAAATTGTCTTAGTAATATGCTTCCAACAAGCCAGGTGATTATTGAAAGTCAAGATATTGAACTATTTCCAATATTTCCCTGTGTATTTTTCTGCATTGTTGATGTCTACATTACAACCTTTTTCCTTCAAATTAAAAGTTGTTTCTGACTGTTGGAAAGTGAACGATGAACCATTACTTGAATTTCATAGACCCACGCACAACAGCTTCAACAAACCATGTTGAAACCAAAACATTAAAAAAAAATAGCTATTGTGAATTTAATACCTAACTACAAAAATGTCTGAGCGACTGAAAAGAACATTAACAATAGAAACAATAAAATACAAAGTTACAATTAAAAAAAAAAAAAGGTAACAATTTACAAAAATACAATGCAACAAATTTTATTTTTTTTAACCTTGTTTTCATTTTGTGCGGTTGTTTTTCGGCTGTTATAAATTTTTATTGGATTTTACCAAGCCAATATTGCCCAGCAGATCTGTAAAAACACATACACACAAAAACACTACCTATTCTTTAACTTGAAATTTTTTTTATTTGCTATTTATTTTAGTTAAAACCAAGGTTGCAGTCTGAAGGTATAAGGTCAGATTCCTAGGATTCCTAAAATTTCAACTAAGATTCCTAGAATTCCGAAATATTCCGATTCCATATTTGAAAGTTTTCCAATATTCAGACTTTCTTTTGATTCTTCGAAGATAAAAAAAAATCAGACTTCTAGAATTCTTACAAGTCTTACTGTGACTCCTTCCGAAACCTTTGACTCCGCAACCCTGGTTAAAACATACTTATTATAATCTAACTAGCAGGAAAACTCGATTGAATGAGGATCACTACTATGTACTTTTTCACTATGCTCATAACACAACATTATTTTCTTTGTTTTTACTCCCCCCCCCCCATCCTCCTGTTTCGTCTCTAATATCGTCGTAAGAAGCTGAATTGTTGGAAAAATGTCTGAATTCGTTTCTTATACATAGGGTTTAAATTTCATAAAAATCAGATATACGTATTTGAAGAGGGTTCTGTACCCATAGCAAGCTTGTGAAGTAAACCTTTGTGCCAAACCCTATCAAAGGCCTTTGGTATGTGAAGAGCCATTGCTGTAGAAACAAAGCCTCCATCAATAGATTCACTAATTCTGTGTGATATTACAGTCAGCACATCAGCTGTTGATCTTGCAGGATGAAATCCATATTGATTGTCACTGAGTAGATTATTTTTGCTGAGTTAGTTGACAACTTCTTTATCGCAGATTCAAGTAAATTACTCATCGTGTACAAGAGACTGATTGGTCTGTACTGAGATGCAGACGATCGATCGCCAGTATTTTAAAATACTGTGCAGATGATCGATCGCCAGTATTTTAAAATACTGGGCAGACTGACAAAGTTTTCCAATGTGCTGGGAAGCATTTCTTCATCAAGCAACGATTAAACAGGTTTGTAAGAATAGGAGCTAGTTCCGGTTGCAGCATTTTTAGCACTATGATTGGGATGTTGTCATCAAGGTTCTTAATGAGTTCGGCAACGTCCCAGATATATGTATATCTCTCGGTGTTTACCTTACTAGGGGGGGGGGGGATTCAAGAGATAAACAACCCTGATCGTAAAGGGTGGAATTTGATGCAAAGTTCTTTGCAAAGAGTTTAGCTTTCTCTGTTACTGAGGAGATCACTTCTGGTCGATTGATGATAGTCTTACATCTGTTCAGGATTCTGCTTGTTATTCGCCCAAATTTGTGGGAACCAAGTCTCTGCGCAGCCACTCTAGATTTAGTGTATTGGAGTCTCTCACATTTTCTATAGTCCTTTTACACTGGTTGTGGGCAGTCCTAAAAACGGCTTTGGTTTCAGAACATCTATTTCGTTAAAAGCAATTGAAATAGTGGTTTCTGTGAGCAATGGCAGCAGACCACAACTGGCTGTTTGATTTCTATGGGAATTTCTTGGAGGGTATGAAGCTATCAATACCAACAATAAACCAATCAGTTAAATTAGATGCGATACAGGACATTCTTTTCAAAAATAGAATTTCGAGGAATTTCTGATATGAAAGATCTGAGGCTGTCTCAGTCAGCCCTCGAGTATTGATACACTCTGCGATTGAAAGGGACATCAAAGATCTTATCACACTTTGTTTTGATCTAAATTGAGACAACTGCGTGATCGAAAGATCTCAGTGGAGACAGAACAGTTGATAAGCACTCTTTAGGACAAGTTGTCTTTGTTTATCCCCAGCCCTGCAAACTAAATAAATCCTTTTAGGGTTGTTGCAACTGCATTCACCCTGGTCGGGTTGAGCCGATGACTTTCCTTACCTGCACTACATCTCGAATCATGGCAGCCCATGCACGGCTGTTCTGAGCAAGGTTGCACGAGATTGCTAGTCAATCGTGATTCTACCGTTGAAGGCTGACTTCGTGTTGACCTGAGAGTTCAGTCAAGTCCTCATCCTCATCCTCAGCTGTCCATCGACACGCTTGCACCACCAAGACTGAGGTAGGGAGGATAACATTGTGAATTAGCTCTCCCATCAGGCGACGAGCCGCATGTCCAAACCATCGAAGATGTCGTTGCAACCAGATAGATGGCAGAGACGTAAGATTGAGATGTTTGCGGAGAACAGCAGTTCGGACACAGTCAGCTCGCCGTCAACAAAAAATAAAAAGATAAAAAATTATGACATATTCATTAAGTATACAAGTTCCCAAAGTTTGATAACAACAAAAATTATAGTGTACATATTTCTACGATAAATTTATTAAGTCTTTTCATCAACACATAAGAAAGAAAGTCATCAACATTTCACTAATAGTCCAGTCAGTGGAACCCCGATTGAACCACAAATGCATCAAAAACAGAGCTTACAAATATATTAAAATCACTAAGTTAATTAATATTTTTCATTTTTTTTTTGTATAGCTAGCTGCAAAAAAAACATCAAGTTTATATTTTATATATATATATATATATGTCAAGTTATATTGAAAAGAAATCAATAAAGTGCTCGATTGCAGAGGAGTAAGAGCTAATATAATTTATTTGAAAACTGTTATGCATTTCAGAAACGTACCGTGGTTTCATCTATGTGGGCTAACTTTTTACATTTAAAAAAAAAATCTATGCCCAGTGGAATCGTAAGCGTTCTGAATGAGGTCAAACCACGATGAGAAATGGCGTTACTGGATGAAACCACAGTATGTTTCTGAAATATGTAACATAGTTTTCAAATAAATTATATATGGTTAGTACAAATAGTTGTTCTGACAAGTATTCCGATGGGTGGTTTTCTGTTTTACACAGTGCCAGGTCGAACTACCATCTCAATATTAGCCTGTGTAGACAAAATATTTTGAAGCATCAGTTGGAGATCTTTAATGATTCAAATCCACCATAACGTTGAGAGATTTACTCTTTTTTCTTTTTTTGTTCTCTCTATCTCAATCGTTTTCTCAATCTTAAATAATTTTTCCCCCTCATATCTCATTCGATTTTCTTAGTTTTTAATTTATCATTCTGACGTTTCCTCTTAGAGGGTCAGATGATAAGGCCTTAAGGAAAATTTTAGCAATTTCCTTTTTTTTTTTCCACCCACCTGTTTCATTGATTTAAAAGAAAAAAGTTTCCTCTGAAATTTATCCTACGATTTTGTTGTACGCGAAATTTACTTACATATATATGTGTGTATGTATATATATATTAAAAGGCCTTTGAATATGATCACCATAAATTAACCCGTTCATACGGCCAGCAGGCTTGATTAAACATTGTGCTTATGCACAATGGAGCTGATTTAATACCTGCAGTATTCATTGATATCTGATGGACTTGATTTACTTCATCTTTCATCCATGTAACTTTGAAGTGTCGTTATCTTTGTCTAGTTAGGATACTGTCAAAGTAAAAGCATTTGACTTTATTTATATATATATATAAATCTTCCGGGGAGACAGACATAAACAGGGACTGAAGAGAGGTCTTTATAGGTCCCCTTTTGTTTATGATTTGAAACCGACGGTACGGATGTTGTTCTGATCTTCTGTAATACAAACATTAATAAATATTACGCTCTTATTAAGTTTTCTTAATCGAGCACTCTGCTGGGGTTCTCTCTCACTAATATATATGTATCTATTACAAAAGATCAGAACATCGGTACTATCAGTTTCAAATCCGAACAAAGGTCTCCTATGCCGGACTCTCTTCAGCCTCTGTTTATGTCTGTATCCCTGGAAAGACAGACATAAACAGAGAGTCCGGCATACGAGACCAACTGTAGGTTCCTTTTGTTTGGATTTGAAACTGATGTTATCAATGTTGTTGTGATCTTCTGTAATACATATATTAATAATCGAGCACTCTGCTGGGTTTCTCTCCCACTAACCTCATATATATATATATATATATATCAAGGGAGGCGCGAGAGCGCTCTATCCCTTAATAGACTACACAAATGGCCTATGCTCGAAATCTCATTTCTTTGATTAATCATAACTCAAAAACCAATAAACCAGATTCGTTAAAACTTTGCACAAAATTTTTATTTGATAGGTTCTATAAGTGTGTAGAATTTCAGCATAATATTTACTTTGTTTTTAAGTAACTCAGTGGATACTGTCGAAGTAAATTTTTTGTGTTTTCTACGTCAGGGCGCGCGGGGGGGGGGGGTTGAATTTTCATGATATATCTATATAATGATACGACATAATTCATGCAACATAACGAAAATTCAATAAATAAAAAAAACCTCACCAAATGACACCAACAACATGATTGTAATCGATATGTCATGGTTGTAAACGATCTTACATTAGAAGACATCTTAGAAAACAAAGATTATAATAAACACACATTCGTAGTATGACATCATAATAAAAGTAAAAACAATGATACTGATAATATAAATAATATTTAAAAAAAATTTTTTTTTTTAATATGGTTCACCCCAAACAAGGCAGGCCGCCACTGTAGAGGTAAGGGGTTACTGAGAAAAAAGAAAAGGGGAGAATGTTTGGGGGGGGGGGGTCAACCTAAATTGGGATCTGTGCAGCGAGATGTATGTTTACATTAGTTTTAAATTTCTGCATGTCTGTACTGCCGGGGAAACAGGGGGAAGGGAGGGAGTTCCAGAGGCCAGCAGTACGAGGAAAGAAGCTATTTGAGTAGAAGGCTCTCCGACATCTGGGGACCTCCACATTGAATGAATAAGATTTAGTTGATTGTCGAGTTAGTCTAGTGAATTTACGTCGGGGGGGGGGGGGGGCACCAGAGTAGCCAATTCATTGGAATATAATCCATTGAAGTATTTGTAGCACAAGCACAAGGATGCTACATTGCGGCAATGGGACAGGGACTGGAGCTTGGTTGACAGTGAGGGACCTATTAGGTTGGCGATTCTTTTTTGGACCTTGTCAAGGAGGGAGAGACTAGTAGATAATGCACCAGCCCAGATGTGACAACAATACTTCATGCATGGACGGATGGTGGCTTTGTAGAGATACAAGATAATGTCAGGTGTGAGGAGTTTACTAGCGCGGTAGAGGGAGCCAACCTTCTTTGCGGCATCCTTGGCAATATCTTCAATGTATTTGTTCCAATTCATGTTACCTGTGAAGGTTAGGCCGAGGAGTTTGAATGATAAACTCTCAGGTAGGGTGTTATTTGCCATGACAATCGGTGGTTGGAGAGGTTCCTTGTAGTTATTGAAGGAGAGGAGCTTTGTCTTAGCGGCATTAAAAGTTACCAACCATTTATGACCCCAATCCACTACAGCCTGGAGGTCATTTTCTAAAGATTCAGCCAATGCCTCGGATAAGATCGCGTCGGTTTTGCCAACATAGCGAGAGTAAAGCGTGGTGTCGTAAGCAAATAAACCAATTCTGAAGGCTAGCAGTATGAGGAAAGAAGCTATTAGAGTAGAAAGCTCTCCGGCATTTAGGCACCTCAACAGTGAAGGGGTGGAATTTTGCTGATTGACGGGTTGATCGGGGGGAAGGGGGTATTTACGTAGAGGGGGAACCAGTGCAGCACGTTCTATTACAGTGCCTGTAAAACAAGCAACATTGAGGCGATTGGACAGGCTGGAGCATGCTTGATAGTGAGGAGCCTATTAGATTAGAGACTCTTTTTTTGGGATGCTGCCCAAAAGGAAGAGGCTAACGTTTAGTGCACCAATATATATATATATATATATATATGTATATATTAGTAATCTAGAGAATCTTTACTGTGTTTATATAATAGTGCTCAATGTTAAATAAAGCTATTTATATAATAAATTTTATTTATACAAATATTTGGCTACACCTCATGACATGTTTCAACCAAAGCTTTCATAAACTCAGTATGCTCAGGCCGACGAAAATGTCTGCTCTTTACACTTTCATATATAAGAACCCTTAGATACGAAAATGTAAAGCGAAATGATGTTTCCGCACGCTTAAGCTTCGTCGGGGTTTATTTTCATTATCATCTTTCGGCCCTGATGAAAACAACGGTGCAGAAACGTAGTTGCATTTGCATAGGCCGATTTAAATTTTGATATAATAAATATTTATAAACCTCTACCTCGTATTGAGCACTTCTGAAAAAAATATTGGTTTTAAGTTCATTTTATTAATGTTTTTAAACTTGTGTAATTATTTATTCATGTGTTATAGAAATCAATATGTTAAGAGTTAGAACATTCAAATAAGTTTCCAAAAGAGTTAAATTTTTTACAGAATCTAAAGACATCGTCAAAATTGTCCTTTGATTCCGTCTTTCGTCACTAGGGGCACTGAAATATATTAGAATGTAAAGAGATAAAATTAATTTTATTTTAAGTAGATTTTCTTTGTTTCATAAAACAAAAATAAAATGAAACAAATATCTCTGAAGAATGTAGTTAAAAAGGTTTAAACCTATAAAAAATATTTTTTTATTTGCATTTTTAAGATTTAAAATAACAAATTCGTTTTGATTCGTTAAAGCTATTTGCCGTTTTACAGCTGTCAGTAATAATTTTTTTTTTAAGTAAACACCACTGCACAAACAGTTTTTTTTTTAAATTTTTTTAATTTTTTACTTAACCTTATTGCAAATCTTATTTTTAACTTATCTTTCAAGACAAAAATTCTAACCGTGACTACAATAGTCATTTGAAATTATTTTCAACAAGCAATATATCGGGCAACGTCTGGTGAAAACTGCTAGTATGTATGGGTGTGTGTGTGTGTATATATATATAATTTGTTTGTTATTCTACGTATGCTCCTAGAGATGTATTTTCAATACTTGATTTATTTGTTTAAGAAATCTTACAAATGCTTAACAGAACAGGTACTCCAGTGTGTGCTTATATCTTCCTCCATAATAAAGACCAATGTGTATTTATTTGTGTGTGTGTATGTATATGTATATATATATATATATATATATATATATATATATATATATATATATTGATTATTCGTCGTGTTTGAAGCATAAAAAATATGTTTTTGTAACATGTTATTTAAAAAAAAATTATTCAATATTTCAAACGCACCTGCGTTCTTTGCCAGGAATCATTATAGAAGAAAAAATAAAAGAAGAAATCAGAAATGGGATCATGGGGGTGCTAGAAAAGAGATGGTCAAATGTTTTTTATGGGGACAGGGAAGGAAATATTCTGCCATTATTATTTATTTTTTTATAAAATGTTGTGTAATAATTGTAAATATATACCGATCTTGTGTCTTTCCCTCATGCGGAGACAAGTATCTAAAGACAGTAAACCACACAACACTACTGCAGGTAAATTATATGAATGCATCAGATAAACTAAATAAATCCCTTTAATATAACAGTTACAGATTAACTACACTTGGCAGGACTATATTCGACGTTGACCGCTTGTTTACACACCTATTACGGAAGTGCTGTAAAAAAAATTACATTCCTGCAGACAACCAACTTATAATTACACATTTTGTGAAAAAAAAAAAAAATGACAGAAACTGGAATTTTAGGAAAATCTCCATCATACCAGTAATTATAGGAGCAACAGGACTAATGAAGAAGAATTTCAAGAGCTATCTGGCGAGTATACCCGGTGAATCGAGTGCAAGAGAAATACAAACAACTGCACTTAAAGGGACGGTTAGAATCTTAAAACGATCTCTAGGCTGGAGTGTCTGAAATAGCCGGTGAATGTCTGGCATCCGGTAGGATGCCCCATCTCCAGCAAAAACAGAAAAATAAGAAAAATAAAAAATAAAGGGATTTATTCCACGCTAGTCAGAACAAGTTTGTATGTCTGCAAACTAGTTTTAGACATTAGCTCTATGAACATGGCACTGTAAGGAAGATAAAAACAAGAATAGTTTAATATGGGGGAAATAAAACTTGCATAAATGAAGTTTGGAGCTTAGAAAAATACTCATTTTGTGGCGTTAAGCGCTGATATATACAGCATAATCACGTTGACACAGCGGTTCTCGTCAGATCACCGAAGTTAAGTGACGTTGAGCCTGGCCAGTACCAGATGGGTGAATATTTGGGAATACCAGGTGCTGTATACGTATACAGGTGTGGCAATCCGTACATATATTAAGCCATTAGGAAAAATATATGCCAGTCCATTTGCGGCACCATCGGAGCTCGGAATTTGTCAACATTTCACCGGGTGTAGGATGACTCAAGTCAAGCACTGCTATTTGATATACCTCTTTGGGCATCTCCTCTTTTTAACTATCTTCTCAATGCAGGCCTAAAAATAACGCTGCCTTTTTATTAAGACTATTAATACAATTTCAATGTACAGATAAAATTCTGTTAAATATTTCATCTGATAGTTCCCAACATCATCATCATCCGATTTATATTTAACAGGCTTTTGATTAGTCCTTTATAACAGGGTGGTGTCTGTCAGTCTTGATCGAAGTCTTCCTCTCCAGGCTTGGTGGTCACGAAGATCAAAGTTCGCAATCCGCATGGTCGCGTTTACACAGATCATCCCAAGAGAGCTTTGGTCTTTCAGCCTGCCAACTTGATGCAATGGACATCTCTCTACCCTGGGAGATCCAGCTGGAGCTTCGCTTGACATGGCCAAGCCATCTTATCCTGCCCACCTTAAAGACATCAGATATTTCTTTTATATCAAGCTTAAAGAGAAGTCTCGAGGTGAGTGTCGTCTTCTGGCTTGACATGACAGTCATCTAATCATGGATTGCTCTGCAGTCTCTTGAGAGTGCTCGCCGATGCAGCCCATGTCTCGGAGCCATAAAGCCTGACACTCCTAACACAGCTGGTGTACACCTGTCCTCTAGTCGTGACGGCTAGGTGCTTATTTGTTAAGATGGGCAGGAGTTCTCTAAGGCCTTTCCAGGCAGATTTGTATTGAATAATGGCAGCAGTCTCACAACCACTTTTCTTAATTCAATGCTTTCTTAATTGCTTTTTTTTTTTACCATTATTTCTGAATTGATCTAATTCCATCAACACTATTTCTGTTCTTAATCCTAATTTTTTCCCAATTTCTCTCTGTAACTATAGTTTTTACTTTTTTTTGTCCTTGTTTTTACTTTTTTTTTGTCCTTGCTTTTACTTTTTTTTTGTCCTTGCTTTTACTTTTTTGTCATTGGTTTTTGGTGCTTCTGTATTGTAGAGTCAAATAAAGGGGAGATAATTCAAAGTTTTCCCCTACGATTTATGGATTTTACTATTGTAATTAACTTAAAATAAAGTTTTAAAAATATATGTAAAAGGATTATTTAGGAATAAAACAATCAACGCTTTATGGTATTTGGCACCAATGAAAAATAAAATGATTTATTCAAATAAATTATCACAGAAAGAAAAAAAATAGAAAGATACGTAAATGGAAGGAAAAAAAACATGAAACAAAGGAAATCAAGTTTTTGAAATAAATAAAAGTTTTACACTGGATGCAGGTTTCCCCACCTGAAATTAATCTGTGCGCTTGCATTATCTCTGGTTAAATATAAAATATCTTCCAAGTTCAGAGCATTAAAATCCATTTTAAAAGAAAAACTTTAAATTATCTTCCCCTTATTTGACTCTTCAAAATTAAAGATATTTTTTTTTTTTTTTTTTTGCGCTACAATACAAAAGCACCGTTTTTTGTTTTTTTACAACAAATGTAATTTTTAGAATTTGGTATAGTAAGACGACTCAAAGAAGCAGCACATATGTTAGGCGACAATGACTTACTAAGCAGACTAAGTATACAATTCAATGAAATATGGGAAGCTATAATTATAAATAATAGATAAGTAGTGACCTATAGTGATAAGTAGTAAGATCAAAAAACAAGAATAGGTTGGAGGCTCCCAAAATTCATACTAGTATAATTCAGTTCTAAGTGACAGTCATCTGGAGGTTGTAGGTTCAATCCTCAGTGCGGACCATACAAAGAATTGCGAATTACTGAAGACTTCTTCCCAGTCATGGCAGATGGAACGAGAGCATGCTAAATAAAGGGTTTCGTTCAAAATTCCGTCCAGATTCCCGAGTTCGACAAAGTACACTTCGGAGGTTACATCGGCCGAAACGTTGTGATAAAAACACCCAAAATGAGAACAGTAGTCCGAATATATCAAATTCTACGAATTATCAAATTTTGTGTAATTTAATAAGAATTTAATGCTATTTTAAGTATGAATAAAATTAGATGGGGTGGGGGGGGGGGGAAGCTGGTCTTACTTTTTTGGTGGATAATCCCCCCCCCCCCCCCTTACAACAATCTGCATAAGTAAGAGATTATTCCTACTAAATAGCAAATTTATTTACTTGCCTCCGAGGGCAGGTTTAGATACAAAGTCGGTTTTTAGTGTAGGGAAAATCCAGCTCTCCAAAAAGAGGCACTCTGGATTGGGATAAAAATATAAATCACATTTCTAGAAGAATCACTTCCTCACAAACTGAGGACAAAAAAGAAAAGCGTTTCGATTGAAAGTAATTTTTTTTTATGAACATGACTTTTAGCGCCACCCGAAAGCCGAGAAGTGGCGGTGATATATCGTAGCAAATCTGTCTTCTTGCATAAAAGTAGTTAATAGACAGACAAACGTATTAACGTTCCAAACATTCTGTTATTCAAATGTAAGTTTTAATTCGATATTATGAAAGGTTATTTTCTTTTTTCTTTTTTCTTCTAGGAAAGGGAGGTAAAAACAGAAGAAGGGGTAAGAATGAGAGCGAAGATGTAAAAAGAGAATTGGTCTTTAAAGAAGACGGACAAGGTAAGTAAATTTTTTTTTTTTTTTTAATGGAAATCGCTCCAGACAAGGCATGAAGCCACTTGATGTAAGGAGCAAACAAAAACGAAATATGATTATCAGAAAGACAGGAGATGCCTATTGGCCGTAGTCTTGAAAAGGCCAAGGCTATCGGTAGGAGGAAAACAGTCAGCAGGAAGAGAGTTCCACAAGCCTGCAGTTCTTGGAAAGAAGCTACTGGAATAAGAAGCTGTATCAAAACGGCAAATTAATGGGAGACTGCTAGATCGAGTCAAACAAGCTGGAACAAAGGAATCAGGGAATCGATTAAACAATTTTGAAGAACACATGCCATGATAGTATTTATAGAGAAGACTGAGACTAGCAATATGTCTGTGCAGAGAAGAAGAAAGGGTGGAGCCAATCAAATTACAGATACGTTTTCTCTAACATTAGCCGAACCCGTGTCCCAACATTGTCTGAGAACATTGAGGAAACTAAGAATTGCAACGCCCAGAAGTAAATTGATCCGAAAGACCCTTTTCACCAAAAATGCTAAACATCTAGCCACGATATAGAAAATAGTCGTAAATAAAACTGGGTAATATTAAACAAAAAATGAATAGTTAATTAATGAGTTCGTTTTGCAAAGCAATATGCAAATTAGTTAACCTTCAGTTGTTAATTGCATAGACAAGACTGAGTATATTAATTTTTTTTTTTTCGTATATAAGAAAGATAACCTTTTACTCTCACTGTCAGTGCGAAAAGTGGCTCAACTTTATGAATGTACAGATTAACAGAATTATACATATTCCGAAACTGAACTGAATTAATACATAAAAGACTCCATATCCTTTTGAACGAGTTTTTTAATAATAATAAATTTGGCATATCTTAACTTTTTACTGCAGTTTCATGGTTTATCCAATTTTCAGAAGTGGTTGAATTTGTTGCCATTTGAATGTTTTCTATATACGAGGTTGAGGAAAGAGTTTGTGCATGGTATAGAAATAATGATTTATTATTCAAGAATTTATTCAAAAGAAACCTTGGCTTTTTGGCTCGGAGCAAAGTGTAGTATCTGTTCTGACACTGCACTTCATCTTTTTCAGATTGGGGGTATTTTATTTTTGTTCCAATCCAGAGTGCCCTTTTTTGGGAAGCTTAAATTTTTTTTTTTTTTTTCCCACATTAAAGTCCGACCTTGTGTCTAACTCTGCTCTTGTAGGGAGGCAAATAAATTGGAACAACTCTTTTTAAAAATAAAGATCATCATTGTCCACGACTTTCGGTCAACGATCTACAAGCTTTCAGATTTAATTAAAGTACCAATTCTTCAGCTTTGAATCGAAATATTCTTACTTGGCTTCTTCAACTCTATCGAATCGATTGCCATGGCTAGTAACACCCTACCTACAAGTTCATCATTCACACCTCTTGGCCTAACATTGACTGGTAACATGAATTGGAACAAATACAAAGAAGACATTGCCAAGGCTGCTGCAAGGAAGGTTGGCTCCCTCTACCGTGCTAGTAAACTTCTCACACCTGACAGTATCCTATATCTCCACAAAGCCACCATTTGCCAATGCATGGAGTATTGCTGTCACATCTGAGCTGGTGCACCAACCACTAGTCTCTCCCTATTAGACAGGGTCTAAAAAAGAGCCGCTAATCTAATAAGTCCCACACTATCTTCCAAGTTCCAGTTTCTGTCCTATCGCCACAATGTTGCATCCTTGTGCTTGTTTTACAAGTATTTTAATGAAATGTGTTCCAATGAACTTGCTGCACTGGTGCCTCTTCATGTAAATATCCCCGACCAACCTGACAATCAGCAAAATCCCACCCCTTCACTGTGGAGGTCACCAGATGCCGGAAGGCTTTCTACTCTAATAGCTTTTCTTCAAATTGCTAGCCTTTGGAATTCCCCCACTGCTCCCTGTTTCCCTGACTACCAGCATGCATAAATTTAAATGTAATGTGAACAAACATTTCTCTGCACAACTCCCCACTTAAAATGCCCCTGTATGTATGGCCCCTAATTCACAGTAGCCCCTTATGTCTCAGTGGCAATGTGCCTTGTGTTTAAGGAAAAGACTCGAGTCGCCGACCCTGCATGCAAAGCTGCATAATCACCCAAAAGATCAGCAAGAAGATTGAAGAATTGTATGTTTTGGAAGTTCTGCTACAACCACCCTATACCCGTAACGTTGCTTCATCTGACTATTGCAATCAATGAAGGGTCGCTAATTTGGGTCTTTTGATTACAGCTTTACTGTTAAAATGGGAGTTCATCGGGAATCTGTACTGGGTCCGTTTCATTTCGTTTGTGTCTTAAAAGCGTTGTCCAGAGAGAAATGCTTTATGCTAATGATTTAGTGCTGAAACAATGGAACGTCTACTTAAGTTAAAGACTTGTGGCAAAGTTATGGAAAGTAAAGATCTGAGAGTGAATGTTACCAAGACCAAATTGATTATTAGTGTCGGAAATCCCTCAGAAAGAGGAAAGTTCCTGTGCTTAGCTTGTGGAAAGAAGTTGGGAACAACTCAATTTTTTGTGATACTTGTAAGCATTGGGTACACAAGAAGTACAGTGGAATTACAGGTAGGTCAAGTAAGTTGAGAGATGATAACCAGTTTGTGTGCAAAAAGTGTAAGACAATGGTGACGGATGAGAACTCAAATGTGGAAAAAGTTTATTAGGATGGTGAAGCTATTGAGATTGTTCAGAATTAATGGCAATACCATTGGAGCACAGGGAGGAGATGGTGTTGGTGTGTTAGCAAGAGTTAGGAGTGGATGGAGTAAGTTCAAGGAACTTCTGTCATTACTAACCAGCAGAGTGTTACTGCTGTTAACCAAGTGAAGAGTTTATTAGGCATGTGTGTGCAGTGTGAGAATGTATGGAAGTGAAACTTGGCCAGTGAGGCTTGAGGATGTGTGTTGCATGGAAAGAAATGATATGATAGATGTGTAATGTGAGTCTTGAAGACAGATTTAAATTTGATTAACTCGAAGGAAGATTAAGTCTATGAGATGTGTGCAGAACAGGAGACTTAGTTCGTTTGGTCACATTGAAAGAATGGATGAGTTGTTGGGTTAGTAGATGTAGAACAGTTGAGATAGGAGAGAAAGGCCAAGAAAAACATAGGAAGAAGTGATAAGGATGAGTTTGAGAGAAAGAGGGATAAATAAAGACCTGGTCAGAGATAGGTTAGTTTGAAAGTCAATTTTTAAAAGTGGTCCAATACCTGTCAGCATGTGAAACATGTTAAACTGAATATGATGATGATTTTACAGTTGTCGAGATGTTTTGGTAGTACCTCACATTAAGGTTTTTCTTTTCTTAGACTTTCTATTCAGTATCATGTAATATGTAATAAATAGGTAACTATTTACTTTTTCTTTTTTTTTTATTTCAGAATATGCACAAGTTGCAAAAATGTTAGGTAATGGACGGCTAGAAGCAATTTGTTTTGATGGAAACAGACGTTTATGCCACATTCGAGGAAAATTGCGGAAAAAAGTAAGACTCGAAAAAAAATTGATTCTTTTAATACTCTTATAAAGGAAAGTTGTTTTTTTGTATGTCTCTGTCCTACTAACACTCAGAAACTACATAAGATACTTACAAACCTTACATATTCTCATTCAGTATAACCTCAAGCAGGTTTTGGCAAAAATTGTTTTACTAATATTCATTCATTTGGGGTCACAGGGATCAAATTAGTAAGATTTTTTTCTTTCATCAAATCAATGGATATAGCTTTAGTTTTAAAGTTATTTAATGCCATCAGGGATGTGCGATTTTTTTCCTTTTTTTTTTTTTTTTTTTTTTTTTTTTTTTGTAAATCAGAAAAGGCAGAATCCCGTTTTCAAAACAAAAAATTATTAGCAAAGACTGATTTCTGCCAAATCACTAGAACTTTACATATTTTATCCTTTTCTTTTTCTTTCTCTCTTCTTCCCCTCTATGTCTCTGCTTGATTTATCTTGCTTTGCCGCACGCTATACTTCAAATGATTCACGATGCGGGTAAGAGGAGGTAGAAGACTTTCCTTTCATCAAAAAATGACTTCCTGTCTCCTTATCTCCACATATGCACTTGGTGGTCTTTCTCTTGCTAACGTCCATTTTTTATTTAATTTTTCTTTTTCTTTGATCAAACATATTTTTAATATTCTAAACATTTTTATTACACACAAAAAAAAAAACTTTAAACATTTTTTTATGATCAAAGCTAATTTTAATGGAATTTAACGAATTTAAAAGTAAAAACGAAGTAAAAACATCAGTCGATACTTTCAGTATGAAAAAAAAAAAAAGTGTACTTATCAGTTTACGGATCGGGCTGAAATAATAACGTTATAATTTAGAAAGCTTTTCTTAAATGGGAAGGTGGGGTTTAACTATTCTGTACTTTCACCTAAGAATTTAAGAAACAGAATAGTTAATCAACCCCGCAGCTCCCCATGTTAAGAATGGCTTCCTAAATTGTTATTATTTCAGCCCGGTCCATAAATGGCATAAGTACGCAATTTTTTTAAATTTATTTTTTTTACTAATTCTCTGGATTTACCTTGTGGGTTATGATTACAACAAAAAAAAAACGTTTGAATTATCTCCCCTTTCAACTGACTCTTCTAAAATGAAAATTACATCTTTCCCTAATAATACAGAAGCATCATATTTTATTTTGTATCTTTTTGATGTAATAGTTTCAACATAGATCATCGTATTAAAAATGATCTTCATTTTTAGTTTGATATATATGTACTGATTTCGCAAAAATCTAGTTTTGTTACGAACAAAATTTGTTTTTTCAACTAAAGCCCAGGTATCACTAGAACTCACCGCAACCTTCTATTTTATGCCCTCCCCCTCCCATTTAAGTTTCACTACTTTAATATCAATACAAAATATTTTCTGTTTTTGTTTTTCAATTGTCACTTTCATGTATGTAATCTCGCCATTCAATGCCGTTTTTATTTAATTGCAGGTGTGGATTAATGCAGGTGACATTATTTTACTCGGTTTGAGAGATTACCAAGATGCAAAAGCCGATGTCATTCTGAAATACACACCTGATGAAGCCAGGAATTTAAGAGCATATGGAGAATTACCAGATTCAGGTAAAAAAAAAATATATATATATATTTTAATGCTTTTACTAATTTTTATATCTTCCTTCCTGGCAGTGGCGATTCTACTATGGTTACTGGCGTAGACTTGGCATGTTTGGGTTCTGTCGAGATGATTGAATACCCTTGGGAAAGGTATGGATTTGTCCTCCTTCCCAACTACGGGTGAAACATTAGGATAGACTAAACGCTTGAGCCTTGGCAACTAGCCTCAGAGAAGGAAAAACTCTAAAATAACACTTATGTGACGGTTTTTCCTTGTTTGCAAGAAAATGGTACGAAAACTCAAATCTATGAAACAAAAAGCCAATTGTTGGAGAAAGACACAGGAGGAGGATTATTTATAGACTCGGTGGTAGGTGCTCAACTACACTCCAATCTCTACCCCCCCCCTCTCCCCATAATACATTCACAGCAAGAACTTGTCTAGTTACAGCCACAACAAAGAACTTTCCTTGCTATCTCTCCACCACCGAATTCAACATGGTTGTCTTCAAGTCTAATGTAAACAAATACTTGTTGAGCAGTCCTCTTGAATAATCAATTCCTCTTAAGTAATCTTCTGCCCATACTACCCATTGTTTTTAGCTCTCTCGTGATGACGATCTCTTTGACCCTTATCCTCGAGTGGGCCCCTCGGCTTTGATAAATTGTGACACGTTATTAAAATGAAAAAATAAAAAACTTGCAAGACTTACAAGTTTCCCCGTGCTGTCTGTCACATTGTCTTCTCTCAGTGCCAAGTTTGTCCACAGGAAGTATAGTGATCTAATTGGGAGACTAATGGTTAACCCGGATTATGTTTCATAAATGTCGGAGTGTTGCCCGTTGAATTGATAGTCCAGATGAGGCTCAAATTGTGTAGATGACGTCCTATTTGAAGTCGTCTTCTGCTACTTAAGCGCTGGTGGTAGTTGCGAACACGGTATGACTGCTCGATATTGTTACGTGGGGGGAAGCTGCTGTTAATCCTTGCATCTAGATGCAAAATCTTTTCAACCTGTGTTTGCTTTGCAGTGAGAGATGAGCTCTTCTGATCTGCAGTGGCTTCAGAATAATGATCATGCATGCATGGTCAGGTGGATATGCAGCTGCAAAATGGAAGAAAAGATCCCATACATTTGTGCTTTATCAAAAACTTTGGTGCTTCTTTACTTTAACTACAACATGAAAATATTTAAAGAAATGTATAAACGTTATGTACTTATTTGTTAGCTGAAAATAAGATTGTACAGAAAAAATTAGGCAAATTCATCCAGTATTTGTTAAATAAAAACGATTTTGCGTATCTGTAGACATTTATACTTACTTATTAGGCAAGGGAGTTAACTCAAATTTTGTTTACAGGAAGACTGAAAATGGTAACCGATAAAATCGTTTATTTTTACTTCAATAAATACTGGATAAATTTGCGTAATTTTTGGTGTACGGTCTTCTTTTCAGCTACCACATAAGTACATAAAGTTTATACGTTTCTTTAGCTATTTATTTTTAAGAGAGGCCTAACATGTCATTGTGAAAGTAAAGAAGCACCAAAATTTGTTATTGATTAGGTTACGGATTCCTTGCACATTAAGCATCTCAGATGGTTCAGCCATGTACACCAACTTGCATCAACTTGATAATGTGTTTAAATATCCTGGACAATAGAGAGCATGGTAGACAGAGAAAGACAGGGTTCGAATGCGAAAGAAGTTTTATAATTGCATGCAACCTGGCTGATGTCCGCCCTTTGGACTGTACAACATGGATAACAGACATGGGACATTGCATAATGTTGCCGTCTCTATAGCCCGGGACATTTGCAACACTCTAAATTCCAGAAGTCGGATTTTCCCCCCTTTTTTTGCATATATGATGAGTGAGCTTGTTTCGCGTTCAACATCTCTATAAAATTGTTTACATAATTTCCAGATTGATGTATCGATTGGAATAATATGAAATACATGGAAAGCATATTTGCTCTCTTTAAGCTGACGCGAATAACCCATGTTTTAATGAAGCTTTTTCTTATATATATATATATATATGTATGAAAGACAGAACAGATAAACAATTAAACGCTGGGGGAAAAAAAACAAAAAAACTAGAGATTGATCGGTTTTGTTTGGATCAATGAATGTTTTCAGTAAAAATAAAGATTTTAAATTTATTGAGAAAAAACAATAAGAACAGTAGAACGCTAAACCGCATGTTTTGACGCGTGCATGGCTATTTGAAAATATGCAGCGCATGCCAAAAGACGTTAATTGAAACAAGGAAAAACGTAGGTAATAATATATTTTTTTTTTAAGCAGTACTTAGCCTGGGTTGTAGTTGATAGTGTAGTGGGCAGGGAGGGGTATATCAAACATTTTGAAGAAAAAAATCAAGAAACCATGTAATATACCCCCTCCCCCACTGCACTATCAATTCCAACTCTGACTAGGTACTGCATATTTTTTATCGCTATTATCTTGTTTTATTTTTTTTTTCAATAAATGTCTTTTCGCACGTGCTGCATATGTTCAAATAGTTACGCATGCGGCAAAACATTGTTACGCGTTCCACTTTTTTCCTATTTTATTTTTAATAAATTTTTAATTTTCACTTTCTGAAAATGTACGTTGATCCGAACAAAACCAGTTTGTCAATCTCTCGTTTATTTTTTATTTTTCCTGTATTTGTTTTTCCATTGTCTTTCATCGATTCTGTCTCCACAACATTTCATTTAATGAGATATTGTGTATTTTATCCTCATATATATATATATATATATATATATATATATATATATATATATATATATATTCTCAATACTCGTTTATAATAATAAAAAACAAAAACAAAAAAACATCCTCATAGAGAAAAAAAGAAAGTTACGAAGTGATTCATCTTTGTTCCCCTTCTCGTGGTTCTTTATTCCTCTTTGATAATATAAATCATGAAAGAAATTAAAAAATCCTCACTATAGATAATAATGGCAGTGCGTCTAACATTATTTGACTGTTTATTAAAACTTTGTACCTACAAAAATCATATATATATATATATATATATATATATATATATAAAAATAATGGTGGCAGCAAACTCGATACCAAGTATTACCATAGCTTGTTCATTTAACTTGTTCATTTAACAGTAATTGCAGAAACGTGTTAATATTGTATCAAGCATAAAATTATTTAAAGTGATGAGAGATCTTGCACACGACTAATTCCACTGACTGAGCACTATGGGTATTTGTCCAAATAGAAGAACAAGTTAACATCTTCAGATGCCTATGAAGTCACAGGTTTTTGTTGGAGTTTCCCTCTTCTCGGGAAATGCTGTAACAGCTAAGGGGAATCCAACTCCCAATGGATACTAATCCAGAAACTTCCATGTTCCTGTGCATAAATTCATATCTATCTATATACATGCACATACATATATACACACATCAGTTGTACTTATCGGTGCAGCCTGAGTGGAGTGCTTAGATGAAAAAATTTATTGTGCAAAAAAAAAAATTCATCAATATATATATGTGTGTGTGTGAAAAAAACAGACAAACGGAAAACAGGTTAAAATGCAGGAGAAAAACAAAAACAAGAGATTTGACCGGTTTCGTTCGTATTAACGAACGTCTTCAGAAAAAGTGAAACCGGTTAAATCTCTTGTTTTTGTTTTTCTCCTGCATTTTAACCTGTTTTCTGTTTCTTTTATTCACACATTTTGTCTACCACAGCATTTCATTTTCATGACTTATCGTGTACCTTACCCATATATATATATATATATATATATATGTCTTTGCCACTCGCTACTATTTCTTAAAGTTTGCTACTTGAAATACTTTAAACCAAAATTTTAAATAATAAACATTTCATTCATAAGTTTCTTGCCAATGCAAGACTAAAAACTTGCTCATTTATTTATATAGATAGATAAACATTAAACGGGGTAGAGAGAAGAGAAGCGAAAGCAAGCAAGACAGCCGGATTGTCAGCCACTCTCTCTCTCTCCTTTTTCTCTTCTCGCTTACGCCTGTCAATATTCTAGCAAGCGATGTTAGTTTAAGAAACGTTTTTAGTAAGTTATTTATTTTTTGATTAAATCACTTTAAGTAATTACTGTTAATATTGACAAAACTATTGCATATATATAATAAAAATAGGACAATAAAATTACAAATTAATAACACCAAACATTAATTTATTATGAGCTGTTTAAAAATTCAGGCATTCAAAGAACTGTCTTTGAATCATTCGTCTGTACTATATATAGAGTATTTCAAAAAATTATGCTATTGATTTAAATAACAGTAACCATTTTTACTCGTAACATAGGAGTGATGAATGAAAAACACTTTCGGATTTATTCATTTATATATATATATATATATATATATATATATATATATATATAGGAAAAGTTTAAGTTAAAAAACCAAAACAATTAAAGATATCCACAGGGTATCAATTAATACAAAATTTATTTTTACAATTTTTTTTTAACAAATAAGATCTTATAAATCTCCCAGCATATATTTAAATACTGCAGATAAAAATAAGCTCAATGGTGAACAGGTTATGTCAAACAGAGCTTTCATATTAAGTAGATTATAAAATTTGACATAATTACTTAAAATGTGAAATATTATAATCAAGCTCCGAAAATCAACATTAAGTATTGATTTTCAAGGCTTGATTATATTTCACATTTTAATTATGTCGTAAATTTTATAATTTACCGAATTATAATATGTATAGGATGGTGCAAAAGTCTGAGCCCATAAACAATTTACTATATAGTACTCAGATTTACAATAAGTGTTCGAATTGATCGTCACCTTTTTACCCAGGAGACGCATAATCTTTCCGCATATATATATTTAATGTAATATTTGTCTCTTTTTCTAGTTAAAATCAATGAGACTGTATGGGACGAGGGTGAAGATGACAACATCACTTTCGATGACTTTGATGGAGATGATGAAGAAATAGAAGACGTAAGTATTCAACTTCTACGTACACTCTTAGTTGTACTGTTTTGTTCTCACCCCCCCACCTCCTGCTTTGTGAAATATTGACGAAGCCACTAAACTCCACGTTCGTCAGACGTTTTCTAATTTTGATTTTTAAGGCAGAAAAGCTGGATCTCTTATAAATTACTTTTGTGTCTGATTTTATTTATTTTTATTTTTTTAATTAGAAATAATTTTTTATGTATAAAACAAACGAGGCATAATGTGATAGGAGCATCCAAGTGGGGAGTTGAGTAGCAAGGTGTTTCTATTTAAATTTCTGCATGGTGATACGGTCGGGGAGAGCAAGAAGGGAATTCCTAAGGCAAGTGGTCAAAGTAAAGAAGCTATTAGAGTAGGAAGTTTTCTGTCATCTAATAACGTCTACAGTGGAGGGGTGGGATTTTGCTGTTAGTTGGGTGAGTCGAAGGTATTTCCGTTTGGGGGGGGGGGGGGGGGTACAAGTAGGTGTCCCAAACCAAAATTTTATTTTCATTATATCTAAAAACTTTTAATGCAGACACATAGATTTTTGTAAACCATAAAGAATGGTAGCTCAATTAGCCACCAAGTTATGACAATTCAAAGTTCGTCGCAAATTAGAAAATTTGCCGTCTTGTGTGCTATTGGTCGTGAAGCCAATTTTAACAGTGTATAACTGAAAATGCATTCTTCAAACAGATAAAAAATCCTTACAAATGTAATGTCATCTTGTTTCTAAATGAAAATTAAGACTAATGGAAGCAATAATTATCAGATAAAACCAGCCCTAAACATTGGGTAAAAAAAAAAATCCCCCCCCCCCCCTATTACGTAGGCCACGGTTAAGGGAGTTTTTTTTTTAGGGAATGGCTTGCCACTCAGATTTAAGGTTAATGGTACGACACGTTCAAGAGAAGACATTTTTAGGGGGTGGGCTTGTCACTCGAACCTAGAGTTAGTGGTAGAATAATTATTTATTTTATATCCAGTTTTCAGCTTGAAAAAATATTTGAAAAATTGCTGTAAAGGGCAAGAATTTATGTGCGAAACTGATCCCCCTTCTAAATTCGAAATTATTCTTTTTTCCGCCAAGACTTTTAGTGTGTTCACACGTAATCGCCTAAAAAAGTAGAATGGGCAAATTATTATTATTATTATTATTATTATTATTATTATTATTATTATTATTATTACTTATCATTATTACTGGAATTAAAGTTTTAAAATTGAGTATATTTGACAACTAGTATTTCTTGAAGTATTTTTTATAAAAGAACCACAAAGCATTAACTTTTTTAAGCACAAAGTATTTTTGTCTTTCTTTTTTTTTTTTTTACAAAACTCCATAAATTAAATTTACGAAGCTAACTGTTTAAACTAGCTGCTGCTGATGATTGATTGAAATATCAGCAACACTAGTTAAATTGTTGACTTTCTCTCAAAAAGGGACAATATTTTTTGAGATAGGGTAATTCAAAATTAATACTACCGAAAGACAAAACAACATACAATTATAATTTTAATAAATTAAAAAAAAAGTTAAAAGATTGATTTTATTTACTAGTTGGGGTACGAAATAATTTTTTTTTTAAATGTTCGATACACGTTATATTGAAGTTTTATTTTTAAGATTACAAAAAAAAATAATGGATCTTTGATATATCCATCAGCAGTAGCCGTTTTGTTGATGTTTTTGATTTTTTAATAGCAGTCTTGATGTGCGGAGCTCATAGATGATTGAAGAATTTTCATTTGCGCGGGCGTACCTCCAGTTTAATACGTTGCGCGTCTAGAGTTATGGGCGTAGTAATATGACACCAACAGATTAAAGACGGGATATTTCTCTACAAAATTGGGTTCAATTTCGGAAATATTTTACATTGAATTTCTTTCAGATTTTATTCACTAAAGTTTTCAACTTGGATTTTTTTTATGAAATGCAACTTAAAACCCTATGTTAAACCCACCACATTAACAAGACAATTTTTATATGGATAGTGACACACAATTTCGTGCACAACAAATTTGAAAAACAGTTTTTTTGTTTTTTTTTTTTCCTGTAAAAAAAATAAAATAGTTACCTAACTTGAAGTGGTTTGGAAAAAAAAACTATTAATGAGACAAAAGAAAGAATTGTATCTTTATAAAGAGAAAAGATTAAATTTTGTTTACATCCAAATTTTATCAAAAAATAAACGAGATATCAAAAGTTGAAATTGTAGTGAATTTCACTTTTTTTTAAACATATTTCGCCAGGAAATCAGCCCGGTTTGGGATACCTAGTACAAGTGCAGTAAGTTCATCGGAGCACATTCTGTTGAAGTATTTGTAAAATATACAGACAGTGCAGGACTTATTAGGTTAGAGACTTATTTTTGCACCCTATCCAAGAAGGAGAGCCTAGCGGTTGGTGCATAAACTTGTTAATGTCTTTGCCTGTGATGGGTGTATTTATATTTCATGCCAGAGATTACACCCCCCCCCCCTTTATTGACAATTATAGCATGAACTTTAGGAGCTTTAAACATTGTATTGAATTATTACTACCTTTGTGGGACAAAGTAAAAAATTATAGACAGAAGAATGGAGAGTATCTCAAAGAAGCCGTTCATATGTTGCATGACAATGGCTTCCTAACTAGATATAGTATAGAATTAAATATGGAAATCAATAATTCTAAATAGTAAATTCAGGGCAATAGTCAGATGGATCTGTTTGGTGAGGCCTGAACAGTACGTTTCTTTTGAATCCCTGCTCTCACAGGTCGACTTGAAAAGCCTTGCGGACATCATGCGGAAGGCTGGATTGCTTAAGTCCGACAGTTGAATGTGCCAGCAGAGAACATCACCACTGGCAGACCCAAGTTGACTTGGGAGGACGTAGTCAAACGTGATAGGAAGGCCATGGGTATGGATTCCATCAAGCCTTGCCAAAGACGGGAGTGGAAAGGAAGACTTAGATTTCGAGACTAGACAATCAGGCCCCACCCTCATCAGAGGATTAATTGTGGCCTGATTCAACAAATAAACCGGTTGATGATGATGAACACCAGTAAGAAATATATATACAGGGTCTGCTATAAGTAACTATATAATTTTATTTCAATATAATAAATGTAAGATGGCAGAAATATGCAACTGCAATATAGAAACTAAAAAAGGGTAAAACACTTAATAATTTTGCAACATAAAACGTGATATTTATTAAAGCTCCATATGCTTTCAATCGAGTGCAATGCACTTTGCTAATCTTTCAGGAACTGAGAAACATGCTTTGGTGCACAGCTCCAATAAAGAAATCAACAAAGTTACAAACAAAACGAAATATATAGTTACTTATGGTGAACCATATATATTTATTATTAATAGTTAGACTTTCAGAATTCAAGCTCAATAGATGTTAATATTTTAATTCCAGAGCATGTATAAATAAATGATAAGTTAGATTCCAGTAACCATGTCTTTATTCATTCCTGAAAAGATCCTTTTTTGACGAACCATTTCATTATCACTTAGACAGCCAGCGTGCAGAGTTATATATCCTGTGTTTTCTGAGTTTAACCCATCAGAAGAAAGGTAGAAACAAATAGTGTCGAAAACATCAAGAAATAAAAAAGCAAAAAATCATAAAACTCTCATCACCATGTATGTAGATTCAATTAGGAATATAAGTTTATGACGCTATATATATATATATGATAATAATAAATTGTGATACTACCCATCTAGACAAGATTAGATTTAATGCTCCCAAAATTCATACTAGAATTGTCCACATGGACCCGTGGTGTAACGGTTAAAGACGTTGATTAGTAGTTCTGAGTGACAGTCTTCGAGAGGTTAAAGGTTCAATCCTTACTACAGGCCATAATAACTAAGAATAATATAAACATTAACACTTATACTCTGTCAGATTTCACTGATAGACTGATTCGGCAATGGTAACGCTCTGCTGGTTAGTGACTTTAGTCCATCCACTCCTAATTCTTGCAATCACACTAGCACCTGCTCCCTCTTGTGCTCCAATGGTATCCCCAAGGTAACAAAACCTCTTCGTTATTCAGATATACTTTGTCCACATCTGAATTCTCATCCATCTCCATTGTCTCACACTTTTTGTACATGAACTGATTATCCTCTGTAATTCTTACAAGCCGACTCCCTTTCTAAAAACTGAGCAGGGGAACTTTTCTCTGTGTACGTGTAAAATATGTGTGCTTTAAGTATTCTGAGTTGAGTTTTCATCTATTAATTGGTCAGTTGAATATTTTAATCAATAGTTTCACTAGTAATTTCTTTGCATATCTTAGAAGCATGTGATCATACGACAGTTTCACACTTTTTTACGCAATACTTTGCATTATTATTGTACTCTGCAAGAGGGCTGACAAGGCAGTGTTGCATCGTATGGTCCTCCGTTCCACATTCGCAGATGGTTGGGTTGGTTTTGGAGTTCCATCTAGCCATAACAACCATTGATCAACCTTTGATTGCTGCATTCTCAGGCAGTTGAATGTTTTCACTGAACCCAGTATGCTTCTGAGCCAGGAGGGGGTGCCTCAAAAGGGAAGATTTCAAGATCAATAGGAGGGGGGGGGGGCTGATTCTCTAGCCCTCTGGTCAACAGCTGTAATTTGGTTTCCTCCTGAGATGTTAAGTATTAACTGTTATATCTTTATTTGCGTTCTTACCTTTGTCTGTTTTTTGGAGGATGCACCCCTTGGCAAACCATGTTTGTCATTATTTTTATGTTTAAATTGGATGGTCTAAAATTTACTTATCTAAAAATTATAATTATATGGTGTCAAATTGACAAAATTGAAAAAAAAAAAAGAAAATTTAATCGTATCAAATTTAGTATCATTATTTATACATGTGACATAATCATTCAGTCCTGACCCCAATCGAGGTTTGTTAAACTCTGAACTAGTTAATGTACAGTTTACAAATTATACCTTGTTCTGTCTTCTCCTCCCATAACCGTTTAGTCCCTATCAATATGTGAAGAGCTAAAAATCAAAATAGTCGGACACTCCTTGCTTTTAATCGACACACTTTTGATTCATTGTCTAATATTTCCTGTTAAGATATGGTATTTAACTAGTAATACACATGAAAAAAGTTAAATTGCTTAAAATATCTCAATAATGGCATATATAGAAAGAGCTTGATGATCTAAGAAAGAATCTTTTTAAATTTTTTAAATCTGACTAAAAATAAAGAAGTTATGACTATTTTTGTGCCTCGCACAATTGGATATTTTCCCCCCTTTAAGACCATATGCATTTCGTCACATTTTTTACACTAATTTTTCAGTAAAAATGTTATATCTTTGTTAAAATACAAGATTAAGCAATGAAATTTACCATATAAGTGTATTTTTGTACAAGGAATCAGAAAGTGCAACTGAAAATCTCCAGAAATTAATGGTTTCCAAGTAATCTGCACTAAGTGCACATAAATATGCTGCAATACCTTAAAAATACTATGTATCCATTAAAAGAAAGAAGTTAGAAAACTCAAAGTTGAATTGTAATACATTTTATGTACAAGAAACTAAAATCTAATACTAGGACTGTTTAAAAATGAATATATTGCAAGATTTCTTTGCCATTATTGTAGATTAACACCTTCCGCTAACTCACCCCCTTGCCTCCCCAAAATATAAGATTCTACTTTTTTTATTTAGGCAATTACATGTTAACACCCTGAAAAACTTGGCAGAAAGAAAGAAACAAAAACAATTATTTTAGAATTTAGAGTGGGGATCAGTTTCACATAAATTAAATATAAATTATTCCCCCATTTCAAGACCATTCTAGCGTTTTAGGATAGTTAATTATTTTTTCTATGGGAGATAAATCCTGTGCATTTTTCTTGTTTTTTTTTTTTTTTAGACGATTATGTGTGGTTTTAATGGGCTTTTTGTAGGATTAGGGCTTGCCACTCGGACTTAGTGTTAGTGATAAGGTTAAGGAAGGGGTTTTGTTTTAGATGGAGGTTGCCATTCTGACTTAGTGTTAGGGTTAAGGGAGTTTTTTAGGGGGTGGCTTGCCACTCATATTTAAGGTTAATGGTACGATACATTCAAGAAGGCATTTTTAGGAGGTGGGCTTGTTAGTCGTACCTAGAGTTGGTGGTAGAGTAATTATTTATTTTATAAATTTCACTAAAAGGCAAGAATGGCAGGAAAATCGGAGATCATTTTACATTAAATTTATATGCGAAACTGATCCCCCACCCTAGATTCTAAATTTTTTTTTTTTTCGCCAAGACTTTTAGGGTGTTAAGACGTAATCGCCTAAAAAAAGTAGAATCTTATTTTATTTTTTTAAATTGGCGACTAGAAAGTCATTACTACTAGAAGTTCGAAAGTTGAGTGAAAACCAGTATTTCTTGAAGTATTTTTTATAAAAGAACCAAATAGGATTAACTTTTTTAAGCACAAAAATATTTTTGTCTTATTTTTACAAAGCTTTACAAGACTAGGTTATATTAGCTGCTGCTGATTGATTGTTATATCAGCAATACTAGCAGCCATTGTTGACTTTCGCTCAAAAAAGGACAATATTTTTTTCGGATAAGGTAATTTAAAATTACTACTACGGAAAGACAAAACAACATACAATTATAATTTTAATGCATAAAAAAAGATAAAAGATTAATTTATTTACTAGTTGGGTAACAACATTTTCTATATTCATATTTTCAAATTTTAAAAATTCGTTCTAGAATGAAAATAAACAAAAATCGCCTCGTGTTTATAGCTGTTGACTATTGCTGCTGCTGCTACTACTACTAATACAGTCAGTTTTTCAAACTATAAATAGAAAACATTTTTTTTTTGGATAGGGTCATGAAATATTATTACTACCAAAAGAGAACACATATATACAATTATAATTTTAATGCATAAAAAAGTAAAAAGATTGATTTACTTACTAATTGGGCGACAGAAATGTATTTTTCAAAAATGTTCAACCGACGTTGTGTTGAAGGTTTATTTTTAACATTTTAAAAAAATGAATGAGCCGAATTACTTTGTACACCGACAAACATTAAAAGTGATGCTTTCCCTGATTAGTTTCCAAATTTCAGGACGAAATTCCGCACAGAGCAATGGTACGAGACTTTTAAACGAAAGGAGGGGGTAAAAAAAAAAAAGGTGACGTAAATTGCCGAAAATAGCGTTAACATTTTTTGCCTTTATTTGCTCAAAACACTTCAAAATATATAATGTATATTATTATTCATGAATGCACCTGAAAGGATATTCATTTCCTAACAAAATGATGGTATTTTGAGCACTTAAAGTTCTTTAGTTTTTAAGAGATGACTATTTTAATAGAACTACCCTCAAATCTGTGATTATCCAAACAGTTTTCTGTGTATTGCTAATTTAACCATATCTTAACAGCTGACGATTGTGCGAGCTAACTTAAAAGTAGCTGACTCGCATACCCAAATATGGTATCAAATTTAATATTTCGAAAAAAAAAAATCTTTTTTAATACTTTCCAGTAACATTTTATTACATGTTTATTTAATTAATCGATTCAGTTCTGTATTTGATAAATAATTTTTATTTTAAATGTGATGATATTCCACTTTCAAAAGTGTTTGAATGTATTTTTTTTCTTTCTAATTCCAGATATGATGCATCATGTTAGAAGCGGTTTGGCTGTTATGTAGAGCGACTGCGTAAATGTTGAAATGGACTTCATAAAAAGAAAAAAAAATATTTACAAGTGTCTTTTTTTTTTTTTTTTCTGTGTTGGATAAAGAAAAAGAGAGATGATTCATAGACAAAACGCGTTTACCGTTTTGTCTCTTCCACATCTTGGCTGTTCCCATTTCTCATCATCTCTTTTATAGACGATTAATTCTTGGGACAGAAAAGCTGCCGCCGCCACTACCACCACAGAAATACTAAGTCGAAAAATTATGCAGTAAACGTTACTATTGGCGACATGAATTATTTTAAAGGAAATACAGTTGGGAAATTAGTCAAAGACAATCTATTTTGGTTTACCTACTCATGTGTGATGTATTTGCGTTTAAAAAAAAAAAAAATAAATAAATAAATAAATAAATAGAACATATAAGCAGGTAAGCGTTACTATTGGCTACATAAACCGTAAACATGTATACCCTACTGCCGGAAGAAATAACATGTCCGACGCATTATTACTTACCCACAACAAATATTTACGGTAGCTTTACCTGCTTTACCTATTAAATATTAAATTTGTTTGGTGCTTGTGCTGATGAGCGTCCGTACGAAAAAATTATTTTTTTTATAAAAACAATATTATATTATACTTATTCAGCGTTATATTCTTACTCACTGTACAAAAAAGTAGACAAAATTATCCACTAGAATTTTAATTACAAGTATTTTTCCATTCTTCGTATCATAACAGCGATTCGTTCAGTAAGCGTCCATCTTTTTTCTCAAAAATAATTCAGGGGCAGATAATTTGCAAGGGAGATAATCATGCAATTAAAAAAAAAACTGCATATATAAAAATTAAATTTATTCAAATAAAACAAAATGAAAGTAAATAAACGAAATTAAATCGCTGTTATGATACGAAGAATGGAAAAATACTTGTAATTAAAGTTCTAGTGGATAATTTTTTCTACTTTTTTGTACAGTGAGTAAGAATAAGTATAATATAATATTGGTTTTATAAAAAAATCATTTTTTCGTACGGCTGCTCATCAGCACAGGCACCATTTGTTTAACGCAAATACATCACACATGAGTAGATAAACTAAATTTTTTTTGGAACTAATTTCCCAACTGTATTTACTTTAAACTAATTTATGTCGTCAATAGTAACGTTTACTAATTAATCTTGCAAATAATACTACTACTACTACTCTTATTTACCATTAAAATCGGCCGATTTGCCACGATCGATCTACTGAAGCATAAGCCCCAGGAATCTGTTTCCAAAAATGTCAAATCTCTTGTACATAGATCAGCATGTTCTTCAGAGCTCTTCGTACATTTTAATTTACTCTTCCTATTACACTTTGTTGTTTTCGTTTTTTGTTTTTTTTCTATTTAACAAACAATTGTTATGATGTCTATTTCTCTCTTACTCGACTAAAGAGCTCCTGCTCCCCTCCAAGAATAATTTCAAAATCGGTTTCCATTTTTTATCTTTTGGGAGGGATCGTTTGGTTTACAATGGACGGAAATCTAAACTCGTATTTGCCGCCTTTTAATAGTTAGGCGTGTTATTCACCTAATGAATACTGCCGCTGACTGTGGAATCGGCTACGCCTGTCGGATCCGTTTTGCAGGGATGCTAGATCACTGCTCGCTTTTTAGTGGAACTCCGCTTCTTGAAATTCAGAAAAGGCGGATTCCCGCTCAAATCTGCCTCGCCCCTCCTTTTTTTACTAACTTTTTAGCATTCCCCCATCCCAAGAAAACGCACAGAATTTATTATCCATAGTAAAAGCTTTCTGTATGAGTTACCCTAAAAAGCTAGAATGGTCTGAAAATTGGGGAGCATATTACGTTAAATTTCAGGCAGGAGTTGGGAAATTGGATTGGGGGATGGGCAGGTTGGGAAATTCATCTTGATTTCAGTTTTTTTTGCCATTGCAAACTCACACCCCTGATTCTGTTCAGTTATGCGTTAATGTCCACGAGAAGGGAATGGTATCGGCTCTTAATTCCCATTCCAGTTCGCTAGGAGTAAAATATCAGCTTATGTTTATATAATCAGGTTGGCGGCAGGACAAAACACTTCTAAAACAAAGCTTTATAAAATACATGCAGTTTCTATATACGTTGTCTGATATGACCCGAAATAAAAAGTTCTTTCACCGTTTATGTTCTTCATGGTAAGTTGATTGGAAAGGATTTTCTTGGCGTAATATCAAACAGGGTAGTGATTATTTTTTTTGTTTTAAATAAACTTGTAGTTTATTAACTTCAGAGTAAAATTGAAAGTGGGGAGTGGGCATCTTGGAGAATTTCTTGATACCATTTGACCCTAGCCTGAAGATTCAGAAAGTGTATTTTAGTTCGAGTTTCATGTTCCATGCAACAGTGACATCGGATGATAACATGTGTACGAACATAAAATCGCCTTAATGTATTATTATTATATATATTATTATATATATTATTATTATTAGTTATTCAACATATAAAGTTATGTTGTTTGGTTTTCAAATTCAGACCCAATAACATTTTAGCTAATAAATCCAACTTTCCTTTTGATCAGCAAATTTTCATTTGCTATTGTTATACTATGTTATTTGCAATAGACTAACATACTTTGCTACAATTTACTTTTTAAATTACTTAGTCCGGCTCAAACAATTTAAAATAATAACCTTAAAATAAAAATCAACAAGGGGGATAACTCATATTTTTAATTGAATAATATAATACGAGTTGTCTACTTTACAAGTAAAATTTTATTTCTTTTTCTGTATATGCTTAAAAATGTGTAAACAATTTAAAACTAAAATGACTTCATTGCATCCCGGGCAACGCTAGGTAGATACAGCTAGTTATTATTTATTTGTAGTTCGTGCCGCGTTGTGCTGTCTTGGGTCTGACCTAAAACTGCATCCAGTGGTTTTGCTGCAATTTGGGAGCTTTGGGGAGAATGGACAGTCCCCTTAGTTATTACTACTCCAGGGTCCACTCTAATTTTGAGTGGTAGTACCTGTCAAGGCCTCCCATCTATGGGTTAAATAGAATCTATCGTTTGTAGACGATTTATCTACAAAATAAATTAATCTACAAATCGTATGCAAAAAATTTGCTTTTGGCATGAAATGTCGGTAAGCGTTAAGATCGACGACCTAAACTGAATGCGATAGAAAATTGTGTATAGGTGATAAAAATGTTTTTATGTTGTTTTTTAAATATTAAATGATGAACCATTTTGAGTTAAAATCTATTTATATTACGCATGTAATTTAAAGAAAAAACGTGTTTGAAATGTGTAATTATGCTAGAATAATGAAGATTTTAACAAGGAACCGGAAGTAGTGCATTTACCTCATGGTGCCATGTTGGTTTTTGTATCGCTCAAGATGAAAAAAGTGTTAAAACGTCTTTTTTTTTCCCCTATTACTGTGTAATACTAAACTGATTTTAACTCCAAAACATTCTTAATGTCATAATCTTCAAATATATATATATATATGTGTGTATATATATATATCTCTCCTGATTTGATTTTGATTGATATCCCATAACGTCAAGGGATGTCGTCGGGGAGTCTGATCGATATTAATATGATTTCCCTTCACCTCTCATGATCATTAGCAATTCGCATTACTTCTCCTACTGATAACTCTATCCATTCTAGCATGTTATCCATCCACTGCTTTCTCTTGCGTCCTGGTCTGCGAGAACCATGTATCCAATCTTGTAGTATTATGTTGGCTAGAGTTTGATGTAATACATGGCCGAACCATCATAGTTTGCGGCGTTTGATGGTAATAATTGCTGGCTCGCTGGGTCCCGCTAAATCTTCAGCTAATTTATTAACGTAGACATTAGTTTTTATAAGCATGCCACAGTATACTTCAAATCTTTCTCAATTCCTTTATGTCGAATGCGTGAATTCGTCTTTCTTGATCTTTCAGTATGGTCCAGCTCTCACACCTGTATGGTAATATAGATATTGCCAGTGATTTATATAACCATAATTTCGTTTTCAACGTTACCTGACGACTTTTCCATATATTTTTCAGACGGTTCATACAAGACGTAGCACTGTCAATTCTTGTCTGGATCTCTTTCTCTGATGTACCATCTGCTGTTATAATAGCGCCTAGATGTTTGAATTGACGTTTTCTAGTTGTTACCATACATCCGTATATCACTGACAGTAGTCTCTTTGCTGTTTACCAATACCATACTTTTTTTCTGCACTTATCTCCATCCCGTATCTGCCTGCCGATCAGTTCTTGCAGATCCTGTTTGTTGCTGCTTAACAGATCAATGTCGTCTGCATATCTAAGCCCACAGATCTTCCTACGACTGATGGTCATGTTCGGCTCATAATCATGTATGACATCAAGTATGATGGCTTCCAAGAACAGGTTGAAGAATACCGGTGATGACAGGCATCATTGTCTAATGCCAACAGTTGTTTTGTTTATACCGCTTATACGCTAATTTTATTTAACTTTTTGAAAAAACTGTTTAGGCCGTCTATCTTAACGAAATGTCAAAGTGTAATATCTGTTCTGTCCTTCGTCAGTGAAGTGGAGAGATCCTTGTCGACTGAAGCAATCTTTATTGTTGTCTCAATCCGTTTTAGGGAGTTGGCTTTTCCCTGCAATAAAAACCGATTTTGTCTAACTCTGCCCTTGTGGGGAGGCAAGTAAATAGAGACCCAACGACGGTTGACGTGCCATAAAACCTAATAACCCACCAAATGTAATCCAAAAGTAAATTGAAGATAAATACTTAAGAAAAAAAAATTTTTTTATAGTTTCTTTATATTGCTCTCTTTAAAAAAAATTTTTTTTTTTTTAAGAAAGTAAGTAAATTAACCCGTATCAAACCAGTCCCTTTTTCTTTTTGTTTTTAAATTTATATGTTAATGGGTCACTGCTTATCAAGGCTTGGGCGCCCACTCAGGCATAAGGGTTAAAGAGGTTGTCAATTGGACGATGGTCGAAACCACGAGAGGGCTAGAAACAATGGATGGAATGGGCAGTAATCACTTAATAGAAATTGATTATCTAATAGGACGAATCAACAAGTATTTCTTTACATTAGACTTGAAGACGACCATGTTGTAGTCGGTTGGAAAGCAGCCTCATGGCATTTTGTCCATATATCAAAGCTATTTACCAGTTGAACCTAGCCGGCGTTGCCTGGGATTCATTGGATGCACACTTAATTTTTACTGAAAATAAAAATAGGTGAGAAACAAAATAATTTCTTTATTTTTTAAAATTAATATTTAACTATTGGGTTACAACTTATCAGGGCCAAAAGCCATTCAAGGATGAGGGTTAATGAGATGGCATAATTATCGGCCAAAAGATGAAGAACACTATGGGAATACTAAGATTGATCAATTGAACAAAGTAAGTTTGACTACTTATGGGGGATAGATTATGACGAGTATTTGTTGACACTGGATTTGAAAATGACTGTTGTAATCTGGAGAGAAGCAGTCATGCGATAATGTTTTCTACAGACGAGAAGCTTTGCCCATGAAAATTCCACCTGACGTTAGTCACATAGAAAAAAAATTTTTTTTTTCTATTATGATAGAAGGTGAGTTCTTGCTGTGAATGTCTTAGAAGGAGGAACCAGAAAGGGAACTCGGCCAAGCACCTTCCATTGAATTAACGATAGAGTTAGAGAGTAGCTACGTTTCCTCTGTGAGAAAGGGTCTATACTGGATTTCAAAGTCGATTTTTGTATTCAGTCAAAGCAGGAAAGAGTGCTCCAATCGACACCTTCCCAGATGTGGCAGCATTAAAAGTATGTACGTCACTTCTAGGGAGAAACTAACTGATCACAAAATCCTATTAATACAGAGAAAAAGATGGATAAGAAGTTCAGAAATTAAATAGTGTAAGGGAGATAGGTATTGATTTATCTTTATATATTAAAACTGTTTTCGGCGGCTACGGTAGTTAAATGACATCCCGTAGCTGCAATCAGTCCTCCAAGCTAGTCCCAGGCCATCTGGCCTTGTCATGCGCAAGTTGTCGTAGGCAATGAAGTTGTTTCGTTGTACGTAGTGGTCCTAGTCCCGCCTGCCTGAGGTCAGCACATAGTGTGCTCAGCAGATTTGTGCAGTGCAGTGCCGTCCTAGTTGCGGTTGGTAGGCTTGCGAGCCAGTAATGGAAAAGTCTAGTGCCCTCTGTGTGGGAGTGTCAGGGTCCATTCGTAAGACATGGTCTAACATAGACCATCTTTGTTCAGCAACCTTTGTGGAGAGGGTTTTTTTCGTTGCACAGCTCGTATAGTGCCTTGTTGCTGATAAGTTTTTTCGGCCAGCAGTGACATGTGATGGGACGGAGGTGCCTGCGGTGGCACGCATCCAGCTTGTTAAGCATGGCTTTTGTTATTGCCCAGCTGTTGCTATTATAGAGCATGATGGACATGCAGTACGCGTTATAGAGACGGAGTCTAGTCTTCAACGGGATCTTGTTTCATCAGCTCCAGAGTTTATGTAATGAATGATGAAACGCTACATTGCCATGTATACAGCGGGCTGTGACGTCTGTAGTGCTGCACAGCAGGGAGCCCAGGGTCTTGTTCTTGCGCCAGCTCTCATTGCCGCGAAGTGTCTTGCCTTGTGGGTCCAACTCTGTGGCTTCTGCAAGGTATACATGGCTAAACTTTGTTTTCGTCTCGTTCATGAAGAGATTGTCGGTTTTCAGTTTCTCTGCCGCTATTGTCTGGAACTGATCCAAAGGCTTCTTTTCTACGCCCAGGAAATCAACGTCGTCTGCATTTATCTCCCTTACATTAAATATTCTAAGGGAGATAATCATTCATTATTTAATATTGTGGTCGTAAAGTCTTCCTAACTTATTTTTTTTCTCAAATAAACTGAAGCCAAATAAATGTTGGTATTGCTGAAAAGGATTAGGTTAGATAGAATAAAATATCGATGTGTCAGATGCGATTATATTTGTGTCTTAATTCTTAAATCAGATAAGATAGTTTTTATATTAGATTTAGTATAGAACTTTTGAGATTTTATTATTTTACCCTGATGTTAGGCTGTTTTTTTGTTTCTTTTGTTTATCTGATCTATTCAGCTCCAAATTGTGTTATCACTGAATAAAAATCATTTTTCTAAAAACAATATATGGTTTGAGTGAGAAAGAAATAGACTTCATACTAATTGTAATTTGGAGTTTAACTTAAAAATTAATATGTAGAAAGAAAAAAAAAAAGGAATGCATTCTAATATTGTAATTCAAGTAAAAAAAAAAAAGAGGCAGAAAACAAAGGGAGATAATCTTTTCTTTTTTCTCGTTTATTTAAAGTTGGCAATTTAAAAAAATCTTTGTTACCTCCCTTTTGTTGCCTGTTGAAAAAATATCTTCAAATTAGTAAACATTTGAGATTTTTTGTCTATTCTATTACATTTTTGTAGGGAAAAAATTATTAGCCTTTTTTTATTCTTTTTATTTCTATCATTCTCATCAATAAATAAAATTATATTCAGGTAAAATTAAACTTACTACTGCTCTTATGTTGCCCAACTTGGATTCTAACAAGGTTTGTAGAGAAAAAAAGCTCTATGGGAACTACATAATGCTGCCAGATTTTTCTAATAGATTTATTGATAGAAGCCAGCAAGTTTTTGTTTTTTTCTGCTTAATCTGGACATTTAAGTCATTCTTTATTTCTAAATGAAATTTAAACCAAGTCAAATATATTGGCAAAAAATATCAAACTACAACCAGCCATGAAAAAGAACGGTTAGAAGATTTGTATGCCTATGTTTGTGCAGGGCGTTTTGAAACGTGGATATGGTAGGCACCGTCACTACCTTCTCTGGTAGTCTCTCCCATAAAGCAGAAACAGGAACAGAGAATGCTCAGACTCCGTATAGGACACACATATATTACTCACAAGCACTTATTGGAAGGAGAGGAGTCTCCAATGTGCAAAGCATGTCAACAATCTTACAGTCAAACATATTAATAGACTGTCAAGATCTGCAGCAAACTCGAAACAAATATTACGACTCCAAAAATTTTAAAGATTTATTTAAAACCATAAATGTGACGAAAATCTTAGATTTCATCAAGGAAGTTTGACTGTTCCAAAAAATTTAATCACAAATTCATTTAACTTTTCCTTGTCTTTCAAGACAATGTGAAATAATTGGAATTGCATTTGACAACTTTATTCGGCATTACATAACCCATAGTTGGTTGCTATGCCGTAAAACAAACCAAACCAAGCAACATTTCTTATAATGAGACGAAAGCGCGTAGGGTATATCTTTTCCATGGAGATCACTATTTGGTGCTGGAGTGAAAAACTCCTCAAAAGGTATATTTAAATTCCTGTTAATAATTTATGCCAGAATCGCATCTTACTCTGCTCGAGTGAGAGGCTAATTATCCAAATATCAACGTTCCAGCTATCTATGAAAATTATATTTTGTAAAAAGATTTTTTTGGAAATGTTTTGCTTGTTTTATTTATACTTTAAGATAACTTCAAATAAAACATTTTCCATGAAATATAGTTTTCAAAAATAATTAAAAATTATTCAATCTTTCATGAATTACGCCCCTTCTTTGTGGATGTTTTTTTTTTTTTTCCTAACATTTAAGTTAAGTACAAATAGTTTAAATAGATATGCTATTAAAGTTATGGCGTTTTTGGAATTTGTTCGTACACAAATAGAAACCATACGCAGGTTTGAATTTTTTATCTATAATTTAGAAGAGCCGTTGAAAGGGGAGATAACTCGAAGTGTTTTCTCAATTCGAATTTCTATGATCAAATAAAATAGAGGGTGCATTAAAATTGAATACATTTATTATAAATAATTTTTTATACAAAATCAAATAAAACTTTCAAGGATATCTCAAAATAAATAGATTTATTTAAATAAAATTTAACATGTAAAATTTAAAAAATATAAAATTGAAATGAAAACGACATGAAATTATGCATGCTTTCAAATTTTACGTGATTAATTTTATTTCAATAAATGTACTTTTTTTTTTACGTATCCTTGGAAGTTTTATTTGATTTCGTATTTAAAATTATTTATAATCAATAAATGTATTTAGTTTTAACGTATCCTCTGAAGTTTTATTTGATCGTAGAAATTTCAATTGAGAAAACACTTTGAATTATCTCCCCTTTTAACGGCTCTTCTAAATTAAAGATGAAAAATTCATTTGTCGCAATAATACAGAAGCACCAAAGATATTAATTAAAATACCGTTTTTTTTTTTTGTTTTTTTTATAATCTGCAACAAAAAAGTAGACAAAAGGGGATTCGTCATTAGTTAGAGGCATTTTTATTTTTTATTAAAAACAATTTATAAAGCGATGGAAGCTAGACCAGATGGAAATTAAAATAGCCAGATACTGTACTAACATCGGCCAAAAAGTGGGTCTAAACTAGTAACAAAAAAAAAAAAAAGTTATTGAAAAGATGGAATATTATGTTTATGCAGAATGTTTTATTTTTTTCTATATCAAGAACCAAACTTCCCAAAATTTGGTTCTTGTCGAGCCGATTTTGCACATTTCACTTGGCAACACTGGAAGTACTTAAGTATGTTCTTCGAACAGATCCTAAAAAAAAGCAGCACACTACAAAACAACAGTTGAATTGTATCTCAAGAAAAACATTCTGAGTACTGCAGAAGTAGTAAGAACCAACACAAATTCTTCGATAATGATGAAATTCAATTTTAAGGGGGAACATTTTTTCAGATTTTTGCAAAGTTTATTTTTAACTTTTTTTTTTCTAATAAAGTTGTCTCACCACCAAATTAGAATTACATATTAAAACAAGAACAAGTGCCAAAGTTCAATCCCTATCCAAAATTGATTTCATAAATCCCTATCCAAAATTCAGTTTATGGCCATTTAATTAAACAAATATTATGGTGACATTTGTTATATTTACCTTCTATAAAAATGCTTATAAAGTTAATAAATCAACATTTACTAAACATTCCTATATACAGGGTGGCCCAAAAGTAGGTTTACAGTTATTAAACTATTTTCAAATAAATATTTAACCTATTTAAAGTTTTTCGAATAACCTGGTTAAAAAACTTCAAATATTAAATGATAACTGTAAACCTACTTTTGGGCCACCCTGTATATATAACACATCACTCAATAAGTCCCGGGCTTAGTAATACAACAAATACTTTTTGACAAAATTCGACTTTATTCATCAACATAGTCTCTGATGGTAATACACTGATTCGAAAGCTCTCACAATTCGATGCCTTTTTTGTAGAACTATTTTGTCTCAAAATAGGATTGTTTCCGATATCACTTATTTCCCTGGAGCATTCTTTTGTGATCTGGAAACAAATCTTGGAGTCAAATAAAGAGAATAGGGTGTGTGTGGAAGCAATTGGAAATGTAGTTAATGTAGTTTTACCGTTGTTGTGACTGACTTCTGACACGGTTCATTGTCTTGGTGAAAGAGTGCTTTTATTTTTTTATGGCCGTTTTATTTTTGTCAGTTTCGCCCCCCCCCTCCAATAATGATTGTTCTTCCTATCTCAAAGTAATCGATGAATCAGAAACCTTGTGCATCCAAAAATACAGAGGCCAAAACCTTGCCTGCTGATGTTTGTGTATTTGGTTGCTTTGAACGGCTTTCACCTGCTGCTGTCAACTCAGCTGACTGCCGATTTGACTCCCGAGTGACGTTGTAGATCCACATTTCATCCATTGTCACATTGACACAAAAACTCCTTGTTACGTTGCAAACAATACTCTAAATTGTCGACGTGTTGCTGCTTTTGATGGAGTGTAAGCAAACGCGGCACCCATTTTGAACAGGTTTCTCATTGACAAATGTTCATGCAAAATCGTGAATACACTTCCTTCTAACAATCTACAACTCCTCTCCTATCTCGTGCAATTTCAATTTAGGATAGGTCAAAATGTTTTCCAGGACAACTGAATTCGAGTGACCTGAGTGTTCAGCATCATTTGTGTCTGTATGACCACGTTTGAAGTCAGCATGCCACCTCTTAATCATTGTTTCCGACGGAGCAGAGTCTGATTAACACTTATCAAGCCATTGCTTTGCTTGAACAGTCTGTTTACCCATCAGTCGGCAACGCTTTGTCAACACGAAATTCAGATATTTCTATTGTTTTGAATATTCACAACAGTAGCATCACTTTAATAACTAATTTGTAAACTCGTAATCCGATTGAACTCAAATTTTGACACATCTCATTTGAAGGTTAGTACTCTATAAAAATTCATAGTAATTTTTAATTTTTTTTTTTATTAATGACGCCATCTATGTCAGGCCCGGAACTTATTGAGTGATATGTATATACAGGGTGACCCCCCCCCCCAAAAAAAAATAAAACGGGCCCCAACTCTAATTAGGCCCCGTTTCTTAGTGTTTCGTCCGAATGAAATGAATATTTGGTCATAACTAGTTTATTATATTCAAAACATCACATCAAAACACTAGGGTCTTTGGCCTTTTTTCTCCGTTCTACAGCATGTGTTCTAGATGAACTCCTTTTAGCTCCGTGCATTTCTTAAGGCGCAGAACGAAGTTGTCCATGACGTTCTTACAGACTGAATTGGAAATCGCTCTCATCTCCTCCCTGATGGCTTCCTTGAGTTCCGTGATGGTTTTGGGTTTCCCTGCGTACATTCTGTCCTTAAGATAGCCCCAAAGGAAAACATCTGGGGGGGGGGGGCCTTAGGTCCGGGCTATGGGGTGGCCACTCAAAATTAGTCTTGAGACTGATGACTCGGCCTCCGAAGTTCGAAAATCTCGGGACAGGTTTGAGGTGTGAGAACTTGCTCCGTCTTGCTGGAACCAGAACTTGCTCATGAGCGACGGGTAGAGGGTCTGGAGCTCACTCTTGAAGGTTTTGAGGACCTCACATACTGCTCCTTGGCGACTGTCACTGCTGCGCCAGATTCTTCGATGAAGATTGGTCCGATGATGCCTCTGACCGAGATTGCAGCCCACACCGTGCACTTAGGAGAGTGCAGGGGATTGGTGGCTACTTCATTGGGTCTGGAGGACCCCCAGAAGACATTTGTCTTGGAGTTCGCCTTTCCGTCAAGATGGAAGTGGGCTTCATCTGAGGTCCAAAGGAGGTTAAGGAAACCTGGTGTCTCCTCGATCTTATCGAGCATCTTAACTGCCATAGCGCTCCTCTGCTTCTTGTCTGAGGCTGTAAGGGTCTGCAGCATCTGTATTCTGTATGGGTAAGCCCTGATATCGTTCACCAGCACTCTCCTGCAAGTCTCACGGGAGATACCGAGGGACTGACTTCGCTTACGCACAGAGCGTTTCGGATTCTCCTGAAGAGACTCTCACACTTTCGACCAGCTCGGCTGTCCGCTTCTTGGGACGTCCCGAGTGGCTTGGACGGTTCTCACTGGCAGCGTTGAGGTTCTCCACGGTCCCATACTTCTCGAAGTGGTTCATCCAGTTCTGAATTCTGCTTTTGGATGGAGCCTTTTCACATTCGAACTGATGCATGAAACTGTCCTGGGTTTTCTTAAACGAGCCTGTCTTGTAGTACAATTTAACACAGTGTATTCTTTGTCCCAGCTCCCACTGAGGTCTTGGTGTACTCACGGTCATTGATTCTGCCATGTCCTGTAAAATAAGGGCAATCGGTGAATAAATAAAGGGGATATTACATAAAGTGTACACAGAGGCCCGTTTTTTTTTTTTTTAATACATATTAGTTATCTCGACCCGGCATTATCCAGCAATGTATATACTTTCATTTTACATGAAGTCCACAATCTTAATGTAAAAGACCAATGAATATATAAAATATGAATAAAAATTAATACTGATTCGTGAAGTGATATTGATTTTCTAATATTAAAGTTTCAAATCAGATGCTGAAAATGTACAAAGAAAATTTCTTATGAAAAATCTTATTAGATAAAAATATAGTTTCTTTGGTGTAGGATCGATCACATGAACCATAATTATTGATTGTTTATTCTAAACATTTAAATAAACACAGGCTGAAGAGAGTCCGGCATAGCAAACCAACTATAGGTCTCCTGTCTTTGGATGTGAAACCGACGGTACCGATGCTGTTCTTATCTTCTGTAATACATATATATATATATTAAAATATTGTACTTGTATGTTATTTCTTCAGATCAATCATGTTGAGAAAGTCTTGAAATAAAGACAAAACTTTGATGTATATATCAATAGTTTTGTTTTATTCATTTTTCATATATATATATATATATATATTATATGGACTCTGTAGCGAGTAATATTAATACAACCGTCATCGTGGCTTCAATGAACACTTTAAGACAGCTGCCTTTAAATAGGATTAATCTCTTGTTGATTTACCGAGTTGTTGACAACAGCTGTGTGGGCTAAAACGTTGGAATTTGAGTTTGAAATATAACCTGTATTCTGGTGGTTCGAGTCCGGCAACCGGTATGAATAATTCTTCTCTACACTGACGATTCCCATAAGGATGAAACGTATACATATGTAGATCAAAACAAATATTTATAATTAATTATATTTAATATTTATATATATGTATATATAATTATTATATTATTGCTACCACTCTAATCAGTAGGGTATGGGGTCACTTTTTTATTTTTAGTTAAAAATATTTGAATTTTATTATAAAGAAACTGATAATTCTTTTATATCCAGGATTTGATAAAAATTTTAACGGTAATTTTCTAATATATGGTCTCTGATTATTTACACTGAAATGATTTTGCCTAAACAACTTATGTTATCTAATATATAAAGTAGAAACGTTTTTTCCCCTGTACCTTCTCGGAGTATAGGAAAATAACCACATGCATCACAGCCTACTAAACTCACCACGATACTACACTTATTCACTCGAGCGTGTTTTAGTAAATTTGTTATTATTTTCTTCGCCATAACACTAAACATTACATTTGGCCCACTATCAACGTCTCTCCGAAAAACCAACTCCATATAGGTGGTAGCAAAAACTTTTCTCCCTAACAATTCTGTACTGTGACTACACTCATCGACACCGGGAACTAATACACACAGTTTAATTTTCACAAAACACCCGTTCTTATTTATTATTTGCCTGGTATTAATTTAACACGCATGGCAATAATCAAGCTTAGGTTAATAGACCAATTTTCACATGTACTTTTTAACCCGGAAGCGTTGTGCAGGCGGTAAGAAAGCAGATTTCATGATCGTAAGTTTTAGCGTTCGATCCCATTCTACTCTACCCCTTTTTTTCTTTTTTTTTTAAATTTAGAACATTCACCAACACAGTAGACGGGAGAGAAAAAACAATAGGCCGTATTTTTTTTTATTCGACGTCATGCAATAGGTAGTACTTTCTCCCGTGCAACGCCGGGCGACGGGTCCCGCTAGTTAAATATAAAGTAAAGTGAGATTTTCCCCTATTTCATTGACCAGAATAGCTTCATTAACAAAACATAGATAAAACAATTTACCAAATATTTGAAAAACAATCTACCAAACATTTGGAAATTGGGATTTAACCTAGACAAATGTAAAGTACTACATGTAGGATCCAGGAATGTTGCTCTAATAAGACCTCATATAGAATACTGCACCCAGGCCTGAGCTCCAGTGACTAAATATGGAAATTGGAATGTAATATTGAAACTGGAAGGCATACAAAGAAGGATGACAAAACTAATAAGTAAAGTAAAGGAGTGCAGTTACAGGGAGAGATTGGACAAATTGGGATTGACTACTTTGCTGGAGAGAAGAATGAGAGGTGATATGATTGAGACTTTCAAGATAATTAATGGCATTTCTAACTATGGTGGGCATCTTTTTTAGTATTTCTCCTAGATCTGGAAGGTTATTGTCAAGGCAGTTTTCAAAAACTAGATCGGTTAACCAGTTAAGGTTTTTATTGCTCACAGAGTAATATATTTTTGGAATAAGTTGCCAGATCGGATTAAGAACAGCAATAGCGTGGATCAGTTTAAAATGAGGGATGAATTCAGAGAAAATGGTAGGAGGGAGAAATTGATGGAGCACTTTTGGGAGTTATCAAATGAAATATTTAACAGAATTTGATCTGGATATCGATATTGTACTAAAAGTTTAATTTTTTTAACAGTTGAATTGAGAAGATAGTTAAAGGGGAGATGCCCAAGGAGGCATAACAAACAAATAAATAAATATTGGTCCGTTTTTTTACTTTTATAGTAAAATCATGATTTGTCATTTTCTTGAGTAAAAACAATTAACATAATTAGGTATTTTGAAAGATAATTTTTATTTTTAACTTGTTTAACTAAAACTCTTGTACTTTTTATGTAGCCAAGTCAAAGTAAACCGAAGCAGTGGTATGTAGAGGCCAACTTCTCGATTATATGCCCCCAAAGACTCAAGTATAAATCCTAGTACTGTGTTCTATTTTTGCTCTGTAAAAAAATCAAAATTTGTGAAGTTTTCTTTTTAAAGTTACATCTTAGTATTGCATCGTTCAGGATAGCCAAGCGCGAGTTGGCTTCATGCTTCGATTCAACCCATTTGACGCGTCCAGATTTTTCTTGCCAGCCATCTTGAATCAAAAGCTTTCAAAGAAACAATACTTTTGTTATGGTTTGCAGGTCTGTTCATATTATAAAAAACGAAGGTAGTGAACTGAAGTTGCTTCAAGTACCACAATTTTCTCCCCAAAAGGGTTGTGAAGGGGGCATATCTTCCAACCGTTTTGACACATCGGCCCGAGCAAGATCCAGCAGAAAGATCAAGAAGCAGAAGAGACTTTACATCATTTCCTATGACTCACTTACTGACTAGGGTAAGGATGGACAGCTCTCCCCTCTCCCAATTGTAGTAGGAGTTGTAACGAACAGACTCCTCACAACATTAGTGGTTTTATCTGGACTCCACGTGTGTAACCGGATCTTGATCAGTATATTGAATTTCGTTCTTTGAATTGCGTGGATTAATTGATAACCACGATTGACGTAAAATATTTATTTTATGAATTTTACAACCCATAATCTGCATGGATTATGGGTTGTTTAATAATTTCTTAGAAGCCTTACACTCCCCATTCCCTTTTCCTCGGTGGCCAAGAGGAAGAAAATTTACTTGTAACAGCTTTAACCGTAAGCCAGTTTCCATCCCAAGTAAGTACAGCAACTCTGACTATCGCAGCCAACTTTTGCCGATCCTAAGCTACGTCACAGCGAGTAGAAAGTGGACATTGGGTTTACTTTCCGCAGCCTCGTAACTCTCACTTCCCTTATGTTTTCTTTTGGTCCTCACATTCCATGAGCAATGTCTATGACAAAGGAGTAAAAATTGCTGTTTTCTGGAATCTATCTAACACTTATCGTTGGCTAGTTTTTGACCTTGAAGTAGTATTTTTCTTTTCAGCTCCTTACATCAAGTGGCTTCATGCCTTGTCTGGAGCGGTTTCGATTTAAAAAAGAATTCCAATTCCATAGTTGAAAACCAACTACTTGTGAGCCTGATAGTGTTCCTAGGTCACCTTTGATTGTCGCTGCCGAGGACTTCAACTGCCAACCAGGTATAAAAAGGTGGAGAAGGACTTTGTGGATGAGCTCTCTCCAGGCGTCAAGCTGCATGCCTGAATCCATGGCATTGGAGAAGGATGGACGGCAATGAGCAGAGATTCAGTCATCGAGGGAGAGCTTGAGTTGGTACTTGATCCACGTGGATGCAGTACAGAATGCAGAAAAGTCAGTCCGCTCTCATTAGCAACATTTCACAATGATAGAGAAGGATCGTCTGCACCATAGCCTGATAGATATACCCCTTCGTAGGAAGTACTAGAAGAACACCCATCCCAGGACAGGTAAAATTAATTCTCCAAACAGAACAGTTTTTTTGTCTTCTCACAGAGATTAAAATCAAGATATAATGATACTAAGTCTTATGTCTAGAATCCTTATTCCAATTTTGATCAAAATCCATTACATGCCTTTGATTCTAGAAAATTTCTAAAATTTAAGGCTTAAGCTGAAGGGATCTAAAGAATAAATTGAAATTAAGGGAATCTTGCTTAATTGGTGTTTAACGATTGTGGATCAAATTCATTGCAAATCTGATATATTTGAACTTTAACTGGAAGGTTGTTCCCCTATGTCCCTAGAAAGCCATTTAGAATATTCTAAAGAAACTGAAATTGATGTCTAATAGCTATTGTTAAAATTTCACAAAAGTCGGAGGTATCTGAATTTTCACGAATGCTCCCCTCCTACCATCTTTGCATAAAACTAAATATAACCCACATTAGGTCCCTTTATGCCTTGCAGCTGTATTCTAAAATTCATAGTGATCGGTTAATTAGATTAGGAGTGAATATTGTACATACAAATACATAAACATACCTAAATTTATGTCGAGATGATCTTATAATTGCTAGTTCCGCATCTCACTAGACAAATGAATATTTATTTGTATCCTCACATTCAGTTTAAAATCCGTTGTACATGTTGGCATGTGTTGGACGGCTTTCAGAAATTGACTTCCAAACTAACCTATCTCTGTCCAGGTCTTTATTTATCCCTCTTTCTCTGAAGTCCATCCTTAGCACTTATCCCATGTTTTCCTTGGCCTTCCCCTGTGAACTAACCCCGCTACCTCAACTGAGAATAATTTAGCAGTAAATACGAAGTCGGATAAGCGTAGATGAAATGCAATTAGGTTTTATGCCTGAACAAAGTACCACTGGTGCTATATTTACCCCGAAACAAATGCAAGAGAAGTACCCTTGTAAGAAGAAGAACCTGTATTTTGCTTTTGTGGACCAGGAGAAAGCTTTTGACAGAGTGCCAAGAGATGTTGTCTTGTGAGCTTTGTGTAAACTAGAGGCAAACGAGTGGTTGATGAAGATTGTTTAAGCAATGTACAGAAATGCTCAAAGCTGTGTTAGAATTAACAGCACCTATAATTACAGCTTTAATGTTAAAGTAAGAGTTCATTAGAGTTCTGTACTGAGTCGGCCGCTTTTCATTAATGTCTCAGAAATGTTGTCCAGGGAGTTTCGTATGGGTTGTCCCGAAGAGATACTTCAAGCTGATGATTTAGTATTTGCCTGTGAAACAACTTGTTATTTGTATATTTATACATATAAAACTATATGTGCTTCCTTGCCGTCACTCAAAAGTTAGCAAGTAAAAAACATGCCTTTTTTCTAGCTGGATGAAACCAAATTCAAAGCAAATAGCAAGTCAGACTTACCCCGCTTGAAATAAATCCTTCATTCTATAATAAAAATCCAGGGTGGGTGTTTTCTTTAGCTTATTAGAAATGATAATTTATACATGAAATATTAAGTTATTAACATAATTCTATGATTTAATATAGATATTTTAGTAATATATCTAGATAAATAACGAGTGCGAACACTGACAAAGCATAATTTTTTCTGTCATTTTTGACGGAAGGTGTACACTAATAATAAAATAAATGAAGTCTTCTTTGCTGGACAAGCAAACGCAGCCATTGTTAATTCAAATTAATAAAACAAATGATTTTTCAAATTCACAGTTTCTTATTAATTCATGTTCTCATAATGCAAGTCGGCATGGCGGGGGAGAAAGAGAGACATCCTCAGTTTGTTTTAAATATTATTTTTTTAAGAAATCATTTTCACGTCTCATTAAACTCTCTCCCACTCGCTTTCTGACTTACAAAATTTAAAAAAACTTTTTTGATAATGTCACTCCTCGTGTGATTTTCACTTTTCTCACTTCCTGTCGTTTTGTTCACATGTTTTTAACACATTAGATCTTCTAACCTTGCCAGACAACCCTTTGCCCCTGCCATCCTTGAATGCTTCTAAGTAGATTTACATGGAATAAAAACAGTTATACTACATTAGCTGAATTACTCAACGTTTCGTATTCGACATTAGGACTGTGATCATATCTCCATGTGATATTAGTATCTATGTACTTGCCTCCCGACGAGGGCAGATTTAGACACAAGGTCGGTTTTTAATGTGGGGAAAATCCAGCTCCCCAAAACAGGTACTCTAGATTGGGACAAAAATAAAAATTTCCTCAATCTAGAAAGATTTCTCCTTCACTAACCGGAGACAGAAAAGATGAAGATTTTACTGACTTAATTGCCATATTATCTTCTTGTCATGAAGTAATTTTTCTTACTTTAACTTCTAATGGAAATTTCCTATCTACTTAATGTGGAAAATTACCTTTCTAACGCACCCACATCCAAATATTGCTACCTGAAGTATTGTTGCCACATCTAAGCTGGTGTACCAACCACTAGTCTTTGCCTCTAAGACAGAGCCCCCAAAAGAATCTCTAACCTAATAGGTCCCTCACTATCCACAAAGCTCTAGCCTCTGTCCATCGCCGTAATGTTGCATCCCTGTGCTTGTTTTACAAGCACTTCAATCGAATGTGCACCGACGAACTTACTGCACTTGTGCGCTCTTCACGTAAATACCCTCGACAAACCCAACAAGCAGCAAAATCACACCCCTTCACTGTAGAAGTCCCATATGCCAGAAGGTTTTCTACTATAATGGCTTCTTTCCTTGAACTGCTCACCTTTGGATTTCCCCTGCTCCCCGTTTCCACGACTGTACCAACATGTAGAAATTTAAATGTAATGTGAACAAATATCTCGCTGCACAACTCCCCACTTAGGATGCCCCTTAAAATTTATTACTAAATATTAGGCAGTAAACTACAACTTATATAAACAAATTCGTTATTATAAAGAGGATTCCGTTAGAAAATAAATGAGTAATCTCTATATATAAAACTCAATGTCTGTGCGTATATGTGTGTGTTCTGTATAGAAAAGTTAGAGAAACTATATAAAATCTAAGTGTGTTTTTATGTAAAATTTACTGGGGAAGACAATAGAAGTATTCCCGAATCTCTAAGTTAACCCCTAAGGGGTCTATGAGGGCAATTAAAATATATCCTATTTTTATGAAATTTAAATCCTATGTATAAAATTTTCTGGGAAAGGCAAAGGAAGTGGTCCCGGATTTCTAAGGCCTCTCCCTAACATAAGAGACCTATGGGGGCCGAACCACCTTTAAAATTTAAAATATATCCTATTTTTATGAAATTTTTATCATATGTATAAAATTCTCTGGGGAAAACTATGGAAGTGGTCCCAAATCTCTACGTTACCATCTTTGTGTCGAATATCTACGTGACCCCATCTCTAAATGACATATGAGGAAAGAATCCTCTTAAGACTTCAAATACGTATATCCGATTTTAATGAAATTCAAACCATGTTTATAACAAAGGGAGTAATATGGTGTTAAAAGTACAAAGTAGTGATCCTTATTCAATCCCGAGCAACGTCGGGTCTTCTTGCTAGTAATAAAAAATATAAGAAAACGTTGTCTTTTTTATACTTAAAAGACATGAGTGTAGTCATTTTGTTTCCTACACTTAGGAAAAATATTTCATCTCACTTTTAAGGCCGTTTTCAAATCCAATGTCAACAGATTCTTGTCATAAACTTTCCCCAGAAGTAAACTTAATTCATTCCATTAGTCTCTCTCTACTCTATCGTTATTTCCATGGAAAGTGCTCGACTGAGCTTCAATCTCGGGCTCCTCCATGTAAGACATTTACAGCAAGAACTTATCTTACTTATACAACGAAAAAAAAAAATTCCTTTCATTCCCCATGTGCCCAGCGTCAGGCAGAATTTCTCCGAACAGAGCTTCTTCGTAATGGGTTTCCGTCTGTGGAACACATTACCACTGGAATGCATCCCTACAGGTTACAACATGATCATTTTCACATCCGATGTCAACAGATTTCTGTCATGAACCCTACACACAAGTATTCGAACTTGGTCCATTCCAACAATCATTCTCAGTCCCCTCATACTGTTCTTCATCTTTCAACTGACAATCATTCCATCCATTTAAACCTCATCCTCGAATGGCTTTAGCCTTCATAAGCGATTATTAATTAGTAAAAAAAGAAATAATTTCTCAATAATATTATTTTTTTCTGTTTATATTTATTAAAAACTTGTAAGTAAATTTTGAATACCATCTTTACCCCCCCACCCCCACCCACCCCGGTCACATATTTTTGCTAGCCTGAAAGGATGGTATAATGACGCATGACCCTAAAAGAAATAGGTAATGACTGAGAGGATGGTATCATGACGAACAGATTCTACTCGCCTCTAAAAAAGGAGGAGCTAATACCTGGGAGGATGATATCATGATTACAGAATAGATACTACATTACTCCCCCCCCCCCAAAAAAAAGATGGTATCATGAGGAACGAACATATACTATATTGCCCTCTAAAAGAGGAGGCAATACCTGGGAGGAATGCATAATGACGAATGAAAATATACTACACTACCCTCAAAAGGAGGAGGTAAAGCCTAGAAGTATTGTATGATGATAAACAAACGAACATATACTACACTGCCTCCTCAAAGGAGGAGATAATGTCGGGGAGGATGGTACCATGACGAACGAACATATACTATACTACTCCCCCTAAAGGAGATGGTCATGCCTGGGAGGATGGTGTTATGACCATAGAACAAATACTACACTACCCCCTCCTCCGTAAACTTGAACGATAGTACATTAGTCTGAAATAGTATAGTAAATTCAATTGAGCATTAAAAGATAGTACAGAGTGACACACAAAAAAAACGATCATCACCTTAACTTGAATAACATTTGAAATAATTAATCAATTCTTTTAATTGTTCAGATTTACCAAGTCAAATCAATGTTCTAAGAGTCTACCAAATTTGAGCTTCGAGATGCCATGGACTACTGAGGAAAAGGCATTTATAGTTACAGCATATTTTTTGGCTGAGGTCTATCCATGCAGCTTAATTGCAATTCAAAGAACAGTTCGGATGTCGTGAATTTCTTGTCCACTCAATGATCTACAGATGGGTCAACAAGTTCAGAACCCATGGGACTGTGCATAACCTCAATGGTAAAGACACTAACAGACAATCACACTCTGGACGACCGAAATGATCAAGGACACCACACAACGTTGCTGCAGTCAGAGACTCTGTTGTCCGCAGCCCAAGCAAGTCTGTGCGTCAGCGAAGTCAAGAGCTTGGAATCAACCGGGAGTCCGTGAGGAGAATGTTGATCACAGATCTCCATTTGTATCCTTTAAGGATACAGATTAAAGAAAAGCTTACACCTGACGACATGAGGTACCGAGTTATCATGTGCCAGAAGTTTCCTTAACAATGTCTGGTTTGCGGACGAGGCACATTTTCTGTTGTCAGGTCACGTTAACTCTAAGAATAACATTTTCTGGGGTAGCAACCCCCTGATGTTCTGTCTCCAAAGGCCATTACACTCTGTGAGGTGCACAGCCTGGGTTGCCATATCCAAGCATGGTGTCATTGGGCCATTCTGGTTCGAGGACAACAATGAGCAGTCTGTGACAATCAACACCGAGCGGTATGTCCAGATGCTTGGCAAGTTCTGGACGGTATTTGTGAGGATACCTTAAGGACAGAGTGTATGGCAACAACCCCCAGACCATCCCTGACCTGAAGGCAGCAATCACAGCAGCGATAAGAGAGATTCTGAGGGAGGAATGCAGGAGGGTTATCGAGAGCTTTGCCCACCGGATCCAAGTATGCCTGCAACGCCGGGGAGCTTATTTGGAGCACATTCTGGAGCACCAGTGAAACAAAGAGTTTTTATAGTACAGATTTTAAACTTTGGGGATGTCTGCTACATAGGCTTGACCTAATGTGGCTGAAGTTTTGTGTTGATCTAAATGAAATTTCGGAAGTTATTCGACTTTTGGTGATGACCATTTTTTTTGTGTCACCTGGTACAATGGTACAATTAATGAAAGTAGTAGAATAGTTTCGGCTTAAGACAGACAGATACCAAATCTCCATTAGTAATATATTATGCAATGCAAGCGAATAATATACTTGCTGTGAGTGATAAAAAAATAGCTAAGGCCACACAAGAAATTGGAAATATATCTGATCTAGAGTTTTTGACTACCCAGGATTTGATTTCTACTTGAAACAAGTTAGTATATCTTTAAATGGGGTTCGTATTGAGAGATTAAGCCCCTGGAAAATGTTCCTTGAGATACAAGGTTCCCTGCTGGGGTTATGACTTATATGAGTGTTTCCAAAAATGATGGCTGGCTAGATACGGGGTCCACCAAGACGGTAGTTTTTTATGTTCATAGATTGGTAGCAGATTGGCCTTTTCAAGGGGATTTTGGCTGGACATTATATAAAGTGGTCCTTTTCGGTGTGATCCCAGTAATGTTTATATATATATATATATATATATATATATTAAATTATTATTTTCTTTTTTATATAATATTCTACTGACGTCGTTTCGAGCTTATGGCTCTCATCAGCACAGGGAAATAACAATCTCAGACAGTCATAGGGTGTGAACCCCGTTCATAGATACATGTTGAATCTGTAGGAATTATTTATGGAAATCGCTCCAGACAAGTCATGAAGCCACCTGATGTAAGGAGCTAAAAAATACTACTTCAAGGTCAAAAACTAGCCAACGATAAGTTTTAGATAGATAGATTCCGACCCAGAAAACAGCAATTCTTACCCCTTTGTCAGAAACATCGGACTAAATGACAAAATAAGGGAAGTGAGAGTTACGAGGCTGCCGAAAGTAAACCCAAGGTCCACTTTCTACTCTCCTAAATATTCCAGCAGATTAGCAGGAATGGGGAGTTTGGTTTTCTGGGGTCTGACAATTGGTTTTCTGGGGTCTGACAGTTGGTGTTCTGGGGTCCTCAAAAACAGATGGTCTGTTGGTCGGTTGAACTTGGGTTTGGATTTGGTTGGGCCGAAAATTCTCATTTGCAAGTCTGTTATTCAGTCGAAGAAAACGAATAACCTGCAAAAATGAACCTTTGTTACTTGTCTTAAACTGAAGTTTGATTTGAAGGGAAAATTCTTATGTTGCAGTACTGACTGATATCACACAGGATTGCCATTGCGACCGGCGTCGGAATCGAGCAACGACTCTGGACCGGCACAACGAACGGACGATCACGGTCTGAGCAGTGAATGCACACAGACGAATGTTCACAGTTGTTTATTTTTCTGGATTCGTTATCCTCTGGGGGATGACAACGAAACATCTTCGATTGTGTCAGTCGAGTGAGTCTGTTGTTTGTTTTGTTTTTTTCAAAACAAACAAAACACAGAAAATCGTCGAACAAGCTTCTACATGTCACCAGTTCGCAAGAGTGTAACGAAATCTTTCATCATTATTGATTATTAAACCCAAAATAATCGAATCGGATATCGATTCTTGGAAATAAGTGCTAACATGTTCTAAACTTATAAGCATATTTTACTGATTTTTTTTTGTATTGATTTTCATAACCTGTTTCTTAGTGATCCCCAATCAATATTGGGTTTAATATATCCCCCCTCTCTCTGAAACATATATATCTATAGATATTAAACATATTTATTTATTAAAATAATTATTAAGCTCCATTCAAGTTTAGCACTTGGAAATAAATATAATAAAAGATTCAACTGTAGCAACGTTTCGAGTTCTCTCCCTTGGGTAGATAGAGCACTGTCTGTTTCTTACTGCGTTTACAAATAAAAACATGAGGCTTATTTCTCTCGCATTTCAAATGTAGTTATCACGACAGCCGAGCGGTAAAAAAACTTGGATTCGAATTATTCGGGTCTGTGGTTCGAGTCGTTCGACCGGTGGTACAGTTACAACATCCATACTGATGATTGTTGGTGAACATGAAACATATATGTCTGTGTTTATTAAAAATATTTATTTATTAAATATAAGTATATATATGGAGGTTTGTTTACAGGAAAAATATGGAATTTCTCACAGAATTTGTTGGTGTACATAGGAATAAGATAACGCGCAGAGAACAATAAAAGTTAGAACAGGAAAAATTAATACTAAAATATGTTTATATTGTGTTTCAATATTTTACTCTATCTATCTATCTATCTATCTATCTATCTATCTATCTATCTATCTATCTCTATCTCTCTCTCTCTCTCTCTCTATATATATATATATATATATATATATATATATATATTCGAAGATTTATTAAATTATTAAATCAAATTTCTGAATGTAAGATATACAAAGGCATGAATTTACACGTATTTTAAAGAAAACCTTGATATATATATATATATATATATATATATATATATATATATATATATATATATATATATATATATATATTATCATTATTATTAAAAATAACTGACAACTCATGTCTGGATATTTTTGTATTAATCCCTTCAATTTTTCGGATTAAAGTCTTAATCTCGGATGAGAATTGGCTGATGAATCTGCCGTAATTTTCTTTTAAGTCCAGAGTACTTTCTAACCCATCTGCGTCCATCTTCAGTGGGAATAATGTCAATCAGGTAAATACCTGGAGTGGGTTTATAGTTATTTATAGCGGGAAAATTTAAATACAAAACTATATTTATTAAGTATTATAAACATTTAAGTATATTAGTACTAGTGTTAAAATTAATCCTGTTAATACCCGTTTTTTTGTTTTAATGAGTAAAACTTCTAGTATATGGAGTTTTTGTATATTAATATTGTGTTCTAGGATTTTAGTGTTGTCTACGAGAAGTTTTCGGATTTGCGAGCGGGGACAGGAATGTTCGTTAATGAGGTGTCTGGCTATGGCACTATTATCGGATAGATGCATGGTCAACCTCCTGGACAAAGTCGTGGTAGTCGAGCCAATATATACGTTTTTTTCTTGGTTGTCTCCCAATGGAAATTTAAACTCGTATACTAGGCCCGTTCTATCCAAGACTCTAATCGTTCTAACTTGTATTGTTCATATTTTTCTGTATTGTTGGGGGTTAAGACGTCGAAATTTGAGTTAGAAGCATGACTTGCTCCGGGTTTCGAATATATATATATATATATATATATATATATATATATATATATATATATATATATATATATATATATATATATATGTTTGATTCGATCACATTCAGTACGCTGACAAGTCCTTTGGGTATAGACTTTTTAAAATGTAAAAAGTCAACCCATTTGGATGAAACCGCTGTACGATTCTGAAATATGTAACATATAGTTTTCAAATAAATGTATATATATATATATATATATATATATATATATATATATATATATATATATCTGTATTTCTCCTCTGATGATAAGATTTCGATCTTTGAAAAGCCTTGGCTTAAGGAAAGAATAATAAACACTAGTTTATTACTGAATACACCTTGCATTGAACAATTGAAATTTGAAATAAATTTGGACAATCGTCGCATATTTATCACTCTTTTTTCTTCTATCTCTCTCTCTCTCTCTCTCTCTCTCTCTATATATATATATATATATATATATATATATATTGTGGTTATTGTTCGAAATAAATAAGAAAAAAAGTCAAACAGATCGCTGCAGCTCATCGTTTTGCTTATTAAATCCCTTCAGTTTGCTTGGCCGTTATTTTTAGAAGCATGATATATATATATATATATATATATATATATATATACAGTATAATTGTTTTTATGCAAATATTTTTGGTTACATATGTGCATACATGTTTAAGTTTCGCCCTTTTTCAAGAAATAACTTCCTCAGACCTTTAGAAAAAATGAAATGAGAAATAACAAACTTCCTTAATTTGTGTATTACTCTGGTTGGGAGGGGATTGGTGCATGCTTAAACGGGCGAGATTCATATTCAATTACACATTCGGGCTGCTTGCTTTTTTTTACATTTTATCATTTAAGTTCATGAAGTACATTTGACCACTTTTCAAATTCTTAAATACATTTTCTAATTCACTTGAGAGTATCTCCAACGTCGCCTCAGTATAATTCTATTCGTGCGAGGCCAAATATTTTAACTGTCAGCAGATACGTTCTTTCCAAAACTGACCTATATATAAACTTTATTCATATACTCAAACTGGAAATTATAAAGTTTAAAGACAGGGAAATATTACTTAATGTTAGACAAGAAACGGCTCTGAATTGCAGACATTTCAAGGAGCATACACTGAGCAGATTTTGAATTCCAAACATTGTTGTCCACTGATAGCTGAAATTATGCTGCTCCCAATCCCACTATTATACTACTTTTGGTTTCATTTTATTTTAATTTTTATTTTATTCTTAATTTAATTTTATTTTTAATTTTATTTTTACATTTTATTTTTTATTTTTATTTTTTATTTTTATTTTTATTTTTATTTTATTTATTTATCTATTTTTTAATTTTTATTTTTTATTTTTTATTTTTTATTTTTATTTTAATTTTATTATTTTATGTTATTCTATATTTTACCGTAGGTTTCATTTTATTTTAATTTTAATTTTATTCTTAATTTAATTTTAATTTTATTTTAATTTTTAATTTTAATTTTATTCTTAATTGAATTTTAATTTAATTTAATTTTTATTTTTTATTTTTAGTCTATTATTTTATGTTATTCTATATTTTACCTTAGTGTAGGTTTTGATTTTATCTATTTTCCTATTTATTTTTCTTTATTTTTCTTTGTTGCCTATGTTATACTTAACCTTCTGTTTATATTGAACCTGTATTTTAGTTCATTTAATGCAAGGTTGTGTTTATTTACCTTAGACTTAGTCATTATATAGTACGCTCATATGTTGGGTTTTATTTTATTTTGTCTGTTTGCTTTGTGTTTGTTTACCTTAGACTTAGTCATTATATAGTACGCTCATATGTTGGGTTTTTTTTATTTTGTCTGTTTGCTTTGTGTTTGTTTACCTTAGACTTAGTCATTATATAGTACACTCATATGTTGGGTTTTATTTTATTTTGTCTGTTTGCTTTGTGTTTGTTTACCTTAGACTTAGTCATTATATAGTACACTCATATGTTGGGTTTTATTTTATTTTGTCTGTTTGCTTTGTGTTTGTTTACCTTAGACTTAGTCATTATATAGTACGCTCATATGTTGGGTTTTATTTTATTTTGTCTGTTTGCCTTGGTAATGTTTGCTTTGTGTTTGTTTCTTGAATCAATGCTAGTGCCGGTCAAACAAATTGAATTAGAATTATTAGATAAGATGGATAATGTGTGATACTGAGGCAGGGAATGTTATAATTTTGTGCCTTTAGGCTGTATTATATACAGGGTGGGCAAAAATAAGGGTCCTATTTTTAAAAATTCATAACTTTTTTATTTATTGATTTAAAAAATTTTTTTTTTAGAATAAGTAAAGGACCCCTTCCGAAGCAAGCATGAGCCGTATTAGCCCTAAGGAACGTACCCTCATTTAGAAAACATTATTTTTGCTTAAAAAACTCAAAACAGTGTAAAAAACAATACTTTAGTTTTTGTAAGTTTTAAGAAGTGTTTTTCGGCTAAAATTTGTTTTTTTTATTTCAAAAAATCTCGGAAGGGTCAGTCTACACACACATAAAGTTTGGTGAGTTTAACTTTTATTTTGTGGAAGTTATTCAAATTCAAGTTATTCAAATTTAAAGATAGGACCCTTATTTTGGCCCACCCTGTATATCTATAAGAATATGGAATCACAGCACACGGAGAGGTATAAAAGTAGAATGACATATATGAGGGTGTATATAAATAAATTTACAGGATGAATATCGGTAGATGTATTCCTTAATTAATGGCCCTGTATTTCGTAAGAACAGTGTGTATTTCGTAAGAACGGCATGTATACATGAGGAAGTTGGATAAATGTATACCCTTGAGCGGGGGAGGATAAAAGTGTGTGGGTGTATAATATATGTGGGGATATGTATGTAGATATGTATATGTATAGGAATATGGAAACTTAGATAGAGATGCATTAATTTTTTTCAAGAAAATAAATCCCATTTTAAATGTAGAAAGGGAATTAAAAATGTTCACGATTAAAAAAATTAGCAGATATAATTATAAAAATTTGTGGATTTTTATAATTATATCTGCAAATTTATTTTCTTGAAAAATATAGCGGGACTGATATTTTGCTTCCCCCCCTTTCTATTATCATTATCATCATTTTATTTTTTATTTTATTTTTATTTTTAATTTTTAAAAAATTTTTTTTTTTTTAATTTTTTTTTTTTTTTAATTTTTATTTTTTATTTTAATTTTTAATTTTATTTATTTTTTTATTTTTTAATTTTTTAATTTTTATTTATTTTTCTTTGTTGCCTATGTTATATACTTAACCTTCTGTTTATAAAAATTTGTGGATTTTTATAATTATATCTGCAAATTTGTTTTCTTGAAAAAAAAATAGCAGAACTGATGTTTTGCCTTTGCCACCCCCTTTTTCTATTATGATTATCATCATTTTATTTTTAATTTTATTTTTATTTTTTATTTTTTAATTTTAATTTTTTATTTTTTATTTATTTATTTTTTTTTAATTTTATTTATTTATTTATTTTTTAAATTTTTTTTATTTATTTATTTAAAAAAAAAAATTTTTTAAATTAAAAAAAATTTTTTTTAAATTTATTTATTTTTTTTAATTTTATTTTTATTTTTTATTTTTTATTTTTATTTTTATCTTTTATCTTTTATTTTTTATTTTTTATTTTTATTTTTTATTTTTTATTTATTAATTTATTTTTATTTATTTATTTATTTTTTTATTTTTTTTATTTCTATTTTTTTATTTTTATATTTTTTATTTTTTTTTTTAATTTTTAATTTTTTAATTTTTAATTTTTTTTTAATTTTTTTTTTAATTTTATTTATTTTTTATTTTTTCTTTTTTTTTCTTTGTTGCCTATGTTATACTTAACCTGTTTATAAAAAATTGTGGATTTTTATAATTATATCTGCAAATTTATTTTCTTGAAAAATATAGCGGAACTGATGTTTTGCCTTTGCCACCCCCTTTTTCTATTATGATTATCATCATAGTTAATTATAATTAGTCACTGTGGCCTTTTACCATTCCCCCAGTTCCACTTCATTATAACGACCAATCATCAACTAGAATTCTTGTTCCTTTACTTTAAAAACGGTGGCACATTTTCTCATCATTCATGTTCTAAATGCGGTTGGTTATACATCTGATGAGACCGATCTAGGTCGAAATAAGCTATAATGTGTACAATCCGAATGTGTGTCTAGTTGTTTCCCCATTAAAATTTATATATATATATATATATATATATATATATATATATATATATATATATATATATTATAGTCATCCACATACAGACTGTATCGCTGTATCACAGCTCTTCAGTGCGGCTAGACCAGTTAGTGCCTCAAACCGGAATTGAAACTCAACTGTCGAACTCCTACCCCTGCACTATCATACGACACTGACTGAATGTAAGTAATATCTCAATGTAAACATTGTCAAGTGCCGGAGCTCGAATTAGTTTTTTACCTAATGAGCTATGCTTTAAAGCTAATGGCAGTTGACGATATCCTTACAGATAAGCTCTACCCAGGGAGGGAGCTTCATATAGTCATCTACATATAGACTGTTTCGCTGTATCACAGCTCTTCAGTGCGGCTAGACCAGTTAGTGCCTCAAGCCGGGATTGAAACTCAACCGTCGAGCTGCGCTATCATACGACACTGACTGAATGTAAGTAATATTTCAGCAAGTTCTTATCCATACAAGTCTGATCGAAGACAACGGAAGGTTTTCTTTGCGAGGTGGTAATTTATAGAGTGTGGATCCGAGAGTTCTTTTTTTCGGCCACCATAACCGCTTTTGATCTTTGCTTTTTTATGTTGTTCTTGTAAGATGTTTTTATTACTTTATTCGGTAGATTTGGCGAGAGAAAAAAAGGTGTACTTTAATCTGTTTTTTTTATTATTGATGTATTTATGTATATTATTATATATTATTATATTTGTGTATTTATTGTTTTTATTATTTTGTAGTTTTTTTTATGTATTTATTTGTTTGTTTATTCATTTTTTAAATCGTGGTTGTATATTTATTTATTGTTTTTATTTAATCATGGAAGACGTTTAATAGGTTAGTGCCGATGTTAGAAGATATGCATCGGTAAGGCAGACGTGCATCAAAGGAATGTCGACATTTTACTACAAATAAATTGTAAGCTATAAAAACCGTTCTTGTTTCGCTTCTTCATTTTTGCTGCAACACCTGTAGCAGTCTGAAATAGGACCTATTTCTTATGCGTCCACTGTGGGCAAGTTGGCCTTAAACTAACCAATCGGCTCACAGGACGTATTGATTTTAGCTAGTCCCTTGCGGACTATTTGCACCCCTGTTGAACGGTGGAACAGATCGTCAGAGAGACCCTGGCCGTCAACCTAGAAGGAACTCTTCTTCACCCCTCTCCTGCCCCCTCATCCACTGGATTTCCGAGCACCGCTCCCCGGGCAGTAAAAGAACTTTGTTTCCTTCCATCGGACACCAGTCCTACCTTTTTCTATGCTATATCCCAACGGTATAGGATACCCAATAAAGATTTGTTTAATGTTAAAAGAAGCGTTGAGTTTTTCCTCATATGACTAC
>OY744540.1:25353755-25391255 GCA_963556195.1 Sepiola atlantica | reverse complement strand
ATAATCATTAAATATAAGTGTCATCTATTGAATAAAAAAGATGAAATATTATCTAACTGCTTACATAAAACTTGGTACAGGTATAACAAATTTAAGGTGTCTTAATTATTCTTTTATATATATATATTAGGAAAAATGATGGCTTATTCTTCTTCAGATAGACGCATCAGTCCCATGTATATATATATATATATATATATATATATATATATATATATATATATATATATATACACCACGGAAGGGAGAAAATGTTTCGACGTAATGGAAATTGAAAAAAGAAAAACCAAAGAATATTATTTATGTATTCATCAACGTTTCGTCTTTATTGTTAGACTTCCTCAGGATGATTATTTTGAAGAAAACATCATAACAGTTACAGAATGTTTTGGCCGCTGGTTCAAAACTACGGCCGTTTGGGCCAGAAGAAATCAAAATATAAGATGCAATATTTTACTAACCACACTTTCATATTTTCTCTAAACTTATTATTAAAAAAACTCTCATCGTATATGTTCATACAGAAGAAATGTTTTCCTTCTTTCTTTTTCTTTTCCTCCTTTTTAACTTTGGAGTATCACCGTGGTTTCTCACCCTCTCTTTTTCTTCTTCTCCCCCCACCGCCACACCTCCCGTCGTGTAGACAGTGTATGACCTACCGTCAAAATTGGAAATACGCAACTAGCACATCTCATATCCCCCTCCCCTCCTCCCCCCTCCCCATTTTCATAATTCGAGTCAAATCTAACCGCGACGAAGTTCGCCCCCCCTTTCCGCGTTGATTGTAACAACCCTTCCACTTCCTATTGAAGTTCACACTCCTACCGTTGCTTGCAAACCGCCACCATCTATATTGTATCTCATATTTGAAATGGCCGTAGTTTTGAACCAGCGGCCAAAACATTCTGTACCTGTTATGATGTTTACTTCAAAATAATCATCATGAAGAAGTCTTACAATAAAGACGAAACGTTGATGAATACATAAATAATATTCTTTGGTTTTCCTTTTTCAATATATATATATATATATATATATATATATATATATATATATATATATATATATATATATATGAAGGTTTATAAGTAAAAGATAACTTTTAGAGAATTAGACCTATTGTGAGATGAGGAAAGCTCAATATACTGGATAGAGCAAAAATACAGTCAAGATCCAAGTTGTATGGGGTTCAAATGTAATTGGTAAATCCAGAAGAATCTGTATGAAAATCCAACGGCGAGGATTCCACCCAACTCCTTAGTGTTGGTGACTTTCATTTACATTGAAACACACCCGTTTGAACTTTTAAAACCTTTTAAAAAGAACTTTTTTTAAAAAACTTTTTCCAAATTTTGAATATTGACTGTTCTTATCTGTCAACTTATCAATCACTACTTCCTCTGATGATAAAATTTTAATCTTTGAAAAGCCGTGCTTAAGGAATGCAATTGAAAGAGAAGAAGAAGAAATATTTTTATTTACTAAATGCTCCTTGTTCTGAATAACTGAAGATATTGATCTGTTTCCATTTACAGGTCTAACTATTTTTCATTGACTCACCTTATATATATATATATATATATATATATACTATTGCTATTGTTAACATAATGAAATTAAAAGATAAGAGAATGAAAGGGCAAGCTGACCGGTTTCGAACCTCGTTCAACAGAGCTAGACCGAGGTTAAGATTAAGAGAAAAAAATGCTATGGATATTAAAGCGAGGGAAAGGGTGAATAAAAGATATTGAATCAAATAGAAACCATATTAAGTCCGAGAAGATTGTCTTTATATATATATTGCTAATGTTAATACTTTATCCAATCTTCGGAAGTGTCCGTTGGAATTTGCTTTTAACTGCTCAAATAGTAAAACACTCCCGACAAGTAACATTTTAAGATAAGCAAAATTATATATATATATATATATATATATATATATATATATATATATATATATATATATATATATTACTTCTCCACCCCAGATAAAGATCGTAGTTGTTACGCTATCTCTCTTGTGATGCGAATCGCGTTGGACGAAGGTCATTTTTCAGGACAGGAATACCAGTTTTTTCTTACGACCTCCTACGGTCGTGCCACAATTCCTTGACGCGCTTTCAGCGCGGGACGTCGAAGATCCCGATTGAGGATTTTCGCATTGCAGCTGGATCAGTTCGGCTGCCTTTTGCGCCATAACCCAAGAGGCGAAGAACTCGTAGTCAGTCAGTAAGTCCTTGACGTGGCCATTTTGCGTCTGCTTCAGCTTTTGCGACAGGTTGTTTGCGTTGGTCGTTTCATAGGACGGAGCCGGTGCCACCCGATTGCTGTTCGAGGAAAACGGACGTTTTGGTTTTGCTACCGCCATATTGTCTGTCCCCGAGATGAGCGAGACAGTGTCACCCGTCGAGAGGGTGGCTTGCGATTTGGATTTCTGCTCGCGTTTCTTTTTCTTGAAGTTTTGTTTGCATTTATAGACGCAGTAGATGACCGAACAACCGCCATATATGAGGATGAGTAGCGGAAGAATACAAAACAGTGCCATATTGTTGTCGTTTGCGTAGAACTCACGGATCTTCGCCCCAATGCTGTCATCTTTTACGGTTTGCGATTCGTTCTTAGAGGCGGTACTAAGCAAATTTCGTCGGTTTGTGAGGTGAAGAATCGGTTTTAAACCTCCCAGGTCGGGGTCATATTTCGACTGGGACTTTTGCGAAGTTGAGAGCGGGAAGCCAAAGACACCGCAACCTATAAAAACGATAAAGAATACAAATTATTTTTTTTTTTTAAAATCTGACAAAGAGAATTTTTTTTTTTCGAGGTTTGTCAAAATCAGAGACAAACGTAAAAAAGAATATAATTCATTGTTGAAGATAGGACATTATCAAATGAATAACTAACAAAGTCTGTCCATACAGAATCAATTAATTTTTATTGACAACTTTTTAAGACGGCAAAAAATAAAGAGCTCGTAAAGAATGAGAGTTCAAAGTGTCCAAGAACGTTATAAGTAAAAGAAGGTGTATTGTCTTTAAGGAGAAATTAAGTACACATGTTTGTTTCGGCTAGCGCCGTGTGATTTTACGTGTGTACAAATAGGATCGGCATTGTAAGGGGTGCGTGTATATTAGCGTGCCTGTTTTTTCAGTGAGAGAGTGTATGCACGAAGTGTATACACGAGTTCGGTTAACAGTGTGTATATGCTGTCGCTATGCTTAGCACTTCGTGTGTGTCTCTCGTTATTTGTGTGATACTGGTCGAGACAATTTCGTCCCAAAAGGACCTAGGCTGTATTGTGACGTGCGCATGTGTTTGTTGTCTCTGAAAGAAAAGGAAAAAAATGAGGAAGAAAGCTATGTGTTTGAGTTTTTATAGTACGCGCAACTTTTTCAGCAGTGACTATCACGCTTCTCTGGTTGGCTGAAATAAACTGATGATTGGAAATTATTCCCAATCGAGAGTGGATACGTAAAAACAATATTCGCTGCTGCTGTCATCACCAACAGGATACACAAAAAGGGGGTCACATTAAAGACGTCATTCCTTACGTTAAAGTCTACATCAAAAGTCCCTACGCACAATGGAAACAAACATGAATTGTCAGAGTCAACACGGAGAATGCGCTGTAAAATAAACACAACTTACTTTATATTGTCTGGGAACTATTCTTCATAAGAATGCTTTAACTCGTGGTGAAATCGCTAGCTATCTGTGGAGTTCCCGTCTAAGCTGTCGCAGAAACGAAATCGGACGACACGGCGCCAGTGGTGTAAAACCATATAAAAACGGAGAGATGAGGTGGAATACATCCATTAAGCTTCTAACCAAGTCAGAAAGAGACCAAGCCTCAACTTCGAATCTTGCATCACGTATATGCGAGTTTTTTCTCTCTTTGCCACTATATAAATGAGGAGAGATAATTTGCATCTGTCAACAAGCTAATCATAGTTTTAGTGGAGGTGGCCTACGGGTAAGAACGCTTGACTACTCCACTTGAAACGCTCACCATGTCTAGCAACATTGAGGAGTCATGATATGGTGAAACAGCTCTTTCTGGGGCTATATATGTCGTGAGTTGACATCTCTAGTAGAACGAAATAACTATTTCCACCTATGAGCCAGAAACATAGGTTACTTTTATGTACGTATAAAATTATATATATATATATATATATATATATATATATATATATATATATATATATATATATATATATATATATATTAAGAAAAGTCACTCGGATTCTCGAAGTGAGACCGCTATAGCATTGCATCTGGATCATCGATATTTAATTCTACCTAGCCAGTTGATTACGGACAATTTCAGTTTATATATTTTATATAAAGAAGAGAGTTTCAATCAGTTTCGTCGATTGCATACTTTTCAGTGATGTACAATTATCAGTGATTTCATAATGCGCCTATGCGTTTTGAGATTAACGTGGATGTTTAAATATTCTGAAAATTTCGCATGTATTTATATTGAAAACAAAATAAATATAGTTACCCTACACAGCTATTCTGAATGTTATACTAATTCAATTATCGCGTTGGATTAAAAGTGAATACGCATACACATATCTAGTTATCAGAATAAGCAAATCCGCTTATAATGCAGGAGGCAGCAATGAGAAAATTGCCCAATTATGATATATATATATATATATATATATATATATATATATATATATATATATATATATATATATATATATATATATATATATACTGTCTTGTTTTTAAATTCCCGAAACAGTTTTTCATGGTAAACAACTGATGATCCCTTAAATAATGTTAGAAGCAAACTAATATAATAACTGAAAAAGTTAAATTTACTTACATGAGTGATTTTCCACTGAACGAATTGGGACTTCAGTTTTTTTTGTTTTTTTTTAAATATAGTTTTAATGGTTGAGAAACTTCCAAGACTATATATATATATATATATATATATATATATATATATATATATATATATATATATATATATATATATATATATATATATATATATATGAAGAAGAAAGGAAAGGAATTAGAGAAGCAAAAGCCAAATCAAAATTCAATTCAATTGCTCAGAGCAAGGTATATTTTCCACCTCACTCTCTTCTGAGCCTGCCTGCCTGCACTTATTGGACATTTTACCCTTTGGATTTTCTATTTTCGCCGCACCTGAAGTTGTGGCTTCTTGGAATTTAACTTGGATTCCTCTCTCACAACCTTTCGGGCCTTTTAACGACCTACCTATCTACATCTCATTCTCTCCGCTGGACTTTTCGACACTGGACCTTTTAGCAATCGGACATTTGCTTGCATTCGGGCAGAATTTTGCCCTGTGTTTCTTCCCCCTACAACTTTTATTTTATTTTTTCAAATTTTAAATCTTGGCTTTTGCCAACTTATCTATCCCAGCGACTTCCTCTGATGATAAGTTTTGATCTTTGAAAAGCCTGGCTTAAGGAAAATTTAACTTGAATAAATTGCCTTTTTTGCGGAATATACCTTGCTCTGAGCAATTGAATTGAATTTTGATTTAGCTTTTGCTTCTCTAATTCCTTTCCATTCTTCTTCATTCTACCTGCTCTATCCTGGATATTGAGCTGTATACTCTTCACAATAGGTTTTACTTTTCCTAAAAGTTCGCTTTTAGTACACCACTTTTTATATATATATATATATATATATATATATATATATATATATATATATATATATATATATATATATATATACATTATTTTTTATCCAAATAAAATGTTATAAGAAGATATAATTTTTTATGTATGAATTTTCAGTATTTACTTCAACAATGCTCGATAAATTACGAAAATATATGTATGTCTATTAAGCGTAATTGCCATAAACATATTTTCATAACTTACTATATATATATATATATATATATATATATATATATATATATATATATATATATATATATATATTAATTTTGATTACAATCGGACCAATAGTGATGTCAGGTAACCGTTAATTTTATTTTTACAGTAGTTTGATATCGAGTAACTATACAATCCAACGAGGTTTTGATTTTACAGTCAAAAGAGAATTTACATATATACAAATGAAAAGCCACATCAATTTCGAAGGAGCGTACACACACTCGTCTCTTGTCAATGCAGCCATGTTTTCAAAGACCAAGCCTCGTTCTCAATAAAAATCGTAGTCATATTAGTCAAAGATAATTATCTCCCGTAATATTTTAATTTAATATTCGAATTTTCGCATAATTATTTAATTTGGTTAAAAGGAGATAATGCTAAAATGTATTTCCCTTGGAATTATTTTCACCAATTGGGGTATATAAACATAAAAGACAATTAAAGTTCAATCGTTGATCTGTAATCTATGGTAGTTTTTTGTAATAAGAAAGAAATATTTAACTTAACACTGTAAATCCACACGTGTTCATTAGTTGTGTACTGACTTGATATTTAGGCCCGTTTATCGATGTATATACATTTAAATACATACAATAAACAATATTACTACTACTAATAATAATAATGATAATAATAATAATAAGAAAAAAATGAAATAATTAAATAAAAATAATAAAATAATAATAAATAATAATAATAATAATAATAATAATAAAATAATAAAAATAATAAAAGTAATAAATTAATAATACAAAAAAGAAAAAGAAAAAAAAAGAAAATAATAATTATAATAATAATAAAGAATAAAAAATAATAACAATAGGAAGAACATAATAAAACAATCAAATAAAAAGGAAATAAGAATAACTTAATAATAATAAAATAAAATAATCAATAATAAAATAATTAAAATAATAAAAGTAATAAATTAATAATACAAAACATAAAAATAAGAAAAATAAGAAAATAATAATTATCATAATAATAATAAATAAAAAATAATAATAATAAGAAGAACATAATGAAATAATTAAATAAAAAATGAAATAAGAATAAATAAATAATGAATAATAAAATAATAAATATAATAGACATAATAAATTAATACAAAAAATAAGAATGATAAAAATAATAAAATAATAATAATAATAAATAAAATAAAATAATTACAATAATAATAATAATAATAATAATAATAATAATAATAATAATAATAATAATAATAATAATTAATAATCTGGAGATGTTTGTTGTCACTCAGACTCCAAGGAACACCACTGGTTGTTGTCGGTGAGCAATCACTTACGATGACTTGTGTGATAACTCTTAGTGAGCAGAAATAATAATCAATTGTTGTCAATAAATTTAATTTCAATATATACAAAACATAATGTAAAAACAGACCATAACGTTGCCCATTATTATCTTATGAGATTACCTTATATATATATATATATATATATATATATATATATATATATATATATATATATATATATATATATATTGCTAGATGGATCACTCTAAGTAGGTTAACGACAAAACGACAAGCAGTCATTTATAGCGTAAGACAATACTCTGGGTCACGTTTATTGAGTTTTGTTTTACAGCTTGCTAACATGCCAGCTGAATTTGGCATTTAGAGGTTAATTTACTTTTTCATTTTCGAGCAACGATTAGCGCCCTGACTACTGAGTCAAGAATGACTTTCGTATTGGGGTTCGTGCCACCGGCAGTGATTGCCTCCTCCTATACTGATGATTGCAGGTTTGGCATGAATAACATGTGTATATGGGTCAATTTGAAAATAATGTTTACTTATTAATAATTGTTCAAAGTTCTAGCTAGATAGAGCACTTTAAGTAGGTTAAACAACAAGCAGTCATTTATAGAGTAATGCAATACTCTAGGCCCCGCCTATTGAGTTCTGTTGTACAACTTGCTAACATGCTGGCTGGATTTGATATTTAGACGTTAATATACTTTCTCATTTCCACGGCAGTGCGTGTTGGCCGCAACGATTAGCGCTTCGACTACTAAGTCAAGAATGACTTTTGTATTGGGGTTCAAATCGTGCGACCTGCAGTGATTGTTCGCTACCATGCTGATGATTGCAGTTTGGAATGAAACATATGTGTATATGGGTCAATTTGTAAATAATAGGGGTATATATATATATATATATATATATATATATATATATATATATATATATATATATATATATAAGAATGGAAAGGAATTAGAGAAGCAAAAGCCAAATCAAAATTCAATTCAAATGCTCAGAGCAAGGTATATTCCGCAAAAAGGCAATTTATTCAAGTTAAATTTTCCTTAAGCCAAAGGAAAATTTAACTTGAATAAATTGCCTTTTTGCGGAATACACCTTGCTCTGAGCATTTGAATTGAATTTTGATTTGGCTTTTGCTTCTCTAATTCCTTTCCATTCTTCTTCATATCTACCTGCTCTATCCTGGATATTGAGCTGTATACTCTTCACAATAGGTTTTACCTCTCCTAAAAGTTCGCTTTTAGTACACCTCTTTATATATTTATATATATATATATATATATATATATATATATATATCATTAACATTGAATATAGACACATTTCGCGACTGGATAACTTTGCCGGCCCCTTCAATTTCACGTATTTGGACTGCTGTTTGTATCTTGGAGTAATGTCCTTCCTGATTATGCTTCTCAACTTGTATGACCTGGATGGACTGTATGGATTCAACAAAAGTATGTTTTTGGATTGATATGTTTGATGTTATGTATTTTTATATATTTGTGTATATAATTTTATATATTTTCAAAGCGTAATTTTATTGCCTGTAGTAGTATAACTGCGGTAATGGTCCTCTGAAGAGAAGAATTATCTTTGAAAACTCATGAGCTAAGGACTTAAGGATGCTTTGCATGAACTTTGAACTCTAATAAAATTTGATTGACACCTTATTTTATTACTTCATTTTATATTATAATATATATATATATATATATATATATATATATATATATATATATATATATATATATATATATATATATACGTATGCAGATATGTAACGGATATAAGCGGATTGAAAGCAAAATAAGACATATATAAGTGAAAGTAAAATGTGTTTTTCGGTTTATTCTCTTTTCTTATTATTACACTATCTTTCTTTTTTTTTAATTATCAATCTTACTTGCTCCCAATGTGGCTTTATGTAGTGTCCGTATAAAATAATGTTTCGCGAAAAAATTCGCCCCTCTCTGTTTTTAAAACGTTCAAAATTAATTATTTGATTAATAAAAAAAAAAAATTTAATTAATGAATTAATTTATGCATTGAAACTTCAATATTTTGTACTAAGTGACATTTTTATATTTCGGAATAAAAGAAAAAATTTGTATTACTTGGATGATTCAAACAACTATTCTCATTCATAGTTGTAAATGTCGATATAACCTCTGACCTTCCTTACGTCGAACTCGAGAACCTATATGGAATTTCGAACTGAACACTTTATTTAGTCAACGCTTTTATCCGTTGCGCCACGGGTCCATGTGATGCAACTGATAAAGACTCTGGGTACAATCAGTTCTAAGTGACAGTATTCTGCAGGGTGAAGTTTTAATCCTCACCACTAATAATAATTCTCTCTCTCTCTCTCTCTCTCTCTCCATCTCTCTGTCTCTGTCTGTCTGTCTGCCTGTCTGTCTGTTTCTCTCTCTCTCTCTCTCTCTCTCTCTCTCTCTCTCTCTCTCTCTCTCTCTATATATATATATATATATATATATATATATATATATATATATATACATTATACTAAGCCCCTTTAAGAAATTAAAGTTGAGCACTCTCGGGGATGTTAAAAATAGACTGTCAAAAAGCTCTAATGCAAAGTTCCGAATACGTTCGTAGAACACTCTCGACTAGTCTCCTATCTGTGCCCGCTTCTAGGTACATATAGATCTTAATTTCCCTTAAATACGTGACAGTTTCTGTTGGCCGAGTGGATATGGCGATTGATTGCAAATTCTAGGCCGACTCTGTGAACCAGGTTCGCGCCTCCCGACCATCTGAAATTATTACTTTCCTGCAATGATGAGAGCAATAGGCATTAATAATTTAATATTTATTTATAAATATTATATATATAATATGAAGCTAAACTCCGGTGACCAAGTTTTTTTTCCAGTTTTTTCCAAATCCAGAAAACTTCGGTGCATTTTGACAGGACATTTCACACATTAATGACAATCCGGATATGCGAAACGGTCTGTCAAAACCCACCGAACTTTTTTAGATTTTGAAAAAAATGAAAATAAAAATGAATAAAGACTTGGTCACTGGAAATTAGCTTAATATTGCTTATTTATATATGCTCTGTTGTTAAAAGTTAACAATCATCGAGCTTTCATCTTCAATAGTTTGGACTACATATTAAAAATATGTACACAAAAAATATTTTTACACACACACACACACATATATATATATATATATATATATATATATATATATATATATATATATATATATATACTTATGTGTGTGTGGCGTCAAAGTCACGCGATCAGCGGAAGAGTTGTGTATAGCCACACTGATGATTCTTTGTGAAGATGAAGCATATGTATGTGGATATAAAATAATATAAAAAATTATATATATATATATATATATATATATATATATATATATATATATATATATATAGAGAGAGAGAGATACATAGATAGATATATAGATAGAGACATGACAAAAGTAAATATACGGAATTGTTAGAGTCGCGGAGGAACCATATTGTGGGGCAATCTCTGTGGATTTAATCAGCATGAATCACAGCAAATCTCGGGATTTCACTTTCCATCGTTAATCGACTGATTATCCAATTCACCAGAGAAGTAAAAGCATGAATATCACATCATTCAGGTCGACCAGGAGCATCTGAAGGAGTCTTCGTCAATAATAATAAAAAATATAATAATAATAATAATAATAATAATAATAATAATAATAATAATAATAATAATAATAATAATAATAATAATTTCCTTTTCTTCACCATGCTTATTATTAAGCATGGCGAAGAAAAGGACACTTGAACAGAGTAACGGAATCTTTACTAATGGCTGCACAGAACAATGTGATTAGGATAAACTACATTAAAGCTAAAATAGATAAAACCCAAGGAAACAGTAAATGCAGACTGTGTGACCAAAGAGACGAAACAGTAAATCACATAATAAGTGAATGCAGCAAACTAGCCCCCAAATAATACAAGAACAGACATGACTGTGTGGGGAAAGCAGTACACTGGGAACTGTGCAAACGATTGCATTTCGAATACGAGGACAAATTGTACAAGCATAAACCAGAGACAGTACTAGAAAACAAAAAACACAAAATCCTCTGGTATATGGAGGTACAAACAGATAAAATCATACAAGCAAGGAGACTAATGTCATGATAATCGACAAGTAAAAACCTTGTTAAATCATAGACTTTGCCGTTCCAGCACATCACAAAGTGAAGATTAAGAAGACGGAAAAACGAAGCAAATACACGGAACTTGACAGAAAACTGAAAGTCAATATACAGGGTGATTCATAAGTCACTTCACTTAGCTATTTAAAATGATTACCATATGAAGCACAAACATACTATGAACTTTTGATAATTGTTATCTTACTCTCTAATTACTGCTATTTATTATTTTAAATTTGTTCGTTTATATATTTGTTTCTATATATATTTATTTCATAATCAATCAAATATGCTACAAAGAGTCGTAAATTCCTTGCAAAAAAGAATGGAGCTATGAATGCAGAACGAAGGTGGGAATTTTGAAAATTTGCTGTAATTTAAAACTCCCATAAATGAATTTGTTGAATAACCTTTCTGTTTTGTATTAGCGTATTTTTTAACTTTAGAATTTCAAAAATAAATAGCTAAGTTACTTATGAATCACCCCAAAAAACTGGAGAAAAGACCGGGAGAAATTCTAATCTAAGGGATCACTGAGACCATAAAAAGGACGGCAATGATCAAAACAGCTGTAATGTTAAGGGAAATCCTCGAATGCGGAAACCAACCCACATAAGATGCGAACGGTAACCAGTCACTTGGAAGTTACAATAGGAATAAAACAAAACCACGGGAAGAACAAAACCGCCCAAAGAAACAGAAACGGCAAGAATATCATAAGCTGCCCCCCCCCCCCTAAAATAGTGGCACTGGCCTCGGCTGACACCACACAAAATATTCGTAGATTATAGGGAAAACTGAGGAGGGAGAGCACTAACCAGACCTCCACTAGAAGAGTGCGGAGAGTGCTGGGACCTTGGGGAAGCTTATTGTCACCCAAGTCCCAGGGGAGACCAATGGTCATTATCAGCGAGAAATCAATGGTAGGCGGCTGTTGCGATACCGCAAGGTCATTTGCGATGGTGATCAAAAAGAGGTGGAGAGTACTAACAATCTTGGAAGGCTTGTTATCACTCAGACTCCGGGGAACACCGCCGGTGGTTGTCGGTGAACAATCACTGGCGATAACTTATGTGATAACAAATAATATGACTTATGTGAGTACAAATAATAACAAGCCGCGCATGCGTGGTCCCCCTCTGTATGTGACTCGATGTGGCGAGTGTAAAATGCAATAAATTTGGGCAATTTGGGGAATTTTTGACCCCCCCCCTTTAACCCCCTGGGGGCGAGAACCAGATTTTTCTGAGGTCAAGGATGCTCATTTTATATCCAGAACAATTGCCTCTACATTTTGGCCAAGTTTCAGAAAAATTGAATGTATGGATCAAACGTTATGGGAGAAAAGGGTCATTTTTTGCCATTTTAGGGGGCTTTTGACGCCCTGGGGGCGCGAACCAGATTTTTTCCAAGGTCAGCGACACTTATTTTCTATTAGGAACAATTGCCTCCACATTTTGGTCAAGTTTCAGAGAAATTGAATGGATGGATGAAAAGTTATGGGGCAAAAAATGTAATTTTTTGCCATTTAGGGGCCTTTTGACCCCCTGGGGGCTAACCAGATTTTTTTTCAAAAATCGGAGAATGTCACGCAGAATTTCAGAGAAATTCAATGGATGGTTGCGGAGAAAAATCCGGACGGACGGACACACGGACGGACGGACGGACGGACGGACGGACGGAAATGCCTCAAAACATAGGTCTCCCGATTTTATATATCGGGGGACCAATAATAATAATAATAATAATAATAATAATAATAATAATAATAATAATAATAATAATAATAATAATAATAATAGTGCCTACTTCTGTCATGTCTATGTACATAAGAAATATGAACATACAATATACATTTTATTTAAATATAGACGAAATACAGGAATGAACCAAATACCTGAAGAAGGCCGTAGCATAGTATAAATATCAACATTAACGAGAACAGTAGTCCGAACAAATAACAATGTAAATAATAAATCATAATAAATTACTTACCAATACAGAGGAGTAAAATTATAAAAAATCCAATCCTCAGACTTTGAATATTCAGTCGAATCGGAAGAGGCATCGTTCCGTGTGTACCTAAGAGTTTTGTAAAGTTATGTCTTCTATAGACAGCACACAAAACGCCTTTAAGAGTAAAGGCCTTATAGAAACATACCTGTATTTATGTATCTAGATATATATATTTTACCCAAACACATATAGAAAGATATCGATATATCAATAATAATAATAATAATAATAATAATAATAATAATAATAATAATAATAAATGTTATTATTATTATTGGAAAAAATGAATTGTTATCATTGTATATTATTTATTGTGCTTACTTATTAAGCGTGTTTTATGTCTTTTGTTGGTCTTTTTGACAGGGATACTATTTTCTTCTGAGAATAGTTGTTATTCGAATTGTTCAATTTTTTTACTATCGGTGTGGTTCAGTTAATAAACATATACCGAATACTTATGTTTTATCCCTCTCCCTCTCTCTCTCTCTTCCTCTCTCTCTTTCTCTCTCTCTCTCTTTCTCTCTTTCTATCTCTCTCTTTCTCTCTCTCTCTCTCTCTCTCTCTCTCTCTCTCTCTCTCTATATATATATATATATATATATATATTTACTATTTCAAGTAAACGTCAAAAACGAACTGTCTTTGTGTTTTTTTATATATAAAGGTTGTAATCTATATACAGACTTTGATGTTACTAATAAGAAGCTCCAACGTGTCCAGTTCGAAGTTCCCAGAATGACAGCCAATTGAAGACGTCCGAAGAACACGGCGATCGAAACAATGTAGCGATTACAGCAAAGATGGTAACACGGGTCCAAGAATGAATAATTAAACACCCAAGTTTCACTGATATCCCTTTTTCGTCATGTCTTTTTGAGATACCTGTTTAATAATTAGTTTTACGACACAATGACACCCCAGCGGTCATATGTGCATCTCTATGTTAGAAAATGTTCCTTCGTTTCTTTTGTATAACATTAGATTCTTCTGTTGTCTGTAATTTCTTTTGACAGCCGTATGTGTAGAATAATTAATCTTACAAACAATATCGGCAGTTACATGTGTGTGTGGTTTTTGTTAATCGTTAATAATTATGATGTGACTATTGCGTACATAGATAAATGAATAGTAGGTTTTTACTTTGAGAAAATCAAACAATTCAGTTGTCAAGGCAACACCAATATATGGATGCAGGTCATGCATTACAATATCGTGTCTATGCTTGTTCGATATAGATGAGGAAGTGGGTGTGAAGGAACAGAATCGTTCGAGATGGATGGAAACAGGAAAAAGGGGACGCAGACATAAGCAAATACGGATATTCCTAACATGCGTCCATTCAACAGAAATGATATTTCAAAATATAAAGTGACAGACCAAAGAAAAGGACATTTAAAATTCAAGCGTGACAGACCAACTGAAATTTCATTTAAAACTCTAGCGTGACAGCCCGACAAAAAATTATAATTGAAACTCAAGCGTTATAGACCAGCGAAAATTCTATTTCAGCTCAAATCGTGACTGACCAATGAAAATTCTATTTGAAACTCTAGCGTGACAAACTACAAAAATTCTATTTTAAATAGCAGTGTGACAGACCGACAAAAATAATATGTAAAATTTTGGCTTGAAATATCGACGGAAATTCTATTTTGAAACTCTAGCGTGACAGACCATCAAAAATGGTATTTGAAACTTCAGTATGACAGATCAATGAAAATGCCATTTCAAATATAATCGTGACAGACAGACGAAAATGCTATTTCAAACTTAAGTGTGAGAGTTTCCTAGAGAGAGAAAGAGAGAGAGAGAGAAGTAGAGAGAGAGAGAGAGAGAGAAAGAGAGAGAGAGAAAGAGAGAGAGAGAAAGAGAGAAAGAGAGAGAGATAGAGAGAGAAGTAGAGCGAGAGAGAAAGAGAGGGAAAGAGGGAGAGAGAGAAAGAGAGAGAGAGAGAGAAAGAGAGAGAGAGAAAGGGAGAGAGAGAGAAAGAGAGAGAAAGAGAGAGAAAGAGAGAGAGAAAGGGAGAGAGAAAGAGAGAGAGAAAGGGAGAGAGAAAGAGAGAGAGGGAGAAAGAGAGAGAGAAAGGGAGAGAGAAAGAGAGAGAGAGAGAAAGAGATGGAGAGAGAGAAAGAGAGAGAGAGAAAGATAGAGAGAGAAAGGGAGAGAGAGAGATAGAGAGAGAAGTAGAGAGAGAGAGAAAGAGAGAGAAAGAGGGAGAGAGAGAAAGAGAAAGAGAGAGAGAAAGAGAGAGAGAGAGAAAGAGAGAGAGAGAAAGGGAGAGAGAAAGGGAGAGAGAGAAAGAGAGAGAGAGAAAGAAAGAGAGAGAAAGAGAGAGAAAGAGAGAGAGAGGGAGAAAGAGAGAGAGAAAGGGAGAGAGAGAGAGAGAAAGAGAGAGAGAGAGAAAGAGAGAGAAAGAGAGAAAGATGATAATTACACAACGAACGAAAAAGCACAGTGATGATCACTGTGCTATAAAAGCTGAATATAGCAGAGTTAAATATTTCTATTGAACCATTTTTAAAAGTCGCTTCAGCTTTCGTTAGCAAATTTCGCAAAGATTTAAACGCTCAAGATGAAAAGGTATCACCATTATCACAACGTAAGACAAATTCCAAACACGCCGACGAAAGCATGAGAACACTTGAATTTATTCGGCAGATACAGCACACCGTTAGTGGTAATTCTACAATCTCAATGAGGTTGATTGCAAATAAACACCGTGTGTCAGAAAATCTAAACGAAAATCGCTTAATCAGAGTCAATAGACGCCTAAATAAATTTTTAAAACTCATGATCACATGACCCCTAACATTTGATCTTTTGCCTCCTCAGATTTCAATCGTTTGGACTACTATGCATGGAACATAATTGATAAAAAGGGTTAATGAACACCCCATACCACTAAATAATCCCTAAACGTCTCCGTAGTTATAGTAATGTCAAATATGAACAAGGAACACCTGATCTTAACATGTAGGCGATTCATACTCCACATAAAAGCCGTCATTGAAATATAAGAGACATTCTGAACAAACTGATTGCATTAGAACACCTGGATCTTTTCAGCAACTACAGCACACCATTGGTGGTAATCCTGAAGATCCATAGGGTCGATTGTAAAATAACACTGTCTGCCAGAAGAAACAATCTGAAATGTTGTCGACAAAGACGTCAGATACAAATCGTATGTGAGGAGCAAAGGTCATTTTACGTCAGAAAAGGCCAAAGAAAATCGCTTAGTCAGAGCTAATAGAAACCTAAACATTTTTTTTTAAATCCAGAAAACAAAGATGTCGTTTTCATCATCACATGACCTCTAATATTTCGTCCTCTAGCTCTCAAGATCACAATCTTTAGACTACTATGTGTGGAACATAGTTGAGGGAAAAGGTTAATGAGTACTCTCATAACACTAAATAATTTATAAAAGTCTCCATAATTAGAGTAATGTCCAATATGAACCTGATTTTAACATGGAGGCGATTCATACCCCACAGTAACTATAAAGACTGAAAAAAGTTCGACTGAAGTGCCTCCCACACAATAGTGTTCTTACTGGACAGTGCATCAATCACTCCGCGAGTGCGGATAAACTAACGACAAACGAAAATAGATCGTAATCATATAACTGCTACAGTCTCAAGGATAAGTCTAATAAAGGTCCTATACTGAATGCACCAGAGTACGATAAGTCATTTGAATTAGCATTAGATGCAAGTGACGTTCGCATTTGTTCTGTTTCATACGACGAAAACACTACAATGATCTTTTTTTCTTCTTTTTTAAAACTGAGATCAACCTAAACAAGGCAAGTTGCCACTGTAGACGCAAGGGGCTATTGAGAATTCGGGTGAAATTTTAGGGGATCATCCTAAATTGGCAGCTGTGCAGCTAGATATTTGTTGACATTAGTTTAAATTTCTGTATGTCGGTACAGTCGGGGAAACAGGGAGCAGGGAGCAGGGAGCTATTAGAGTAGAAAGCTCCCCGGCATATGGGGAATTCCACAGTGAATGGATGGGATTTAGCTGATTGTCGGGTTGGTCGAGTGTATTTACGTCGAGGGGACACTAGAGCAGCAAGTTCATCGGAGCACATTCCATTGAAGTACTTGTAAAACAAGCACATGGTTGCGGCAATGGGACAGGAGCTCGAGCTTGGTAGATATTGAGGGACCTATCAGATTAGAGACTCTTTTTTGGACCTTGTATAAGAGGAAGAGAGTGGTGGACGATGCACCAGCCCAGATGTGATAACAATACTCATAGGCGGATAGTGGCTTTGTAGAGGTATGGGATACTGTAAGGTTTGTTAAGTTTTCTAGCTCGGTAGAGGGAGCCCCCCTTCTTTGCAGCAGCTTTGGCAATGTCTTCTATGTATTTGTTTTAATTCATGCTACATGTGAATGTTAGGCCGAAGATTTTGAACGTTGGACTCTCATGTAGGGTGTTATTTGCCATGGCAATTGGTGGTTGTTGAAAGAAAGGGGCTTTGTCTTAGCAGCATTAAATGTTATCATCCATTTATGACGTCATTCCACTACAGACTAGATGTCAATTTTAAGGATTCAGCCGTTGCCTCGGATATGTGCGCGTCCGTTTTACCCACGGTCATCGAGGACAACCTGAATCTTTCTATTGGATAGGAAGGATCTAATTATATTAAATATTCTGTCCAGTAATACCATATGAGTGAATTTTTATGAAAAGTCCTCTATGCCAGACCTTGTCAAAGGCTTTGGATGTATCAAGCGATTCCGCCCTAGCTTCACCTGCCTTTTCCAGTGTAAGGTATATGCGTTCGGAGATGGCTGTTAGGATATCCGCAGTAAACCTTGCTTACCTAAATCAATACTGATGGTCAGAAAGAAGTTTAGTATTCACAAGTTTCCGGACTATTGCTAGATTGATTAAAGATTCAAAGATTTTAGCGAACCTCAGGAGTCGACTGATCGAGCGATAATTCTGAGGGTAAGTTCTATTTCCAGAATTCTTGAAGACTGGTACCACAGAAGCAATTTTCCAGCTATCGGGGAAGCAAGATTCAGCAAGGCATTTGTTGTAGAGTTTGGAGAGGACAGGGGCCAGTTCAGCAGAGCATTTATTTATTACTATTACTTGTATAAGATAAGGCCCACATGCTTTGGAGGTGTCAAGGCTTTTTATGATGTCCATGACATGAGATAGGGTAATTATCAGGTCATCGAGTGTGGCTTCCGTCCGCAGTGGGAAATTAGGGGGGAGTGGTTTGCGGAGTCCAAAGTGGAGTTTAAGGCGAAACGCTGGGCAAGTAGTTCAGCCTTGTCAGTTGCCGTGCAAACGACATCGTTGTGGTTGGATAGCGGGGGAATTGTTGATTGCCCATTGTTCACCACACTATTGCTGATTTACCAGAAATCATGAGAGCCTAGTTTCTGCGACTGAATGCGTTTCCTGGTTACTTCTGTATGTCTTCTCTTTTCTTCAGATATCACAGTCTTACAATTATTTTTTGACTCTACAAATTTCTGTCTATTCGTAGTAGACTTATGACGGCCGTATTGTCGGAATGCCTCTGAGCAAATGCATCTGCACATTTCGAGGTGAACCATTGTGGAGAGTGGAGTTTGCTGTAGAATTTTCTCAGGGAAACATGTGCATCAATGACTGCTTTGACCCATTCAGTTGCCTCATTTGCGTATTGATCAGCGGGGAGAGAAAAAATTCCACTCCATGGGGCGTCTTTGATGTGGTCTCTGATGGAATCAAAATCAGCCCGCTTGAAGTATCTCGTCGTTCAGCTTTGGAACGAGATTTTAGGATGATATTAATCATTACCACAAGGTGATCATCGTTTTCGAGCGGGCTATGTGCATCGTCACACAAGTCTCGGGCAGTGAGGTCAAGAACAGGTCCAGAAGTAAGGCTTGCTGGTCCACACGATCAGAGAGGCGGGTCGGGAAAGTGACAGTCTGTGAGAGGGAGTGAGCTATGGAGAAACTCTACGTGGAGTTACCAGCTACGAATGTATAGCTGAGAATCCAAGACAGTCTTGGTGATGTGCATTAAAATCCTCAAATACATGTATTTGGGCACTCGTATAAAGTGAGAGTACTATATCTATGCTTTCAGAGACAGAGTTAAGAAAGGTACAGTCCTGGGTCGAAAGAGAACGGTATAAGAAATATAAGAAGGGTACAGTCCTGTGCATTTGGGCTTCATGTCGATCTTCCTTACCTCCAAAATCCAGCTTGTGAGGGAAAAAAGTTGGAAGTTCTTTAATGTCGGCTGATTAACAAGTACGGTTTTAGGAGACCCTGGCCAGGGTGATAGAACAGCAATAAATCTGTGAACAGTAAAAAGAAGGTGTTGTTGTCGCTTTGATAATATTTTGATTGTTTCCTTTTGATAAGATTTTTTTAATGAAAATCAGTAACAATAAAGGTCCAAGGATCGATCCCTGGAGTACACCTGCATTTATGTCATGTTGTTTGGCTGAGCGGCCATCGAGGACAACCTGTATCCTTTTGTTGGTTAGGAAGGATCTAATTATATTAAATATTCGTCCAGTAATACCATATGAGTGAATTTTGATGAGAAGGCTTTGGATATATCAAGCCCTATCGCCCGAGCTCACCTGCCTTGTCCAGTGTATTGTATATGCGTTCGGAGATGACCGTTAGGATATCCACAGTAGACCGTGCTTGCCTTAATCCATACTGATGGTCAGAAAGAAGTTTATCACTAACAAGGTGCCGGACTATCGCTAGATTGATTAAGGATTACAAGATTTCTGCAAAGAGCGGGAGTAGGCTGATGGGGCGATAATTCTGAGGGTCAGTTCTATCTCCATCATTTTTGAAGACTGGTACGACGTCAATATGTGACGAAAACGGACGAGAGAAATAAATAAATTATATATAACTTTTATCCTTTTTATTATAAATTTTTTATTTTTTTAAATTTAAATTTTTAATTTAAATTTTTAATTTTCAATTTTAGAATGGTATATTTTTATATATAGTTCCTTTAAGTAACTATTTTATTTATTTGTATTATAGTTTTTTATATATGATTTATCAACTCTTTTATTCTATTCTATAGTTCTATTATTATAATATTATGTCATATCTTATAATTATAACTTATAATTAACTTTACTGATAATAACATATATATCTTATTTAATTATTATCTTGATTATAATGAATAATTAATATTATTATATTAAATTAACTATTAAGATTATCATTTTCCAAGTATTATGTTGCTTATAGCTTATTACTACTATTCTCACTTTATTGCTTGATTCAATTTCTTACGATCCATTATATTTGTTAACTATTATAAATTTTATTTATCTTCAATGTATTATAATATTTAATTATTTTAATTTGTACTTTATTTTATTTGTTTTTATTGTTATTTTTACTATTTTCTTTTATCTTATATTTTTTTAAAATTTATTTTTATTTATTTGATAATGATTTATTCTACTTTATTTTATATTTAAAACACGATACACTATATTATTATTATTATTATTATTATTATTATTATTATTATTATTATTATTATTATTATTATTATTATTATTATTATTATTATTTACCCAAAAGAAGTTCGCACACAGGTCGTCATCAGTAATTGTTCACCGATTAACACCAGTGGTGTTCCCTGGAGTCTGAGTGAAAACAAGTCTCTCCATATTTCCAGTGCTCTCCACCTCTTTCATTTAACTACTGCAAATGAATTTGAGGTATCACAACAGACGCTTACCATCGATGTCTCGTTGGTGACGACCATTGGTCTTCTCTGGGATTTGGATGGTAATAAGTCTCCCCAATGTCCCAGTGCTCTCCGCACTCTTCCAGCGGTGTAGTTAGTGCTATCCCTCCTCGGTCTTTCCATCTTCCTTGACCCTTCCCGACTGTTTTGTGTCGTATCAGCCAGGGTAAGTGCCATCAGTTTTTTTTAGGTAGTTTATGAAATTTTTTGCAGTTTCTGCTCCTTGAGTTTTTGTGGTGCTAATTATGTGATTTTGTTTTCTTACTGTTGCACCTTGCATGTGATTGGTTAGTCTTCGTAGCTTATGTGGAAAGGTTTCCGTATTCAAGGATTTTCCTTAAGATGTCAGCTGTTTTTATCATTGCCGTCCGTTGTATGGTCTCAGTCTTCCCGTTGATTCCAATTTCTCCCAGTCTTTTTTCCATCATCTTCTTCTTCTTCTTCTTCTTCTTCTTCTTCTTCTTCTTCTTCTTCTTCTTCTTCTTCTTCTTCTTCTTCTTCTTCTTCTTTCTGCTCACTAGGAGTTATCACACAAGTTATCGTCAGTGATTGCTCACCGATAACAACCAGTGGTGACACCACACAAAATAGTTGTAGAGGGTCAAGGAGGATTAGAAGACCGAAAAAGGGCAGCACTAAGCAGACCTCCCCTGGAAGGGTGCGGAGAGTGCTAGGACATTGGGGAGGCTTATTGCTACCCAAATACCAGGGGAAACCAATGATCGTTGCCAGCGAGAAATTAGCGGTAAGCGGCTGTTGCGATATCGCAAGGTCATTTGCGGTGGTGACTGAAAAGAGATGGAGAGTACTGGAAATTTTGGTAGGCTTGCTGTCACTCAGACTCTAGGTCATCTTTCTTTACTTCTTAATCCCGTTGTTCTACTCCGAGTAGATTTGATACCGTATTGGCAGCAGATTTAATAACTTTATTACACTTATGAAGATTATTCACTAATAAAAATGGCAAGACATCATTCACTTTGGTCGTGACAGTTTTAAGTCTTTTCCTATTTACAAATCTCAGGTTCGGCGGTTATTCTAAATTGCCAGCTCTTAGCTTCTCGTCTAACAATCTGAAAATATCAATATCTTCTTCTGTCTTCCCATGTTCTATCATATGTTTTACGATTACATCTGTGGAAACAGCCTGCTTACCATTAGTTACATGTTTTTCTTTTTCAAAGTTTGTTGTTGTTTTTACCCTAGACTTTTCTTCAACTATATTAAGTGTATTTATCTCCCCAAGATCGTATAAGTCTTCTCTCTCAATTTCTTTTTTAGTACTACAATTTCAATAGCTGATAACCATTTATTACTTTTAATCACTAGGGCTTTTCCTGCATATTTTTTTCTGGTAGTTCAAACAGGCCTAGCTTATTCTAGCTTTTGTGCATTCGCTGTTTATATCGTATCTTAGGAAGATCACTCTTCAAGTAACATTTCACTACAATTCTATTTACGACCTTAGTCAAATTAGTTCTAGTTTCAGTGTTAGTGTTTCAGGGGTTTCGCTGGATGACGACATTGGAAGCTTCGTTCGTTCCTCCGCCGGACGTTGGGTCTGTACTCGACATTCTGGACCCACATACATCGTTTTAGGTTTAGTAATTTTGAACACTCATATTGAAATAATATGAGGAATCGTTTGTGTAAGGTTTTCCTTCCCTAGTATTTTTATTGAGATACCATATCTAGGGGAGTTGCTATCTAAATCTGACGACCCAATCCTGCCCATGAAATGCAGTTAAATTCCGCCAGATTATTATTATTATTATTATTATTATTATTATTATTATTATTATTATTATTATTATTATTATTATTATTATTATTATTATTAATTGTGGAAGAAACAAAGTGTAATTTAATCTGTTTTTTTATTCATGTATTTCTATATTTATCTATCTTTGTATTTTCTTGCAGCGATCGAAAGCGCTTGAGATGGAACAAAAGCAATCATCTGATCCATATTCCGTCAAGTGTGTTTCCCGGATAAAAATAATGAATTTCTTCACATTTGACGAATAGAAAGTAGACTTATGTAAGACATAACAGCTTGTAAATTATAGGTGTTAATAGCATCGGGGCGATTACCGTAACCGCGGACATGCCCCAATGCTTCCAGTTGTTAGGGCTCCAAATGTTGAATAATGGGCGCGTAGATCTGCTAGTATAGATGTGGATGAGTGCGATCAAATGTAGATAAGTGCGATCACAAACGACTTTGATGCGTGTAAAATAATGATTCACTCGTCTGGTTAACAACGCAGAAGGAAACAAAAACAAGAGGACCAGGAAAGTTTGAGAGTATCCGGATGTGACGTCACGTGGGAAGAAAGCGAGAAGAAACGGTTAGATTTTGTGAACACCCAGATTGGAAGTTTCAGCGGACGATCGCCAAAAACAATGACGTAATAACAGTGGAAAATCGCACGCAGCGATGACCGCTTATTTGTCTGTCTATCAGTCCACCAATCTATCTTCCTATCTGCCTATCTGTCTATCAACCTGTCTAATAGTTACTTGAGTTAATATAACCGTCTCGCTCCCACAAAAAGAAGTGTACATTGTACATGTGATTACTTAATATTTTCTCTCTCAATAAACCTCCATTTCCAGAATCTGTCTGATCTTAATTATTCTTACTATAACGTAATGAAGTACTTATACGCACAACGATGGAATGACGACATGGCACCGTGAAATAAAAGAACAACAACATGGAATTAGAAGAAGAAACAAGGGACAACGCAACACATTTTGATTTTGAGGAAGAAAGAAAAAAAGGGACAATATAACACAAACAGTAAAACGACATGCACTAAATCAACTAGTGTTTTGTTTTTAGCCGATAAAAACACCAATAATTGTGATTAAATGGCAGCCGTTTTCATTTGAATTTGAATAAAAGTGTCAATATTGAAGGACTGATAATAAATAAGACAACACGGTGGTACATTTACAAGAAGGTGCATTTAGAGAGGTACAGAATTGTATGTCAAAGGAAGACTGCTACGAGACTGATTAAAGATTTCGTCGTAAGCTCCTTTATACACAGTGTCTAGAAGAGTTCATATAGTCACGAAATAGGGTAGATCAAGATCTCATCATAACAATTGTAAGTGTCCAGAAGAGTTCATATCGTCACGAAATAGGGTAGATCAAGATCTCAGCATAACAATTGTAAGTGTCTAGAAGAGTTCATATCGTCACGAAATAGGGTAGATCAAGATCTCACCATAACAATTGTAAGTGTCCAGAAGAGTTCATATCGTCACGAAATAGGGTAGATCAAAATCTCAGCATAACAATTGTAAGTGTCTAGAAGAGTTCATATCGTCACGAAATAGGGTAGATCAAGATCTCACCATAACAATTATGCATACACGATTGTCGTGAAACTTTGTCGTCATTTTAGCTTGGTTGTAATTTTGACAAGCATAAAAACGATGTGTTATGGAGTAAGACCGAACCAATGAAATTTACCGCGGTTTCTTATAAAACATCTTGACGTTATATACCAGTCAATGAGGGTGTTCTCTTCTCTCTTCTCGTCGACCAGAGTCTTTCTGTTATTGTTGGGTCACCATTTATAAAGGCTAAGAACCACTCGAGGATAAGGGTTAATGAGATGGAAAGATTGCGAGCCGAAATATAAAGAAACAATCAATGATATGAACTAAGTTTGATTACTTATTGGTTACGAATCATGCATTTTATGACACGTGTGTGTGTACATCGGATTTGAAGACGACTATGTTCTAATCAGGGAAGCAGTTCTGCGGTAATGTGTTCCACAGACGGGAAGCCATTGCAAAGAAGCTCTGTCCATGGAAATTCCGTATAACGCTAGGTATATAGATGAAGAAAGGAAACCCTTTTTTTAAAAACACATTTCACCCCAAACAAGGCATGCCGCCATTGTAGTCATAAAGGGTTACTGAGAATAAGGGTGTGGGTTTTGGGTGTCATCCCAAGTTGGGAGCAGTGTAGCGAGATGTCTGTTTACATTAGTTTTAAACCTCTGCATGTCGATACTGTCGGGGAAACAGTGAGCAGGGAGGGAGTTCCAGGGGCCAGCAGCACGAGGAAAGAAGCTAATGGAGTAGAAGGCTCTCCGGCATCTTGGGACCTCCACAGTGAATGGATGGGATTTAGCTGATTTTCGAGTTGGTCAAGTGTATTTACGTCGAGGGGACACCAGATTAGCCAGTTCATCGGAGCACAATCCATTGAAGTATTTGTAAAACAAGCACAAGGATGCAGCATTGCGGCGATAGGACAAGGGCTAGAGCTTGGTTGACAGGGAAGGGACCTTTTAGGTTTGCGACTCTTTTTTGAACCTTGTCTAGGAGGGAAAGACTAGTGGATGATGCACCAGCCTAGATGTGGCAGCTATACGCCATGCATGGGCGGATGGTGGCTTTGTAGAGATACATGATAATGTCAGGTGTGAGGAGTTTACTAGCACAGTAGAGGGAGCCCAACTTCTTTGCTGCAGCCTTGGCAATGTATTTTCTTGTGTGATAGAAATACGAGGTCTTGCTGTGAATGTTTTAGAAGGATGAACCAGAGATTGGAGCTCAGTCGAGCATCTTCTATGGAAATAACGAAAGAGAAATGCTAGTAACGTCTCTTCTGTGAGAAAGAGGCTGTAGAGAAGAGAAGAATTCATGGTGAATATATACTGTGTTCATTTTCTGGAAACTTTTCTTACGTGACAGACCAACAAAAAATACTATTTTAATCTTAAGCGTGACAGAACAACGTACACGCTATTTCAAACTTAAACACAATAACGGAAAAAAATATTTCAAACTTAAGCATGACAGACCAACGAAAATGCGATTCCAAACTTAAGCATGACAGACCAACCGAAATGCCATTTCAAACTTAAGCATGACAGACCAACGGAAACGCCATTTCAAACTTAAGCATGACAGACCAACGGAAATGCCATTTCAAACTTAAGCATGACAGACCAACAGAAACGCCATTTCAAACTTAAGCATGACAGACCAACAGAAATGCCATTTCAAACTTAAGCATGACAGACCAACGGAAACGCCATTTCAAACTTAAGCATGACAGACCAACGGAAATGCCATTTCAAACTTAAGCATGATAGACCAACGGAAATACTATTTACAATTTAAGCATGACAGACCAACGAAAATGCCATTTCAAACTTAAGCATTACAGACCAACGAAAACGCCATTTCAAACTTAAGCATGGCAGACCAACGGAAATGCCATTTAAAACTTAAGCATGACAGACCAACGGAAATGCCATTTCAAACTTAAGCATGACAGACCAACGGAAATGCCATTTCAAACTTAAGCATGACAGACCAACAGAAACGCCATTTCAAACTTAAGCATGACAGACCAACGGAAATGCCATTTCAAACTTAAGCATGACAGACCAACGGAAACGCCATTTCAAACTTAAGCATGACAGACCAACGGAAATGCCATTTCAAACTTAAGCATGACAGACCAACGGAAACGCCATTTCAAACTTAAGCATGACAGACCAACGGAAATGCCATTTCAAACTTAAGCATGATAGACCAACGGAAATACTATTTACAATTTAAGCATGACAGACCAACGAAAATGCCATTTCAAACTTAAGTATTACAGATCAACGGAAACGCCATTTCAAACTTAAGCATGGCAGACCAACGGAAATGCCATTTAAAACTTAAGCATGACAGACCAACGAAAACGCCATTTCAAACTTAAGCTTGACAGACCAACGAAAATGCCATTTCAAACTTAAGCATGGCAGATCAACCGAAATGCCATTTCAAACTTAAGCATGACAGACCAACCGAAATGCCATTTCAAACTTAAGCATGGCAGATCAACCGAAATGCCATTTCAAACTTAAGCATGGCAGATCAACCGAAATGCCATTTCAAACTTAAGCATGACAGACCAACGGAAATGCCATTTCATATTAAGGATGGCAAACGAAAATGCAATTTTAAATGTAAGTGTGACACGCCAACCGATGGACGGATCTCTTTATAGAGTTGCTTGGGCGCATTTAAATCTATATAATAAAGTAAAGCCAGTCGGATTCTCTATTTTTGTCATCGATACTTTTCTTCCTACAAAATCTATATTTCATTTTTTTGTCATCGATACTTTTCTTCTTACAAAATCTATATTTCATTTTGAATATGCATTTTAGTTTGTTGAAAGTTGTAATTTGAGTTATTTTTCATCATTAAGCCGACAATCCATCCATCTCATAAATCCTGATTCTTGAATGGCTTTTGGCCTTGATAAACGGTGATTTATTAGTAAAAAACATACTTACTGACCGGCAGAGTCTCTAATAGAGATACTTAGATGCGTCTAAAAACAATTTAGTAAAGTAATTGAGCACTCCCGTACATAGAGTAGAGCACTCACAGGAGAATATATTAATTCTATACAAGAAGAACACACTACGGGGATGGAGCGAATCAAAATGAATAACGCCACCTAACAGAATTAACGTTCAATTAGCAAAAAGCGGCACACATAACAGTATGAATGATGAAGCAAAAATAATAGCAACTAATATTAAAATAGAACAATTAGCCAAGAGAGAAACCTTCATCACACTTAAAAACCATAAAACCGACTTCAATAATAGACCTTACTGTAGACTACTCAATAAAAAACTGAAATAGGCATCGCCAGCAAACACGTACTCAGAAACAAACAAATAGATCACATTAACACACAAAAAAGATGAGACATACAGATCTACTGGCGGACAGAGTCTCTAATAGAGATTCCTGGACGCATCTAAATAAAACGCTGAATTTGAATTAAGCCATATAACCAGTAACTTCATTAAATACAGCGAAAAGTCTTTACCAGATTAGAGACGAACGCACAAAAAAGATTATTGAATTTCCAGCGCGAGTCTGTACACAACTCAAGAAAAAAACAATCCATTGTTTTTTGTTTTTTTTATTTCATCCATGGTTTAATAAATAGAAAGAAAGACAATGGAACTTCTGTTTAGCGTCCCGTATCGATCAGCATGGAGAAAGTTAGTCAACCAGTTACGTCTCTTTGTTGGACATTTTGAATCGATCGTTAGGAGACGCCAAGTCAGAAAAGTCGCTGAATTACTTTGTTACGATCGTATTGATTTCTGACTGCATAATCGTAAATGAGTAATAATCGTTTAATAATGGGTCAATAAGTTACTTATGTGAGAAATATCGAAGTCTACCGACTAGTCTCTGTATATACGCGCGCACATTCCTCCCTGTTGTTTTCATTTCGAATCGCTGAAGATTCCTTAGACGACTTTTAAAAGTTTAAAAAGTCAGTACATCTAGATGAAACCACGGTACGCCTATAAAATATGTAACGTATAGTTTTTTAAATAGATAATTTATATTTAGCTCTCACTTTTTTATGGTCGAGCACATTATTGATTTCTTTTCAGCATAACCTGACACACACAATATATATATATATATATATATATATATATATATATATATATATATATATATATATATATATATATACATACATTATACAGATAGATAAGTTGGCAGTATGAAAGCCAAAATTCAACATTTGAAAAAATATTATTAAGAAAATGGAGGGTGAAAAAAAGTTCGTGTAAAAAAGATATGGGGTTTGTCCAGATGGTAATTGTCCGTTGATAAGGTGTCCAATGGAAGGAGATTTAGATGTTGATTGTACAATCACCAATAAAAAATAATTACATAAAAATACATTAAATATTAAGGTGATAAAAATCGTACATATTTCTAGACAGAGCGTCTTGGTCCAGTGGTAAAACGCTGGACTATAGACATTAATATCGAAGGTTCGATCTCTTAGCCATGCTGATGACGGCTGTGAGCCAGAAACACGTGTCCGTGGATTACTTTTATGTACGTATAAAATAAATAAATAAGAAAAAAAAATATATATGAAATTGACGACATCTTTGAGGCACGCATGAGAATGTATTTAAGTGAAATATTTTGAAAATCAACACTCGTGCAATTTAAATGAAAATTCATTCATTTAATTTTTTTGCAAGCTTTCGTTGTAGAACAACTTTGTCAGGCGAGACTGTGTTATAGTTTTTTCTTCTTTTCTTCCTCCTCATTTTGATGTTATTAACCCCGAGGAGTCGAATCACGATATGAGCAGAAAGAGACGTTAAGTTCTAAAAGATGTTAGGATAAGTGTAGTCCTGTCGATGTTATGCGCAGATTGGCGCTTTTTAAGTAAGGAAATTGACAACATCTTTGAGGCACGCATGAGAATATATATATATATATATATATATATATATATATATATATATATATATATATATATATTTAAAAATAACAGAATTCGTTAGTTTAATTATATCTTTTATTATTTTTTCAATTTTTCTTATGGGTTTTCTTGTATTAAAATAAAAAAAAATGAATAAATGTTTCACAGGTTTCACGAACGTTTTCGATTCTCGGTCGAATCGTCCTTAGGTGTCAAAAGCAAATGAACAAACATTTTAAATTTTAAAATTCTCTTCTTTCTCTAGCTTTTTGTTCATTTGAAACAAAAAAAGATATTATTTAACAGACGAATTCTGTTATTTTAAACAATGTTTGCATAAATAAGAAAATGGTACCTAAATACACGCACAATATATATATATATATATATATATATATATATATATATATATATATATATATAGGGATAATGAAGTAATACAATTTACATAATTTACTAGTATATAAACTCATCAAGTGTGCAAGCAAGGAGTATAATATGAATACAAATAAAAATTGACCTTTAAACCATAGATTTTCAACGATATCGCTCTTATCGTCAGAAGGACTGACCATTAAACAATTAAATATTAATTATTGGAGGTAAATATTTTGAAAATGAAATAAAGAAAAAAAACAATTTTGAAATAAATTATAAGGAAAATATGTCTCAATATAAATCCTGAAACAGAAACGTTTATCTCTTTTACAGTATTAAAAGTCACAACCCTAACCCTAACCTAACCCTAACCTTAACCCTAACCTTAACCCTAACCTCATAAACATAGAAAGTATGTTGTACATAATTTGATTGATCTCTGAATAATTTTCAAGCATAATTCAGGCCTAAATGTCTTCGATTATCTGTGATCATCAAATTCTACTCAACGATTAACAACTTTAGAAATACTCCCAGAAAAAAAAAAACATAGAACATTGTTCGACTTCTTTGTTTAAACAGTTTGGATCATTTTACGTTTGATACAACTTTCTGTCCATAATTTGAATCGTGTTTGATCTGTTTCAGGACTTATATTGAGACATTTTTTCCTTATACATTTCTTTCAATTTTTTTTTTCAGTTTTTCATTTGAAAAATATTTACCTCTTTTTTTTTTCAATGCAACTTTTATTCCTATATAATTTTATTGCTAGCTATCACATCGCAGAAAGGTTCTTGGTGTTAGGATAGTATTATTATTTTTTTTATAATTAATGTTATTTGATATGCAAATTACCATATCACACGGTAGTCTTAGGGGTAATATATCATTATTATCATTATTATCATTATTATTATTATTATTATTATTATTATTATTATTATTTGTTCATGTATATATTAGTAAAATTTAAGCGTAATTATTTCTACACTTGATTATTGGGGAAATGGTCGTTTGATCAGTACCATTGGAGAGCCATGAATATTATAACTGTCCTGTTTTTAAATCTCCGAAACAGTTACATGGTAAACAGCTGATGATCCCCGTTTTAATATTTCACGCTTAAGTTAAGGTCCCCGGTTTTTGTTTCATACTTGTTTAGTACTTGAATCCCTATTAATTTTTTTTGGTTTTTTTTTAGGAATTTTCTAACGAATGCTAAGTCTGCGATATCTTGGATTTAGTTAGTTTCTCTGGGAATTTAAACTGCATATTCCGTCTTTTTTGTTTAATACTCAAAGCTTCTTTAGACTATATATATATATATATATATATATATATATATATATATATATATATATATATATATGATAATTTTATTTAAACAGACATGTACAAAATCTGCGACACTGGCATGTCGATGTTATCGATCAACAGTTACTATAAACTGAGATCTCATCAGGCAGAGGTAGAATCCGATCTTAACCTCAGATCATATTTGGAGAGAACCAAATATGATCTAAGGTTAAGATCGGATTCTAACTCTGCCTGATGAGATCTCAGTTTATAGTAACTGTTGATCGATAACATCGACATGCCAGTGTTGCAGATTTTGTACATGTCTGTGTGAATAAAATTATCATATATAAAGCTCTATTTTGATATTGAGCACTTTTTATAAACCCGGTTAAAATTCTCTGGATTACCCCCCTGTGGATATTTTTTTACCTGGATTATTACCATTATATATATATATATATATATATATATATATATATATATATATATATATATATATATATATATATATATATATATATATATATAAAGGTAGTTATATATATACAATAAAATAATTACTTATAAATATATATATTTATAAGTAATAATTTTAATAAATACTAAACTAATGAACGGATCATTATGCATTCTGGAATATATATTCTAGTTAACACGGTGAGTAACATGGATACATTGTTTTTTTGTAAACTTTACCATCTAATGTGTGCGCCCACCCAAACTCGCACTCCCCCCCCCCCCCAAAAAAAAAACAAACAAAAAAAACATTTTCGATCACCCCGAAAGACTTCATCGGTTTGCTCAGTATTTAAAAATACTGGAAATTGGTCCTCTGCATCTCCGTACAGACCGATCAGTCTCCAGTGCGCCATTAGTAAGTTGTTCGAATCTGTAATAAATCAAGAAGTTGTCAACCGCCTTAGCAAAGACAAACTGGCAAAGAAAAAGTGGCAAGAAATATGGATTCCGCCCGGCAAGATCAACACCTGGCGTGCTGATTGTGATGTCGCACAGGATCAGTGAATCTATCGATGGTAGCTTCGTATCTATGGCGATAGCTCTTGATACATCAAAGGCCTTCGATAGGATTTGTCACAAAGGTTTGCTTCCACACACTTGTTAGCTACGGAATATCTCGAAATGTCGTCTCAGCCATCAAATATTTTCTCTCCGATAGGTTTATAAAAGGGAAGAAGTCTGAAGTACGCTGCATAAATGCCGGCGTGACTCAAGGATCCTTTTGGGGTCAAACCCTCTTCTTGATCTTCATAGATAATCTTTCAAATCATATTCTGAGATCATTCGTTGGTATCTATGCTGACTACACAACCATCTATGGCAACACTTCAAAGAGCATTGATGATCAAGATCTTTCTGATTCTCTCTCTTCTGACTTGGATCACGTGGTACAGTGGGGGTAAAAGTGGCTAGTTACTTTAAGCGCCTCTAAAACCGAGCTTCTCTCCTTTCACCACCAACGCTTAGATCCTCATTTCTCCCCAGTTGAAATAAAAAGACTCTCTTTTTCATGAATCCCCTCTTTTTTAAAAAAATAAGAATATTCACTCCAGACCGGAGATGTAAGACTTACATCAAATCTGTTGCTAAGGTCGCTGGAAAAATGGTTGGATCATTCTATCGCTCCAGAAGGTATCTTACTCCTGACGCAATCCGCTACCCGTATAAGAGCCAGATACGTCATAGGAGTACTGCTGTCATATATGGGGAGGTGCTGCTTGGAGCACTCTTTCTTGCCTTATAAAACCGACTTCGTAATCTAGTGGGAGATGCTCTCTTCTCTTCCCTACAGCCTCTTTCGTACAGACAAGATGTTGCTAGTCTCTCTCTACTGTATAATTATGTTAATTGATAGGTGTTCGACAGAGCTCCAATCCATTGTTCCACGAGAAAAAAAAACATTCACAGCAAGAACTCGCCTAGCCACAACAGCAATGAACTTTCCTTTTTCTCTCTCTGTACTAAAAACCAAACCGAACATGCATGAACAAAGTATATTTCCTAGAACATTTTATCTGTGGAACAAAATACCACGATGCTGCTTCCCAACCTACTACAACATAGTCAACTTCAAGTCTAATGTAAGCAAATACTTGTTGAGCCATTCCCTTTGATAATAAATTCATCTTAAGTAACATTCTGCCCATCCGATGCATTTGATTCCAATCCTCTCGTGGTGGTGACTATCGTCCAACTGAAAATCTCTTTAACTCTTATCCTCGAGTGGACCCCGGGCCTCGATAAGTGCTGACCCATTAATAAAAAAACCCTAAAAAAAGGAAAACAAAAATTAAAATTTAAAACTTATGCTATCTTCTTCTTCTTCTTCTTCTTCTTCTTCTTCTTCTTCTTCTTCTTCTTCTTCTTCTTCTTCTTCTTCTTCTACTACTACTACTACTACTACTACTACTACTACTACTATATATATTTTTTTCTCTGGTAAAATTTTTTTTTTTTACTGTACCCTTTCTACTAGTGTTGGGACGATTAATCGGAATCAGAATCGGGAATCAGAAAAATCGGAAAGTTTTGGTGTATCGGAATCGGGAAATTATTTCCGATTCCCAAAACGATTCTTTTACATTTTGTGTTTTGTTTTGTTTTGCTTAAAACTTAATTTTTCCATTGCTGGTGCCAATGATAAAATGATAAGTATCTGATACGTGATAAGATGGAGTCCTACGGTCATGTCAGAGCAGTGTTTCTTTCCTTGACAGAGTACAAAATCGACTTCGCAAGCCTTTTGGCTAAGATCAAAGTGTAGTATCTGTTCCGATGGATACTGCACTTCATAGATCGGTATTGTCTTGCCCTTCGGGACTTGATTTACGCCGGTCTATGGGTCTGTCCTGTGCAGTTCTAGGAGGTCCACCCTCCCAGGCTTTACCTCCCCTCTTTGGGGAGGAGTAAGTTAATTGCTTACTGTCTGAGGCGCCCCTACCGGGGAATGCCGACGGGGCTGCCCAGGCAATTTTTAATGGCCACAGTGCTCACCTTCTCGAGCACTGGCTTTTCAACTCCCACTTTCCGACCTTGTGTCACATATTCCTATTGTGGGTAGGGGTTAAATAACGCCTTTTGGCTAAGATCAAAGTGTAGTATCTGTTCCGATGGATATTGTCTTGACCTTCGGGGCTTGATTTACGCCGGTCTATGGGATTGTCCTGTGCAGTTCTAGGAGGTCCACCCTCCCAGGCTTTGCCTCTCCTCTTTGGGGAGGAGTAAGTTTATTGCTTACTGTCTGAGGCGCCCCTACCGGGGAATGCCGACGGGGCTGCCCAGGCAATTTTTAAATGGCCAGAGTGCTCACCTCTCGGGCGCTGGCTTTTCAAACCCCACTTTCCGACCCGACCTTGGGTCACATCTTACTTGTGGGAGTAGGATAAAATTGGCCTTGTGCCTAACTCCTGGAGAGGAGTAAATAAAAATCTAGTGGGAGATGATCTCTTCTCTCCCCTACAGTGTCTTTCTCACGGAAGCAACGTGGCTAGTTTCTCTCTACACCATCCTTTTAAGTTTGGGAGATGATCTTTTCCCTTCTCTGCAGCCTCTTTCACCTCTTCAACCATATTTGGTATAACTTTACTTCAGTCTATTCCTGACTTGTCCACCAAGTTTCAGTCATAAATGTCCAGCAGTCTTGTTTCTATCGTCGTTCAAATATAAGCACACTCGGATGTGTTAAATTGTTACTAACTCTTGTCACTTCCCTGATTTGGGCTGTGATGGCCCTCTTCAGTTCAGGAATCGCCTGGGGATTGTTTTGATAGACATTATATTTGAGATAACCCCACAGATAAAAGTTGGGTGGGAGGTAACGTCCGGTGAGTGTGAAGCCCATTCAAAATCACATCTTCTACTGATGAAACAATCACCAAAGTATCTCCCATATTATTGAAAGGAGATACAACGAAGACTGTTGGATTTTCATGATTGAGAATTGGTGGACAAGTCAGTCATATACTCCCGGCGTTGTCCGCTGGTCGATAATAATTTAAAATATAGTCATGTTTAGACTTTTTGTCCTGAAAGAAATGCAAAAAAAAAAAAACAATATGTGGTCAAGTAATAAAAAACTGTTAGCGCGATTGTGTTTTCTTTAACAAAACTACTTGTCGACTCTGCGTTTTATACAGACAACTGTAAAACGACAAATGGCATTAACAAATCGAAAATCTTTATATATAATTATTTTAAATCTTAAAACACAAATAAAAATAATTATTTAAATGTTCAAACTTTTTAAAAATAAATTCTTCACTGAGATATTCTTTGTTTAATTTTAATTTTGTTTTATGAAACGTCTATTTAAAAAAATAATTTCGTTTTTTTAACGTTCTAATATATTTCAGTTATTTCATGGACCTAACCGATAATTGAACCTAGTGACACCAGATTGTGTCGAAGGAAATGTTCGATGGAGTCTTTAGATTCTTTTAAAAATTTAACCTTCATTAAAACTTATTTCAATGTTCTAACTGTTGACATATCGCTTTATTTAACGCACAGACATTGACTTTTATATATGTAGAATATTTTATGGAACAAATATGCCATTGCTGTAGAACACACACCCATATATATATATATATATATATATATATATATATATATATATATATATATATATATATATATATATATATATATATATATATATATATACAGGGTGTCTCAAAAAAATGTACTCACTCGTAGAAGGACGAGAAAACTTTTATTTATGAACATAGAGTGAAATGAAATAGCATCGAATACATGAGACAGATGTAATTGAAGAATCATGTTCGTAAATGTTCAAACTGATGACCATTATTGTTCAAACAAAGCTGATAACGCGCACCAAGGGATTCGCAAACGTCGCGAAAGATTAAGAGTGAGTACATTTTTTTGAGACACCCTGTATATATATATATATATATATATATATATATATATATATATATATATATATTTATTTTGGTACAGAAAAATTAGTACAACATTCGTACCGTCGGTTTCAAGCTCGGAAAGTCTTAGCCATCCGGCTCTCTTCAGCTTCTGTTGTCATCTGTTTTGGAAATGTGAAGTCACATGATACTAACTTTAATTCTTTAATTCTTAATTAATCGAGCACTCTGCTGGGATTTTTCCTACTATATTACAAAGAATGTAAGCTGGGAGGAACAAAAATAATAAATCGAAATCGAAATGGGACTTACTAATTAATTTTTCTTAAAATCTTACATAACAGCAAGTGTGGTGTTAACTGTTTGTGTGTTGTCCGGATGATTATTAAAAATCATTTATTTAATATTTCGGGGAAAAAGAAACTTCCCTTTGTCAAAAATAATAAACACCAGAGGAAAACTCCGACTGTGCAGAGAATCTACCAAAATTTCGATTTATTATTTTTTGTTCCTTCCAGCTTACATCCTAGCCGGGACTTTGCATTGCCCTCAGCCTTTTAAAAACATACTACTAATATTCCCAGCAATGCGTCAAGCAAACTACCATTCCCTATATATATATATATATATATATATATATATATATATATATATATATATATATATATATATATATATATATGGCGGTTATGTTCCGGTGAGTGTGACGCCCATTCATGATCACACCTCATACTGATGAGACAATCACCAAAGTGTCCCCCATATCATTGAAAAGAGATAATTTGTTTAATCAACCTGCATACAAATGCCAAGTGATTTACAACACAGACAAAGATATATGAGAATGATAAAAGACGAATTGGGTAGGTGTGATATCTACAACTAATCTATTTACCGTGCCTCCCCATGAGGGCTACATCATGCACAATGTAATGTTGTCTTATTTATCTTTCAGAACAGTTACTACATCTTCATCCGTGCGAAAATGGCAGATAGTAATAACCGATCTATCAACGCTGTCGCTCGGAACAGCAAAGAGCAATGGCAGCGTTAAGTGTGGGTGCGCAGGTTCGAGTACGACAGAAACGGCATATTTGTTCCTTGGCCTTTGGTTTCTCTGTAAATGGATGTAATTTTTGTTGTGAATAACAAGATACAATTTTTGAATAACTTTTTTTTGATTATTTGTAAATTTTAATTGTCATCATTTAAAAAAATACATACACGTATACATATTTACATACACACAGACACACAGACACACAGACACACACATGTGAATATATATATATATATATATATATACTTATATATGTGCATATATATACACGTATACATATATACACAAACTTGTATGCACATATATACACACATATAAATATACATATATGCATGCATACATACATATATAAATATACGCATATATGAAGACTTATATACATATACTCATA
>OY744540.1:25311255-25348755 GCA_963556195.1 Sepiola atlantica | reverse complement strand
CATTACGATATTGCGAAACTAGCTAAAATTCCCAGTATTTTGCAAAAAAAAAATAAATAAAAAAAATAAAAAAATAAATAAAAATACAAATAAAAATAAATAAACTCAATATCTCTATGCATTAAAAAATATGGCGATTTGAAGATACGGAAATTCACCAAAAGTTTCCAGAACCTGGAAATCTGATGAAATTCACATTTTTCCAAAAGCATTTTTAAAACTTTATTTTTGAGCCTGTTGAATTGGTTTGTGCAGTTTTTTGTGAGTCACTATCGTTCTATCAACATCGTCTAACACTATTTTCTTAGTTTTCATACTCGTTTTTAGGGGGTTAAAGACAAAAGTTTGTTACAATTATACAAAAACTATAAAAATCATATTTAGCACTAAATATCTCTAAAATCGCTGTAGATCAACATACCAAACCATAGTATTTTCTAAAATATAATTTGACATGCTCTTCAAATCACTAGGGGTTTGGTATGTTGACTAGTTTTATTTTTAAGTTATCAACTGACTAAGTGACAGTGGACATGAATTAATTTATGAGTCCCTTAAAATCCTAGATATTGTTTATGATCATTATATGTATTGATTATAAAGGTTTTTATTAGTCCAAATGAATCAATAGCTCTGCCCTTAATCTAAAAATCGATATTACATTGTACATTGCACCGTTTCAATATCGTTCAGTATTTGACCAAAAATAACTTATTTTTTACGAGAGTAACCCCCATAATTTGATGCCAATATGCATCAAATAATTGAAAGGAAAGGCTATATCTGACACATATTACCATTTCTGAGTCTTTGCAATTCGCCAAAAATTGAGATTTATTCATAAGTATTACTGTTCTTGCACATAGCTGGTATTTACACATGCCCGACTGATACAGTAAATACAGACTTGAGAATGCAGCCATTAATGGGACCAAATTTGTGAATTTATCATTTATCGACTGCTCTAATGATGAATAATGATGAAATATATCATTATATATGATAACACTAACTCCAAAATATGATTTTATGTAAAAATAATTAGTAGAATGAACATAGAATGCAAACGGACAGTGTATAGGCCGAATAGCCCACTGTGCTATATATTACCACACTGCCGGACCAGATTAAGTATTAAAAAAACAAAAATTGTAGCGAAGTACATTACTCTATATCTAATAACATGGTACAACACTAACAAATGAAAATTGGCTAATCAGAATCAAAGTTTGATTTGTCGGCTTAAATGCTATTTAGGTTCAACTTTTAAAATCCAAGCAACATCTCCATTTATATAAATTTAGCTATGCGTATCTTTTTATATATTTGTATGTACAGGGTTACCTCCTAAACTAATTAAACGATCATTAAAAATTGGAAAACACAGCTGTATGCGAAATGGTGGGTAATCTGGGCTATATTTAGTTGTATTTATATTTATGCAAAGGGGGCAACGAGGGGGTGGAAGCCGTTCGTGAAAATTCAGGAATCTTCGACTTTTGTGAAATTTAAACAATAGGTATTAGGCATCAATTAATAAGTATTCCCTAAATTTCAGTTTATTTTGAGTAGTTTAAAGGGATTTTAAGGTGGTAAAATATGGGCACAACCTCCCATCTGAAAATTAAAATATTTCAAATTTCCATTGAATTTGATCTATAGTAATTAGACACCAATTAAGAAAGATTCCTTGAATTTCAATTTCTTCTTAAGACTCCTTAAATTTTAGAAATTTTGTAGAATCAAAATCATGTAATAGATTTTGATTAAAATTGGAATAAGTATTTTAGACATAAGGTTTAGTAGGATTATATTTTGATTTAAATCTTCATAAGGGGGCATAAAGTGGTGCAAAACCGCTCTGTTCGGGGAATTAATGTTATTCGTCCTGGGACGTATATTATTTTTGTAATATTTTAATATTAGATTGTTAAATTGAAGTATTATTTCATTGAAAAATAAAATGCAGAAAAATTGAATGAGAAGAAAAAAAAAGAAAAGGGATAATAAGATTACCTCCCTTTTCATTTTAGTTCGCTTACCTGCCGCTGGGGGTCCAATTAATGTTGCTACTCCTTGGAACAGTAGAGTAAGACCAAAGGAATTGGTAAGTTTTTCTAAACCAAGCAAATCTACGAGTACGACTGACGTTATAGAAACATAAACACCTGAAATGAAACAATAGAATGTAATTAACAGGTACATGTTGTTTCATATCATCTTGTATCTGCGATGATCAGCTATTTTGAGTTATAGTTCATATCCCGTAGTATATGCGATGATCAGCTATTTTGAGTTATGGTTCATATCATGTTTAATCTGCAATTCTCAGCTATTTTGACTTATGGTTCACATCATCTTGTATTTGCAATGCTCAGCTATTTTGAGTTATGGTTCACATCATCTTGTATTTGCAATGCTCAGCTATTTTGAGTTATGGTTCACATCATCTTGTATTTGCAATGCTCAGCTATTTTGAGTTATGGTTCACATCATCTTGTATTTGCAATGCTCAGCTATTTTGAGTTATGGTTCACATCATCTTGTATTTGTAATGCTCAGCTATTTTAGCTACGGGTGTCTCTGCATCAAATCAACAGATATTTTATTGGCTGGCCAGCTGTCTCCGTGTGAATCAACTGTGTTTTGTGTCTTCCGGCCAGGTGCATATCTGTGTCTAGTATATTTGATTTATTTGTGCCAGGTTATATTTCCAGTAGACCAGACCCGATATACAACATGTACTAACTATTCTTTTAGCTCTATTCAGAACTAGCGTTGCCCGGGAATGAATGAGAACCTTTGTGCCCTCCTGAGCCCTCTGTTATCGTATTTTTGTTTATCTGAGTCAACGCAAAGCAAGTTTGTTTAAAATCATTTTACACGCATGCATTTTTTATTTCAATCAATCAATCAATCAATCAGGACAAGAATCTGTGTCGGATTCTCCTGACTTGTTCCTTCCGGGAACTGTCATTTGAATCTTCCGATGACATCTATATGTGTTATTACTATAGATGTATTACGGTTCTCCTTTAACTGAAGCAATGAATCTTCCGGTTGTTATGCAAGATGATTTTCCTCGATGCTACATCATTCTCTCTGGCGAATCATCCGTTTATCAACCCTTGCTACAGAAACAACAACTATCCGTAAAGGATAGAAGGATTATTTTATCGAGGTTAGTACGTGTTGTATATCGGGTCTGGTCTACTGGAAATATAACCTGGCACGAATAAATCAAATATACTAGACATAGACATGCACCTGGCCGGAAGACAAAAACTCAGTTGATTCACACGGAGACAGCTGGCCAGCCAATAAAATATATGTTGATTTGATGCAGAGACACCCGTAGCTAAATAAACAATAAAATGGGTGGAAGCCCCATCACGTATTGACGATGAAGGCGAGATCTCAGAATGGGTGGTTACAGTTGGTGGGTGTCCAAAAATGTTATATAAACAAGCCAAAATTGAGATCGACGAAGTCTGCGTGCTTGCGAGTTCGAGAGATCAACTGCCGACAATTCACGTGCTTCCTCCACCCTATTTGTTCACTGCAACCGAGCAATACAAATATATTATATTTTTATACATCAGTGATTGTCGTCATTCTTTTAAGCAGAAATACAACATAAGAAAATGTGTTTGTCAATTTATACATATAATTTAAATCAAATATCTCAAAGCAAAAAAAGGTGTAGATAGAAATTTTTTAAATGTTGGTTGACGAACTTGCGTGGTAAATAAAATAGTGCTTACCTGTAAATATGCCGAAGACAACCGCAAAGGCCATCATGAGCGCATAATTATAACAGAACGGGTAGATGCAGGTGGCCACCCCACAGATCAGTAAGGCTACGCCGTAAAGAATGATACGATTGATTCGTGGGCTATCGGAAAGGTAACCGAAGAAGATACGACCCACGGTGTTCGTTATTCCGATCACAGAAATGAGCATGGAAGATTCGTACGGCGTCCGTCCCATTCCTGTCGCGTGGTCGTGGATGTAGATATAAGGTATAATGTATCCAATAGAACAGAGGAGATTGGACAAGAGGAAGATGATGAAAGAGAGGTTTTTCAGAAGAGAAGGGTCTAACGTCTGTTTAAACATGAAAATAGTCTCTTCCCAGCAGCCGACCTTGCCCTCGACGCCCTGCTCGTGGAGAGACATCATACTCATTGAGTAGATCGAGGCCTGTGATCGAAAAACAGGCAAATTGAATATGGTGCCGCTGGTGAACAGTTCTTTGCTCGGATAAGTGCGAAGAGAAGGTCCGTATCTGCCGGTCACCAAGACACTGTCGCTTTTCGCGAGGTTTGCTATATCTCTCGAGGTCGGGATTGGCTGTTTTAATTTGAAGCCGTTCGCATGAAGCTCAGCTAGTTCTCTGTTGCCGTTCTTCTTCTCCGGTTCCTTCGGCTCCGCTTTCGGGCTGCTTCCCATGCCGGGCAAGGATCGAAACAAGAGACCACACAGTATACAGTTCAACATAAGACCGCTCTCGATCAGCACCGCCCCTTTCCAGTTGTACTTCTGCAAGAGGAACTGCGTGAGGGGCGCAAACACGAACGTCCCGATCCCGGCACCGCATACGGCCAGACCCGTAGCAAATGCACGACGCTTCTCAAAGTAAAAACCCACGCACACGATGGCAGGAAGGTAGACGAAGCCGATACCCAACCCTGGAATGAAAAAGAGGGAGAAAAAACAAACAATAAACAAAAACATGCAACAAACTTAACATAAATATGTAATATAATAATAACAATTATAAAGTTATTTCCAATGTGAAAAACAAGATATACTGTTTTTAATATACGTTAAAAAAAGCTGTCAAAAAGTTCTAATGCAAAGTTCCGAATATGTTCGTCAAACACTCTCGACTAGTCTTCTATCTCTGCCCGCTTCTAGGTACATATGTCCCTTAATTACGTGACAGTTTCCGTTTGCCGAGTGGATATGGCGACTGTTTGCAGATTCTGGCCTGACTCTGTGAACCGGGTTCGCATCTCCCGACCGTCTGAAATTGTTAGTTTCCTGCACTGATGAGAGCAATAAGCTTGTAGGTATTAATAATTTTATATATATATATATATATATATATATATATATATATATATATATATATTGCAATTGATACTATACATTAGTTTGATATTCCATCGATACTTGCAGTCTCACAGAAACACTGAAAACTCAGACTGTAGGGCTAAAGATACTAAATGTCACGGATTCTGCAGGCGATGTTCTGATGCTATAACACACTATGAAGGCCGATTTTACAGTGATATTTGTGCATCATCAGCTTTGCTTGATTTCCGGCTACTTCTAATAAAACTGCAAAGTTTCGCGACGGTGTCGTTGTTAGCCCTCAGTACATGTTCAAACCATCTAAGCCGCCATATTATCCTCAATCTGTGTGATGATATATATATATATATATGTTTTTTTATATTATTTATTTTTTTAGAATAGCAGCGTCCTCTTGACTTTCCTCAACTGACACAGCCGGTCCAATTTTTGTTTTCCTTTTGAGAAAGACAGGTAGTTACTCTTGAAATGATTAAAGTTTCTACCATTCCGGACCTTTAAATATTTAGCAATAAGCACACCAATTTTACAATTTACTGTCTTTAAATTTAAATTTTTGAAATATAAATGAATTGATCTGAGATTTATCGTCTCTTGTCATTTATTTTTGTTCATCCCATATTCCACCTTCCGGTTCTCAACATTGCATTGCTCCTGCCTCGGAATTCTCACCTTCATACTTACCTGGTTACCAGCAATGCTTCAAGCAAACTACACTTTCCTTATATATAACACTACTAGTATATATATATATATATATATATATATATATATATATATATACTAGTAGTGTTATAAAACTAATATCGCGACGGTGTCGTTGTTAGCCCTCAGTACATCTTCAAACCATCTAAGCCGCCATTCACCCATATTATCCTCAATCTGTGTGATGCCATAGAGCATTCGGCGCTATATATATAGTTTGTTAGCGCTACAAATACGTTTGTCGCATTTGGATTTGGTAGACTGTTCGGGTTTCGAACCTCAGTGTGGATACACTCGCTATGTCAAGCCGCACTGATGAGTCGTAGACGAAGAAACATCTATTCGTCGATGACTATATATATATATATATATATATATATATATGTGTGTGTGTGTGTGTGTGTGTGTGTATACATCGACCCCTTCCTACGCTTCAAAGTTAAATAAAAAGTTTTATAAAATTATGAGTAGATCTTATCTAAGAGCAAATTAGCACACAGCGGATATATTATCAATAACACACAGACGAATATTAGTCAAAGGAGTACCGCTGTTGATATTCCACCGATGATATCTCTCCATTTGCACACTCGGCTTCCCTTTTAGGGTCCTTCTGATCCCGGGCTGGTCCACGCCATAAAGGGGTGATTACCCCCCACTTATGATGCTGATACCTGGAACAAATAATCAAAAAGTAATTGATCCCAGATCACCTCACCCCTCAACGCCATCCGAGATCTTCGAAAAAAAAAAGAATGTTGGATATCCTCTCGTAAACGTATAGTGGTTTGCGTCTGACCTCACGTCTGGCCGCATAGCTATATTGGAATTGACCCCTCTTTGCTGGAATATGAACTAAGGGCGTAGAAGAACACGAACACGTCAACTATTCACAATGTCATTTTATTCGTTCTCTTGTATAATGTCTCCGGCCGGGTTATTTGTTACTGAATAAATCTCTGGGAACCTTTAGCATTTTCCTTCCATACAGCACCACAACCTGACAGCAACTGCTCATCTTAAGTCTTATTTAAACAAGTGTACCAGAAACCCTGATTGCCTGAGCTGCGTCACGTGTTATGAGAAGGGAGTTTGTTTGAAATACGTAAGTAGCAGTTGGTGCAATGGTGTTGCACGGAGACATCTCGAGACCTCTGTCCTTATTACAAACCCAGAAAAAAAAATGTAATAAAAAGTTTCGGGGGTGGGGTCTATTCTCTGACGAATAACCCGGCTGGGAAAAATTGCCGAAAGAATAAATAACAAACAAGACCTTCAAAAAGTCATCATCTATTTAAAAAATTTACTAACATCAAAACTGTATTTCTAATAATAACAAAACTTACACACAATTAACAATAGATATTAAAAATGTATGTCATTCAACTGAATGACCCCTACTTGACGCATATTCCTGCAAACGACTCAAATGATTGCATCACAGTTTTAAAACTTTCTTCTTCAATAAATGACTTTAATTCATCAATTGTTTATGGTTTTCTTCTGAAAACTTTAGTTTTTAAGAAATCCCACAAGAAAAATCAGGAGGGTCCACATTGTCATAATAATAACTATTCTAACACAGTCTTGTGTTGTATACATCAAGATGTCGGTAAAGCTAAAACAAGATGGCATAGTACAAGAAGGCGTAAAACAAGATGGCATAGTACAAGATGGCGTAATAAAAATTAAGCAGTGATGCAGTAAAACAAACTATTTTTTTTTAGTGTATAAGTTTTGTTATTATCAAAAATATAGTTTTGATGTTATTAAAATGTTATTAAAGAGATAATCACTTTTAGAAGACCCTATATATTGCAAGTTTGAATCGTATTCTTTGTCCTTTTTAACGAACAACTTCCAGAAATGAAGTTCATGATGGCTAAGCGGTCCACACGTGGAGTCCAGATAAAAAACCACTCGACATTAGCGAACGGGTATACAACACAAGCCCCTTTCTCCTAAAAGGTGGGCTAGCTCAACCAATCAGCGTCTTTGGTATGTCTCAGATTTCCTTCTTTTTTTTCTTGTATAACGAATGTATTTTTTATCTTGCTCTCTGATGATTGGTGCGTTGATTCAGAGAAGCAACTTGAACGAACGGCGTCTGGCGAGTTGAAGAATTTGTCTACCCATTCGCATTTCCAGCAGACCCAGATTTTGTCTGTGAGCGTCCCGACACACATCCCCTTAGCGGATGTCTTGAATCGCTAAAAAAACGAAAAAAGGAAAGAAAAAAAAACGAGAAATCACTCGTGTTTTCTATTATTCACACGTGACTAATAAAAATAAATAACAATAATAAAAAAAATATTTTCGGGAGTGTATTCGTTAGATTACTTCATCTACTAACATTTTTTATACTGAATATTGGCTACAGTTTAGTATATAGATGCCGTTATAATGGCGTATATCTGGAGCAGTAGTGGTACAAACGGTAATAACATCAGTAGTAGCAACAGCCGCCATTAACGATGTTTGAACTATTTGCTTTACTTGTAAGCTGAGTGCTGACTTAAAGTCGACAAGAAAGCTCCAATATCCAAGATGGATGTCCTGCCGCACGTGAACTGATACCCAATACCAACGCTTACTTGTAAACCACATATGAACTCGGCATGCCTTTACACTAACACATACGTACTAACGGACTATTAATAACATTCTCCTATTATGTACTCTTCTCCGTTCCCTACAAACAGGACATTTATTCTACATATTATGGACTCCCGACCTTTTCCTCGTCCAGACTCTTCGACTTATTCCCTGTTACTAACACTTTCTCCATCATTCAACTGTTAACGAGGATGACCAATAAAGTTGATATAAATGTTAGAATGAGACTTTGTCTTTCTATTCTACATATCTTAGCGCCAGTTTTATAGGCACGTGACAGAGGTAGGATAGAAATATACATAAGAATCAATAAAGCACGTTCTGAATTCTGCCGCCTGCAACACCGCCTAGGAAATGGAAACAAAACTCAGAACTAAAAGCCGAATATACGAGGCCCTTATTCGCATAATTCTACTCTATGGGTCCGAAACTTGGTCAGGCCGTTCTGCCGACATCCAGAAGTTCGAAGTGTTCGATCACTGGTTTCTCAGACTTTGTGTCACTAAACGCACCTTCCTAGCATCACAATCCTCTCGTGATGCCGTTCCCCCAAGCTTTAGGAGACCCTTTCAACAAGGCGACTCATACGATTTAGCTAAGCATTTCGTTATTCTCTAACCGACCGCAAGTACATCTATTGCCTTACTTCCGAAAAGAAATCTTGAACAGATAGCGAAAGAATAGAATGTATCTTCTGAGGATTCGATCCCTGGAGGTCAAAGTTGACTTAAAAGTTGTTGCCAGTCCGCTTCTTCACCATTCGACAATGGAAGCGTGACTGACTGCGATATACCGTAAAGTCAGCTATGAACATATGTGGATGGGCCGCCACTACTCACGCTGCTGCAAACACACTTGGAGCCAGCTCAAACCACCCCGGGTGAATACCGTCAAAAATCAGATCCAGATATAATAACGTTAACACACCGGTCTCCATTATATCATCAGTTAGGCGAGGTTGAGCTTGGTCAGTACTTAGGTGGGTGATCATTTGGGAAAACCGGGTGCTGTAATGTAAAATAGGAACGTTTTCCAACAACTAGAAATGATTTTCAAGATGACCACTCGACGTTCGCGATAATCAGCTACCGATCTGTAGCCACAATGAACAATCTAGAGCCGTTCGTTGTGTGCTGCGCTGACCAGATACTGACCGGCAATGGTATATCGATTCCAGATTTAAGATAGAGATTAGTAATCAAGCAGAGGGCCCATTTTAAGTAAAACTTTCATACATAGAAATTTGTAACGCTCTACTAAAAATTGAACAAATTATATATATATATATATATATATATATATATATATATATATATATATATATATATATATATATAATCTTTATAAAATCCAGTAAAACTTATTTCAGGGGTCGAGGAGAGGTAATATGCGTATTACTAGTTGTACTGACCAGGCGTTGTCCATTAGTGTTTTTACTTGCAATTTGTTTTTTGCCGTTCTTTTCTCCCAAACTATTATTATTTTTCTGTTCTAAACAAAGGGAAGTAAATATGTATTGAATAATACAGAGTTACGTCTTTTGTTTGCAAGATGGCGACCGTATGAAAATAATTCCGATTCGGTCAAAAGTATTAAATCGAATTGCATTTTATTGTTCTTAATAACATGCTGCAACGACTCACCAAAAGAATTGACGAACAATTATAATAATATGACAACGACAGCAGACATCTTAAGTTAGAAACACGAAGTCGCGTAATGAAAAACAAATAATGGAAAAAACACTCGAAAGGTTATTTTAAATGCAATCGAGAGGAATTGGAAATCACAACATTCCTTTGACCTAACATCAATGGGCAATGATAAATACGATTGATCAAATGTTTGAAACGGAATTTGATTTAGAATTCTGACTAAAATTAGTTGACAAATTTTAGTATTGACCGGACTTACAATGGGACAATTGAAATCTGGGGAAATGTGAGGCAAAAATAAGTAGTTATAAATATTGATAAACAAATTGAAAAGTTTAAGTCTAAAAACAGGGTCAAATCATAAATTTAAAATATCCTTTCGGAAATTGGAGACAAAACAACTATGTAGAATGGTGCAATTGATTGTGATATAAACTTGGAAAGAACAAAAAAAACAAAAAAAACTGATGAAGTTTTAACGTCAGATATAGACGAAGAAGAACCCAACTGGAGAAAACATACCCGAGAATGAAAGTTTACACATTACACCGGAAAACATTTAAACACCACACACGAAGATTTTAGTTAATGGGACATGCAAGCAATTACACCCGGAACAGATTGGCGTCAAAAGACGTATCAAATGTGAAATAAACAAAAGAAAACTATAGCAGCAGCAGCAGCAGCAGCAGCAGCAGCAGCAGCAACAACAACAACAACAACAACAACAAAAACAGCAAGAACAACAATAATAATAATAATAATAATAATAATAATAATAATAATAATAATAATAATAATAATAATAATAATTTAACACTCGAAAGGTTTATTTTACACACCATTGAAAGAAATTCGAAATCACAACATTCCTTTAACCTAACGTTAATTGACACTGATAAATACGATTCATCAAATGTTTGAAACGGAATTCGATTAAGAATTCTGATTAAAATTAGTTGATCGGACGAACAATTGGACAATTCGAATCTGGGGAAAAGTGTGGCAAAAATAGGCAATAATGAAATTGGGTTAAACCATAAATAAATAAAAAATATCGTTTCAGAAATTGCAGACAAAGGCTCTGGCGTAACATGACGTAAACGAGTGTTTGGGAAAAAACAAGAAAATATCTCAGAGTCGGAGAGAGACGAACAAGAAGAGGCAGGGGAAGACACAGGGGAGTGGCAGATTACGCACCAGGCCGAGAACCGTTCAGTCAACACGCAGGAAAATTTTAACTGACAGACACTGACGACACATACAAACAACTAAGTCCAGAATAGATCGTTGTCAAAAGACGTATTACATGGGGGGGATAAACAAAAGAAGTCAATTTACCAAAAATGGTGTGTCTGTTATTTATTCTACAACAGCTTACGAAACAATCGATGAAAGGGAAGCAACGAACATACGAATCGAGTTGTGTCCCTTACATCTTAATTGATTTTATAAGCCAGGACAATTAAAAACGTCACCGCGTTGTTCTACAACAGAATCAAATATTGATTTTTTTTAAGTAGAACGCAATCGATGACAAAAAGCGAGAAAAAGACTGACTTTATTTTTTAAATATTAGATTGGATAATTCGATAATGGAGATTTGGTATTTTTATTTTTGTGACGAAAACCCAGAATATTATTTAAAAGGAACATGGTGTAAAATAGCAGTCGTCTAGAAATGTACTAGAAAATATATACTCCCTCCAGTAATGCCTGGGAGGATGGTCCCATGGCAACAAATCAGATACTACACTACCCACAAGGAGGTGGTAATGCCTGGGAAGATGGTAGCATGACGACAGAACACACACTAAAGTGTCCCCAAAGAGGATAATGCTTGATGAGATAGTATCATAATGACAGAACAGATACTACACTACGCTCAAAAGAAGGAAGTAATGCCTGGGAGGATGGTATTATGATAACGGAACAGATACTACGATAACTCTCACCCCTAAACTGACCATTGAAAGATGGTGCAATAGTACATTAATAGAAGTAATAGTTTAGTTTCAGATTCAGACAGACAGATACAAAATCTCCATTAGTAATAGAAGTACAATATTACATTAATAGAAGTAATAGTATAATTTTGGCTTCAGACAGACATATGCAAAATCTCCATTGGTAATAAAAGTACAATAGTACATTAATGGAAGTAATAGTATAGTTTCAGCTTGGAATTTGTCAACCTTTCCCCTTTCAGATATGAGTAACGTAAACTTTTATATATAAAAAGTTAAGTAAGGTTTCCCTTTGAAATTTGAGTGAAAAACGAAATATGCATACATTATAGAAATGTCGGATGGATTTTAAGTTTTAAGCCTGACTGTAGGATATTATCCACTGACGAAGCCTGCTCACGAATATTTTTGTATATTTTGTATATCATACAAATATATGTTCTCGATATAGGCCGAAACAATTGTCTGTCAATAAAGTGTTTGTGATTTTATATATGAATATATGCGATGGACCCCCCTTATCCTACCCCCTTTTCTTTTATAGTATATGCTACCCTATTACTCCCCTCACACTCGTATGAATTGTTACATCCGGCCACCCGCCCCCTTTTTAACATACAGTCTGACGACCTGAACAATTCTAAATCAAACGATACAAAGCCAATTCTACAAATAGGCCGTTTTATTAACCTCTTAATTGAAGACATGCAGACGTTTTTTTTTTAAATATTATTTTAAATTTGATCATGTGACCTTTCAGTTTTGAATCTGTAGTTTTTCTTTTTTTCTCTTTCTTTTTTTAAATATGAACAACTAAAGAAAAGGCAGACTTTTCGCCTGAGTAGGTCTTAGTTTTTAATAACTACAGATAGAAACATCGTCATGTCAGTGTCGTATTTGTACATGTCTGTATCAATAAAAATATTAATATAAATATACATATATATTAATTAATATATAATGCTTAAAAAATGAACTTTCCCAAATTTATACCTACCAGCGACCATGCGCGATTTAAGTTCAATTTAAAAGAGACATTTGCACCGTTAGTCAACACAACATCAGACGTCATTTTTAGAAGACCAGGAAGGATTATTACGAAAAAAAAAAGGTTATCACCTTTTATTTGTCTAAAGCTCTGTCGAGACTTGTTACATCAAGTGAAATATTAAATATAAAAGTCAAGATGAAAAAGAAAAAAAATGTTTTTATTTTTGATTTTGATTTTAATAAAAAATATTTGCATCTAACACATGGTTCTTTGAAGGCATTTTGCCTCTTTCTTTATGTTTGAAATTCTAAAGATACTTAAAAAATGAACTTTCCCAAATTTATTTATTTATATATATATATATATATATATATATATATATATATATATATTTGAACGAAATATATTCAATCAAATCATGTCTCTGTGTTAATCTCTTTAGTCAATCTAATTAGTTTGTGTTTTTGTTCATATTCCTTTTTCCATTAATACCTATACATTGACACTTGTGCTACCAGACCAGGCTGTCTGAAAATATTGACTTCATAGTCCCAAATGCACCAAACATTGATGTTTTATTGTTTCTCTTTCTCTTTGCAAAATTCAATCATGTTCTGCAAAATCAAAATCAAAAACAAAAAACAACAATTTTCCTCCTCCTCCCCCCCTCCCTCTTGCGCACCACTCCCCCTCCCCATCCGTTCCTCCCTTCACTCAACCAAACACCATGAATAAATTCTTGAACATATAAAGAACTTGAAGCATAAACACTTGCCAAAATGACCGGATTCAGCATTCGAAAAGGGTTGATATGCCATAAAACAAAACAAAACAACCAAACCTATACATTGATGTATATGAAAATGTTCAAACTGTCTGTAATAACATCTGATTAAAAAAAAAAATAATGAAAAGTTTATACACTGATTGACTGTATATATAAAGACTGTGGTGCGTTTACAGCCATTATACACGGAACGGTTATGTTGCATCTACAGTGACTGTATACAGAATCACTTTTATAAATCGATTTAGTGTCGTCAAACACTGTTTTCTTCATCAGTTACCGGAAGGGGGATACACTTGTAATTGTTTTTTTTTCATGTATTATTTATTAATTAATTCATTCTATTTCAAATGTTATTAATCTTTATCGTTTTCTTTAAGTTGTTTCTATGACAGCAGAGTTTGATAATAATCCTAATAATTTCCTAACGTACAGATGTTTCTTTAAAAAAGAGTTTCTTAAAATGGTCCAAGGGAAGTAACTCTATTGACTTACTTTCAAGTAAATCTTGGCAAGAAGTATTCGAAACTAACGCATTACCTGTACATACCATGAGGTAAGTTTGTGGGGCTTTTGGTCCGGGTATATTTTATAAATAATCGGCCCTTCTTTAGTCCATGTTCCTATTTACTTGCCTCCCCATAAGGGCAAAGTTAGACGCAAGGTCGGTTTTTTATGTGGGGAAAACTCCAGTCCCCCAAAAGGATCGCTCTAGATTCGAACAAAAATAACAATTACCTCAGTCTAGAAGGATTTCTCGTTCATTGACCGAAGACAGAATAGACTAAGTGTAGCACCAGAACAGCTAGTCCATGTTGTTTAATGCTGACAAAGGGAGATAACTTGTCTCGATTTTTAACATTTGGAAATTAAATGTTTTTAATTTTTAAATATTAAGTATGACATGATTTACGATTTTTCCGCAAAAATATATCTAAATAAAGGAAAACAACGTTTTCAATTTTTAATGGAAGTTTGTGGTCACAGGGAAAGAGGAATATACGGAAAAGGTTAGGAAACTCGAAAGGACATGTTTCCGTTAAATTTGTTCGAATTCATGTGGAGTATTTGCTCGTATCGTTCTCTGTATTCGTGAACAATATGGCCATTTTTAACAAGAGCCAACAAAACTAAAAAGGGTAAAAAAAAAAACCAACAAAAAACAAAACAAATAGTCAACAAATAAATGTTACCAAAGGCAAGATAATTTACTCTTCTACCTACCTGGATAAGTTTATTTGTTGTTGTTTTTAAAAAACTTAATTTAAAACGTTTTCTGTATTTTTTAACAAACCTGGTGTCCACTCTGTTCAGTTAGAACGAAAAACAAAATTGCTGGCCATGATCATTGCACGAGGACCTTTGATAATCGCTCAAAAATCGAAAATTCAACAAAATACACGGTATAACACATCCAATAAATGTCACCAATCGTGCGAAAATGTAATGTTCTACCAGTATTTTGTTTAGTCTTCGAGTTTTGAGCGGTTATCGAGACTCCATTTGACTGTGTAATGTCAGCCATTTTATTTTCCATTCTAACTTAACAGAGTTATCATTTGTTCTGTATTAAACTAAAAAAAAAACGCTTTAAAATAAGTTAAAACGCAAAAAGCTTATCTAGGTAGGAAGAAGTTTAACCTATCTTGCCTTTGGTGACATTTATTTGTTGCATATTGTTTTTATTTCACTCCTGTTTTGCTTTGTTGGCTCTTGTTAAAAATGCCCAACAACATTAATATTGTTTCTTAAGGTTTTGTTCGTTAATACTGTTTGCGCTTCATTATTGTTTCTTATTACATTTTTGTTGTTGTTTCATTGTTTTTTGTTGTTGTTTCATTGTTTTTTTTTGTTTTATTGTTTTTTTGTTGTTTCATAGTTTTTTTTGTTGTTTCATTGTTTTTTGTTGTTGTTTCATTGTGTTTTGTTGTTTCATTGTTTTTTTGTTGTTTCATAGTTTTTTTTGCTGTTTCATTGTTTTTTGTTGTTGTTTCATTATGTTTTGTTGTTTCATTGTTTTTTGTTGTTGTTTCATTGTGTTTTGTTGTTTATTGTTTTTTTTGTTGTTTCATTGTTTTTTGTTATTGTTTCATTGTTTTTTTTTGTAGTTTCATTGTTTTTGTTGTCGTTTCATTATTTCTTAATCTTTGTTCAAATCAGTTGTTGAAATCTACCCCCCCCCAAAAAAAAATATTTAAAATTATTGTTTTTGTAAATAAAATGTTTGACAATCATTGTTTGTTTGTTTTTTTGTTTTTTAATGGAAAATGTTTGAAATCAATTGTTGTAAAATGCAAGTATGAAATCCAGATAAGTTATCTCCCTTTGTCATAAAAATGGTAAATAAACTATTTAAAAATATTTTCAAACTATAAAAAGTGGACTAAATTATTTGCTTTTTGCTTTATATGTGATTTAATTTTATAGTAAAACGGTAAAAGAGAAACAGTTTACTTCCAGTTTTGGATTTTGAAATAGACAAGCGGTGTTTATAAAAAGACTGTTATATTTTAGGCACGATGGCTTTTTTTTTAAAAAGTAGGCGAGGGCGATCACTAATTTTTTTTTTCGTCATTTTTTAAAAATTATTAACACATAAGAAAAGCAAACTTTTTATAATTAGACATTTTTTTTTCATTACAAATATCAAATAAAACTTTTTTTTATTGCAAATAATCAAATTTAACTTCTTTTTATCATTGGAATTTTTTTTGTTGTTTTTTGTTTGTATATATTTTTTGTTTTTAAATAGTTTATGTTGAAAATATTTTTAAATAGTTTATTCTTTATTGAAATGTTTTTGTTTTTGTTTTAAAATACTTTTTATATAGTTAATATTGAACATATTTTTAAATAGTTTATTTTTTCAAATAATCTAATAGATTTTTTTTATAAATAGAAATGTAACAAATTTTAAATATATTAAACATAATAACGTATCCAATACAGAATATTCCCGAAGAAATTCTATCCAATATAGAATATTCACAAATAAAATTGTCTTTTAACTGAAAGTGAAATTAAAAATTCCGCCAAAATCGAAGCGGCCGAAAATGGTGAGAGACTGTTTTTTTGTTTTTTTTATAAACACCGCTTGTCAATTTCCGCTTTAAAAACCGGAAACCGTCATCAAGTAGATTATTTCTCTTTTACGTTAATTTAATTAATTTGTTTATTTACAATATTCTATTAGACATTAATTTAGATACAGGTTTGTTTATTAACAGTATTCTTAATAAACAAACCTGTTTATTAAGAATAAGGAGGGCGTGTGGGGCGATCGCATGAGACGCCCCCTACCGTGGAATGGAGACTATTTTTTCATCCAATCAGGAAATCTGTTCTTTCCTATCGCCCGGTCTTGTATATTCCTGCAGTGGGAAGTAGGTAAATTCCAACTCATTCCCCTTTTTTACCCGTGTGTCCATACTTTACGGGAACCCTATGAATATACTTGTACTAAGACGAATTGGTAATTATGTAGTTTCCCGACCCATGTAATTTTATCGGAAAGACGATGTGCAGTGACTCAAAAATTGTATTTTTTAAAGATTATAATTTATTTCTAAAAATTAAAATATTTATATTTTTATAAAAATTTTAATTGTTTAGAATAAATTAGTTTTATATAACTCATTAAAAACTTTACTTTTTTAGCTTCGTCTTTACCTGTCTTTGTTCCAACTTTTTAGATCAATAGCATAGCGAACGCCCACTGCCACGAAAGAACTGTGTGTCGGCTAATTAACTAATGTAAAAAGTGTGTTTTTCTCTATTTCATACGTAATACTGAATTGATTTCAACGCTAATGCGCTCAGCATGTCATAATCTTTAAAAAATATATCGTATCGTTTTTCTGATGAAATTACATGGGTCTGGAAACTACATGATTACCGTCGAATTTCCTCTCCTAACCCTAACCCTAACATCACCCCTTTCCTAAACCTAACCCCTCTCCTAAACCTTACCCTAACCCTAACCCACTCCTCTCTTAACCCTAACCCTAACACTAACGCTAACCCACCCTTCTCGTAAACCTAACCCTAACCCCTCTCCTAAACCTTATCCTAACCATAACCCCGCCCCCTCTCTTAACCCTAACCGTAACCCTAACACCACCCCCTTACCCTTACCCTGAACCTAAACCTAACCCTTAGCCTAAACCTAACCCACCCCCTCTCCTAAATCCAGACATACCCGATTCCCTGTTACACACTTTGAAGACGAATTTGTTATTATTTACTCGCAGATGTTAAAAATAAATATTGGATGGTTAACGGCGCACCCACCGGGCGTGCTGCGTTTGGCTGACAAACAGAGCGATGAGATTCTTTATAGCGTGAGTGAAAATGAAATGCAAAGAGAGAGAGAGAGAGAGAGAGAAAGAGAGAGAGACAGAGAGGGAGAGATGGGGAGAGAAAAAGAGAGGGAGAGAAAGAGAGAGAGAGAGACAGACAGACAGACAGACAGACGGACAAAGATAACGAAAGAGAGTGAGAAAAAGTGAGTCAGAAAGAGCGAGTTTTAAAGAGAGAGAGAGAGAGAGAGAGAGAGAGAGTTAGAAAGAGAGAGAGAGTTAGAAAGAGAGAGAGAGAGTTAGAAAGAGAGAGAGAGTTAGAAAGAGAGAGAAAAAAGTGAGAGAGAGAGGGTGAAAGGAGAATAAGAAAGAGAGTGATAAAGAGCAAGAAAAAAATGAGAAAACTGGGAGAAATAAAGAGAGAGAGAGAGAGAAAGAAAGTAAAGAGAGAGTGATTGAGATTGGAATAAAGAGAGAGAGAGAAACGGGGGGAGAAAGTGAGTAAGAAAAAGAGAAAGGGTGATAGAGAGCAAGAAAAAAATGAGAAAAGTGAAAGTAATCAAGAGAGAGCGATAGATAGATAGATAGATAGATAGATAGATAGAGGAGAGAGCGAGTGAGGAAGAGAGAAAGAGAGAAGTATGGGTGAAAAAAGTGTTTTAAAAAAGGTAAAAAAAAAGAAGTGAATGCGAGAAACGTGATAAATAAAAATAAAAATTCAGAGCGTGAACGGTAGAGAGTATTCTTCGATTTACATGTTTTACGGCAGATCAACCCTTTTAGGTCATTTAATGTCGAAGCACAATGTCTAGTTTCAACGATTCAGTGGTTATAATTAATTGAATACAAGTTGTTTTTTTACCTACTAGCAAAAATATGCTCCCTTTTCCGGTCGCATATTTTTGCTAGGCTGGGAGGATTATAGAATTGTGAAAGAACTACATGCAATACGTAGTTAAAGCAAAACAAATTGTTTTCGACTATTAGAATAGTTTCCAACGCTATTGATAATGTTTATCCATTGATTTATTGATTTTTTTTTATTATTGCTTATGTTTGAATTCATGTTTTGAAACATGATGTGAATCAGAAATCACTGACGTCACGCCAAGGCGATAGTTATTTTGTTAAGGTAATGTTTTATGCGCTATTTATAAGAAAGTTCAAATAGGTCAGTTGGTAGAACCTCAGACTGAAGATCACAAGGTTTTGGTTTCGATTTCCGATCATGGCACCTGTTTTATTTGTTGGGAATTTGTTTACTATTAATGCAATATTCTCCATTTCTAAAAGATTTATGATATTTCTAAATGAGACAAATTCCGTAATGTATTTATTACGTTAAAAAAAAGAGTGTGACTGATGAACAGACGGACAAAATCTTTATTTATATAAGATAACTAAGACGAGAGTGGGGGACTGAGGGTTCATGCCTTTCTCAGCAATATTTGTGCATAAACAAGCACAAATTTGGTGACTGATAGAGTAAGATAGCGTGTGTTGGAGGGAGAGGGAGAGAGAGAGGGGGGGACGAGAATGATAAATGAGAGAGAGAGTAAAATAGACAGAAAGTGCGTAAGAGAGAGAGAGAGAGAGAGAGAGAGAGAGATTGATAAACAGAGAAAGAGAGAGGAGAGAAAGATAGAAGGAGTGAGAAAGAATGATGAGAAAACGAGAGAGAAAGTGAGTAAAAGAGATAGAGAGTGAATGAGAGAGACAGCGATAAAGAAAGACAGAATGAGGGGACAGAGAGAGAGAGAGAGAGAGAGAGAGAGAGAGAGAGAGAGTAATAAAGAAAGAGTGAGAGAAAGAGAAAGTTATATATATATATATATATATATATAGAGAGAGAGAGAGAGAGAGAGAGAACTGAGAAGAGTGAGAGGGCAAAGCTCTCACTAGATTGAGCACTTTAGGTAAGTTAACAACAAGTCGTTATTTATTGTGTAATGCGATACTCTATTTAGTTCTGTTGACCGCTTGCTAGATGGCCGCCGAATTTGCCATTTAGACGTTAATTCACTCTCCCATTTCCAGACAATGCGTTGTGGGCACATCGGCACGTGCTCCGACTATGAAGTCAAATATAACTTTCGGATTGGGGTTCGAAGAGTGTGACCAGCAGGGATTGTCTCCTCCCACACTGATGATTGCAAGTTTGGGATGAAACACATGTGTATATGGGTTAATTTAAAAATGTTATTGATATATATATATATATATATATATATATATATATATATTATTCTCTCTCTCTCTCTCTCTCTATATATATATATATAGAGAGAGAGAGAGAGGGGGGAGAGGGTAATAAAGTGAGTGGTCGACCATTGTTGAGGGCTCCTTACGCCTTTCCTTACCATTGATCCTCACCTTACAATGCTTAATGTTTAGCAAGAGGATGCATCAAGTACCATATTTGAATCTTGTGTATGCCTCAACAGAGGATTGAACCTCGGTCTCTCGACCCATTAGCAAACACTTTAACCACTAAACCAAATGGGAGGGAGAAGATAACACTTGACATATATTTGGTATAATACCGCATTCTCTGTAAAAATATATATCAAGAAAGCATTCATTTTGTCTCGGGGGAATTGTTGCTGTCGCTTGCTTTCGAAAACAGAGAACTCAAATGAAATGATACATCATGTCTTAATGTCTAGATATCATCATTATCTACATCATAGATAATAGAATATTTTGACACGCTATTATTTATTATTATCCGGCTTTGCCAGCTCGCTACCGCTTCGCAAAGTTCGCTACTTAAAATACTTGAGACAACAATTTTAAATCATAAACATTTCATAGGTTTGTTGTAAACACTATGCAAATACCTTCGCCGTTATCCACGTAAATATAAAAACATTGACATTTATTCATATAAATATAAAAACATTGACATTTATTCATATAAATATATAAACATTGACATTTATTCATATAAATATAAAAACATTGACATTTATTCATATAAATAAATACGAACATTTTTGTAATTTTGATACAGATTTATCCATGTATCCTTTTTTATTATTAAATCACTTTAATTAATTACTGTTAATATTGACGAAACTATAGGAAGAATAGAACAATGAAATTACAAATGAATAACACCAAACATTAATTTATTATGAACTGTTTTACAAATAGTTATGCAAATTAGGCATACAAAGAGCTGTGTTTAGGGGTTTCGTCTCTAGTATATATACAGTATTTCAGAAGATTATGTTGTATTATTGATCGGCCTTTGTTCAGATGGATATACACCCCATAAACTGGTATCGTCTTGGCCTTTGGGGCTTGATTTACGCCGGTTTATGGGTCTGTCCTGTGCAGTTCTAGGAGCTACACCCTCCCAGGCTTTGCCTCCCCTCTTTGGGGAGGAGTAAGTTTATTGCTTACTGTCTGAGGCGCCCCTACCGGGGAACGCCGACGGGGCTGCCCAGGCAATTTTTAATGGCCAGAGTGGTCACCTTCTCGGGCGCTGGCTTTTCAAGTCCCACTTTCCCGACCCGACCTTGGGTAACATCTTACCTTGTGGGAGTAAGATACAACTGGACTTGTGCCTAACCTCCTGGGGAGGTAAATAAAATGTTGTATTATTGATGTAAATAACAGTAACCCGTTTTTATGGTAATATAGAAGTGATAAATGAAAGAAACTTTGGTCGTATTTATTCATTTAGATTATTGTTTGATTGATTTTTCGATTTCAAAGAAAACTTGTATCAAAAGAATTGGAGATATCTGGACATTCAGACTTTATGAATTATCTCGCTTGATTTCCATCTTTTCGAAAGCCAAAATAATTTATCCGAGACAAAAAAGGAAATTTCGTAATGTATATTTACGGTAAACACCTATATCAGTTACGTAATTATGATCTATTTTCTTTTTCGCTTGAAAGTTCTCATTCGCGGAGCGATTGGTGTGTTTTTCGGTCAGATCACTTTTGCGTTAGAAGGCAACTTCCGCTCACAAATTTCCCCGCAATTTATGAACAGTCAACCTTTGAGCGTCATATTGACATGACGTCATATTCTTCGCTCACCTCTTGCTATGACTTGAACGAGAGGCGAGATAAAAGACCCGAACTCAATATTACTTCTATAGTACATGCATGTCTTCTGACTCAACATATTTTGTGTTCCTGTTTTTTATAACTCTTTTCAGACCATGTTTGTTGTGTTGATGAAACTGTTTGAATAAAATTGATTTGAACTGTAGAGGAAAAAGTTTGTCCTCTTAACCAAAACTTAGTAACCCGTTTCTTCATATTCAACACGGCCAGAAAGATGGATATCCATGCAGCATCCCTACTACAAAAGGACGATCATGACATCTTCTCTCTCACTACAGACCTAATATTTGTTTAAGTGATATTTTTACTCAAGAAAATGACATGAATCATGATTTTAGCACAAAATAAAGTTTGTTGGGAGTAATATCGAAACAATTCGAACTTGAATATCGAAACAATTCGAACTTGAATATCGAAACCAATTCGAACTTGAATATCGAAAACAATTCGAACTTGAATATCGAAACAATTCGAACTTGAATATCGAAACAATTCGAACTTGAATATCGAAAACAATTCGAAATTGAATATCGAAACCAATTCGAACTTGAATATCGAAACAATTTCAACTTGAACATCGAAACAAGTCGAACTTGTATTATTGCCATCACTGCAAAATACTATTAATTATTGTTTTATTCGTTACCCCCCCCCCCCAACCCCGTCGACTTGTTATCAAGCGATGAAACAGATCAAAGGCGTCATTAAAGTTTTTATTGCAGTCAGTGACTTGAGCGTTCTATTTCTTTGGAAAGATTAAAGAAAGTTGAAATACATTTGAGTTAGGGGTACGAACGATTTTGACACCATCTGAGTGCAGGTCGGGGGGGGGGGGCGAGAGAGAGAGAATTCAAAATGTTTACTAACTGACCTGAGATAATTACTAAGGCCATTTTAAATAGTACACTGCTATCTTTCTGTTGAATAAAAACTCCGAAAATTAGCACTCTAGATAGGGGAGGTAAGTTGCCCAATCAAGGTTTCAGAGTACAGTCTATCCTACTATTTAATTCATATAACTTTGGGGAGGATATATGTGGATTCATACCGTTCTTAAGTGTATTAGTAAAAGTTATGTTGTTTTTCTTCTCTTAGACTAGATAGTCTGCTTGACTGGATAGAAGTATGTATGTATAATACACAATTTAGGAAAACTCGGCAACTGAAAATTCGTCAATGGAAAATTCGGCAACGGAAAACTCGGCAATTTTGGCCAAGTAGGAAAATTCGGCAATTATCGAATAAATATCGATTGAAAATAGATTTTAGAACCGTTTATTTACAAAAGATATACTTGTAAATACGGGACTACTCCCCCCCCCCCCCCAGTGAAGAATATTTTTTATATTATTTTTTTGGTACTTATGCAGTTTACGAACCGGGCTATTTTTAGATAAGATTTTCAAGTTAAATTAAATTTTTACGATATCTTTTGTTTATTAAATTGTTAGGTGAAAGTACAGAATAGTTAACAAAGCCCCCCTCACTCCATGTTAAGAATGGCTTTCTAAATAATGTTATTTCAATCCGGTTCGTAATTACGTTACGAAATTAAAGGTTTGGACCGGGTTATTTTTTACATAAAATTTTCAAGTTAAATTCAATTTTTACGATATCTTCTGTTTATTAAATTGTTACGTGAAAGTACAGAATAGTTAACAAAGCACCACCACCCCATTCTCCCCATGTAAAAAATCGTTGTCTAAATAATGTTATTATTTCAAGCCGGTTCGTAATCAAGTTACGAGATTAAATCCATCATAATTCATTTAGATTTCTTCGTAAACAAGTCAGCCATTTTAATTGACAAAACATCAATTACTTCGTGTGTGTGCAAAACTTGAAAGGAATTTATAAACTATCGAGTAGAAAGTCATTTAAACTGGCTTTAAATTCTTAGAAAATTTCCATGTATTTAAAAAAGCAAAATTGTTTTCTTGTTCTCAGGAAACGAAAATTTACGTATAATCCTATACTTCGTCCGACATGTTCTCCTATAACTCTCAAAATATTAGCAAGATTTTGTCAAATATTATCTTACGGTCTTACACTTAAAGTGACATCTCAACCCATATTGACGAGATCCTTTGATGCCCACCCCTATCCTTCGACCACTCATTGGTAGAATAGAACATTTATGAAAGAAGGTATATTTTTTTTATTATGGAGCGTTGAAAAAGAGCCGCTCCTTTTTTATAGGAGTTGGAGCAGGAGCGGCTCCTTTTTGAAAATGTGGAGCGTAAGAGGAGCCAGCTCCAATTTTGGGCGTTGGAGCAGGAGCGGGAGCAGCTCCAAAAGTAGTGGAGCGCGTAAAGCCCTGGTTACTACATGGTCATCTTCAAATCTAATAATCATAAACACTTGAGAGAGAGAAAGAGAGAGAGAGAGAAAGAGAAAGCGAGAGAGAGAGAAAGAGAGAGAGAGAAAGAGAGAGAGAGAGAGAGAAAGAGAGAGAAAGAGAGAGAGAGGGGGGATATATCGCGCAGAAAGGGAATTTTGAATTTTTTCTGTTTTTAAAATTTAACTGGCTTTACAAATTCACTTTTGATAATTCAAGCAACCTAACCCGAGCTCAATGAATGACCCAACAGGTCACAGTTTTTTTTAGTATCATTTATATACCCTCCATCAAACATAACAAGAAAAGAATTACGCTTCGCAAGTGTTTGCACTAGCTATTTATCTAGATATCTTACTAAAATATTCATATAAAATCCTAGAATTATGTCAGTAATTTAATTTTTCATATATAAATTATTATTATCATTTCTGATGACCTAAAGAAAAGAAAAAACAAGCAGTTGCCTTTTATTATAGAATTGAGTATTTCTTTCCAAATTCATTTCAGGCGACGAGGTAATTATAAGGTGTTTTGTCTGATGCTATTTGCTTTCTCGCTTCTCCTCACCACTTGAAATGGTTTCTTCCAGGCATAGAACACGCAGGTGTTTTACTCGCTAACATTTGCATGATATGTGGATATATTTGTATATACAGGATTCACTCTTAAACTAATTAACCTATTATTATGAATTGTAGAACACAGCTGCTGGGCGTAACGGGTCCAAATCTGGGCTATATTTAGTTTAATTTAGTTTTATGCAAAGAGGATAAAAAGTGATGTAAGTCCTGCATGAAAATTCAAATACCTCCAATTTTTATGAAATAGGTATGAGGCATCAATTAATAAAATGTTCCCCTAATTTCAGTTTATTTGGAATATTTTAAAGAGTTATAGGGGGGGGGGCATAATATGGGCCCCATTTGAAAAATCAAATATTTCAGATTTGCATTCAATTTGATCCATAGTCATTAGATAGCAATGAAGCAAGATTGCTTGAATTTCAATTTTTTCTTAAGACATTGTTATATCCACATAATTTGTCCCATAAAGCATGAAAAGAAGAGTAGGGGGCTTGTTGACACATGTTCCCCTACAACAAAAAAGTATGGTGCAATTCGTCAAGAAGCGAACACATATTACCAGATGTATTCAAGAGCCGAGAGATCATTCCACGAAGTTTGCGGAGGGCGGAAGTAGGGCAACCAATCAAATTGGAATAAAACCCGTTGCTAGGCGAACGAAAGGCCCTAGAGAATAGCGGGAAAACCCCAACAAGTGGAAACACGAGGAGACAGAATTTAGGAGCGGATGAGTGGGGACATGTCAAGATTTGGTGCTCACACAGAAGTCAAATCGAACCAATATATCCCCGCACCCCTAAAAAAAAATCAATGGGGATTCAAAATTTATCGACTAAGAAAAATACAGCAACGATCTTACCGCTGTCTATCGGACATCACAAGGAAAACGCCAGTCCGACAAAGTTGGCCACATTGACGAAGTCAACAGTTTCTTTTCTGGATACGAGATTACATATATTTCGCAACACTAAAAAACTATCCGCGAAAGACGGATATCAGAATCTAACATTCTGTGATAATATCTTTCATATAGTCGTCAACTCGACACTAAAAAAAACTATCCGCAAAGGACGGACATTAGAATAAACAATTCTGTGATAATATCTTCCACACAGCATGTCAACTATCACACGAAAAAACACTATAAAAGGAACGTGTCTCATGAAAAAAAAATCTATATTTTAATTCGTCTAAATTTGAACTTTCGTATTTGCCAATTTTCTTTTACTCCTGACTGATCAACAATTCTCGGTCTTAACAAAATCAGTCCCTCTATCAAATACTCCCCTAGAGCAGAGCAGAACTTTTAATTGATCATTTTGAAACAATAAACATTTGTTATGTTTGCATAATATCGCCTTTGTTGATTCTTGCAAGTGTCTTATTTTCTATGTTTATAAATTGTGATTCTAATGTGTCGCGTTCTTTTTTCTCGCATAATTACTTGCTTGTCTTCCTTTCATCGTTTTAATGAGAAAAAAAAGTCGTTTTCACTAATAGCGAGTCTAACATGTGATTCGCAGGCCCCGATTAAAACACAAAGCATAGGAGACGCGTAGTGTGAGAGGAGCGGGAGTGTTTCTAACCTTACACATTATTAACATTCGTGGCGGATTTACACATTTGTAACATCGGTATATAATTATCACATTTATAACAACACCTTAAACTTAAGTCTTAAATTTTAGACATTTTCTAGAATCAAAATCATGTAATGGATTTTAATCAAAATTAGGATAAGGATCATCGACACAAGGTTTAGTATCATATTTTGATTTTAATCTTCGCAAGAGAACATCAAAGTGGTGCAAAACTGTTCTGCCCGGGGAATTATTTTACCAGTCCTGGGACGGGTATTCTTATAGTATATTTATATACAAATAAATACACATTGGTATTTATTACAGAGTGCATGTTTGTTTGATCGAGTGGTTATGGCAGATTTAGCATTTATCGGTTATTTGTTATTCGTGTTGTCTGATTGTAATAATAATGAAACAACACCGAAAACGGGGAGGAATTGTAAAACAATAATGAAGATGATTTTTTTTTTAATGAATTATATGAGTGTTTGTTGTCTTTCTTTTCTAATCCCCAACATACCTAACTTTCTGGCAGATCTAATAAAATATGACAGGTTCATTTCGGTTGCGTAACGAAACAAAACCAACTCACCTGATTATTAGGTTGTCAAGTTGTTATACTACGTATTAACCTATCACGGCATATTCGGAGCATTCGGACTACCGTGCTTCTACATTCAAATACACATAGAAGCACAGTATTGATTTACTCCTCTCCAGGAGTTAGGCACAAGGCCAGTTTTTATCTTACTCCCACAAGTAAGATGTGACCCAAGGTCGGGTCGGGAAAGTGGGGTTTCAAAATTGCCTGGATATCCCCGTCGGCATTCCCCGGTAGGGGTGCACAAGGAAGTAAGCAATAAACTTACTCCTCCCCAAAGAGAGGAGGCGAAGCCTGGGAGGGTGGACCTCCTAGAACTGCACAGGACAGACCCATAGACCGGCGTAAATCAAGCCCCGAAGGCCAAGACACTACCAGTCTATGGGGTGCAGTATCCATCGGAACAGATACTACACTTTGATCTTAGCCAAAAGGCCAAGAAGCACCGTAGCCCCAATGCAATGGTCTACCAGAAAGTTCTTTCTGTTTTTAGGCATATCTTTTAATTGTGTATTCAGGTTAGATTTATCAGTTATTTACCTTTGTTGTTTCTTTTACTATTGGATCATCCATTATCAAGGCCAAGAGCCACTCGAGGATACAGATTAATGAGACGGAATGATTGTCAGTCGAAAGATGAGAAACACTATGGGAGTACTAAGATTACTCAATGGTATGAACTGCGTTTTATTACTTATGGGACGGTTTATGACAAGAATTGATTGAGATTGTATTTGAAGACGAGAAGGTTGTAATCAGGAGGGAAGCAGGGCCGCGGTAATATGTTCAACCAGCGGGAAGCCCATGCTATTTTATTACAGTGATAAGGAAGCAGCACTGGACGATTAAATGAAGTGTTATGAATATGATATTATTAAAAGAAACAAATAATAAATAATCAAATTAAGTGTCAATGTTATAGATGGAGAGGGATGCACGAATTTGCGAGGTTCGCCTTATTATCATTCTGTCAACCTAGGGACGGCTCCATTGGCAATCAGACCCTTCTTAGTTAGAATGAAGTAATATTGTTTTAATACTAATGAGTCACCACTTACAGAGGCAAAAAGACACTCGAGAATAAGGGTTAATAAGATTGTCAGTTGGATGCTGGACTATATTATAAGAAGGTTAAAAACGATGGACGGAAAGGACAAAAATTGATTACTGATGAGGACGGCTTGACAAGCATTTATTGAAATTGGACATTAAGGCGACCACATAGTCTACAGAGAAGTAGTCCCACGGGAACGTGTTCCACATATAAGGGTTAATAAGATAGAATGATTGCCATCCGAAAGATGAAGACACACTATGGGAGTACTAACATTGATCAATGGTATGAACTGCGTTAGAGTACTTGTGATGCGGTTTATGACAATAATTTCTTGGAAAGAAACTTTGTTCATGGAAACTTTGGTTTTAGATACACAAATGAAGATAGGAAAATTTATTACAGTGAAAGTAGAGAGTCGAGTTTTTGTTGTGAATTTTTAGGGTGGTAAAGCAGAGATTGGAGCTCAGTCGGGGACCTACCATGAATATAACGATAGATTAGAGAAAGACTAGCAACGTCTCTTCTGTGAGAAAGGAGATGTAGGGAAGAGAAGATAGCATTCCCCACTAGATTGCGAAGTCTATTTTGTTCTGTGTCAAGGAAAAAAAAAAAGAGAGTGCCCTGAGCAGAACCTCTTCAGGTGTGACAGCCACACACCATCTTAGGCCGTATCAAGTTTTTTTTATACAGGTAGGGGATCCAATCAGGAGTCAGGTATTCTCTGGAGAAGTAGAAGTGACCAACCATTTTTCCAGCGACCTTAACAACAGATGCAGGTCCCGAGTGAAGGTCAGTCGTTGGAGATTATCAAAGGAGGGAGCTATTCATTTTAATTGGAGCAAAGTGAGGATCTGAGCGTTGGTGGTGAAAGGAGAGAAGCTTAATTTTAGACATGTTAAAGGTAACAATGGTTCGGCTCGGTCCTAGGAGGTGCATCCTCCTATGCATTACCTCCTCTCCCGGAAGTGAGTATTGCTGGCAGGTTCATTCATGACTATTTTTCTCTTCCGATGGGATGAAGGAAGATTGCCTTTCCCATCTTCCGGCCTTGTGTCACATCTTGCTTTAGTGGGGGAGCAAGTTAACCCACTACCCGAGGTTCGTTTTCGCATCATTCTGGCAACCTAGGAACTGGCTTGAACAACCAAACCTTTTTTGTCGGGATGAGGTATAGTTCGGCTCGGTTTGAGGCGGTGCAGCCTCTCAGGCATTACCTCTTCCATCTCATTAACATTTATCTTTGAGTGGCTTTTCCCTTTGATAAGTGGTGACTCATTAGTAAAGCAAAAGCAGACAATGGGATTCAGCACTTGGTGAAGGAGGACACAGGGTTTCTCATTCATTCTCGGGCAACGCAGGGTTACCCTACTCGTTGTATGTAAAAAAAAAATCGCTATTTATTTGTGTGCCACGTGGAGAATTCTTAAGTGATTACGAAGATTTTAAATGGGCAGATAATAGCAAGTCATTCTTGGCAAGAATTACAGTTTATTGGTCAAAGTTGATGATTATGGATCGTTCGTGTAACTGACCCAGAGAAAATTAGTTGGGTTTGAAGTGGACACTACTCCAGGAAAGAGACGACAAGGGTGAGAGAGAAAGGTCAGAAAAGGGAGAGAAAAATAGAGAGAATGAGAAAGTAAGGAAAAGAGAGAGGTGAAGAGAGAGAAGGGTAAATAGATCAAGAGAGGGATAGCGAAAGAGAGAGAGAGAGAGAGAGAGAGGGGGTGAGAAAGAGGGAAGGGAAAAGAGATATGGAGAAGGAGAGAAAATGGAGTATAGTTAGAGAGAGAGAGAGAGAGAGAGAGAGCGATGGGGAAAATGAGAAATAGAAAGATAGAGAAAGATAGAGAAAGAGAGAGAGAGAGATAGATAGATAGATAGATAGATAGATAGATAGAGAAAGAGAGAGAGAGAGAGAACCAAGCAAAGAAAATGTTACGAGATGGAGAAAAAAATAGAAACGAGAAAAGAAAAGAAAAGAAAAGAAAAAAGAAAAAGAAGTAAAAGAAAAGAGAAAAGAGAAAAGAGAAAAGAGAAAAGAGAAAAGAGAAAAGAGAAAAGATGAAGTGACTCACCTCCGAGAATTCCAAATGAAAAATAGAGATAATAAACATCTGTGGCAAAGATGCTGATGATGAAACCGACGGCAGTGATGATGCTTCCGACCACGCTCACTTTCCGACAGCCGTAGACGCTGGTCAAAGCTCCGGCCAATGGACCTAGACAACAAAAAGACAACAACAACAAAAGAATGAATGAGTTTCGACTTTGCTTTTTTGAAAATTCAGTTTTAAAACAAATGTATTTTATTAACCTCCTCTCCAGTAGGTTAGGCACAAGGTCGGGTGTGGTTTCGAAAAGCCAGCGAACTACGATTCTCGCGCTCTTGCCTACAAACATACCTGAGCAACATCGTCTGCATTCCCCGGTAGGGTGGCCTCAAGCGATTAGCAATAAACTAACCTCTTCTCAAAGAAAAGGTAAAGCCTGGGAGGATGGACCTCCTGAGACTGAACAGAACCATACATCAGCCAGACAGCAACGAAGCTACTGTCGGACTGATTGTCGAGGACGTATGCCAGACTGTGCCAGGATAAATGTGCATGTGTGTAAGTGTTCTTTTCGTATCTAAACAGTTTAGTATATATATATATATATATATATATATATATATATATATATATATATATATATATATATATTAGAGAGAGAGAACGAGAGAGAGAGAGAGAACGAGAGAGAGAGAGAGAGAGATTTCTCTTCAAATGAATCATCCTGTGGAAGTATTGAAATAAAGACGAAACGTTGATGAATACATAAATAATGTTGGGTTTTGCTTTTTCATTTTCCATATATATATATGTGTATGTTTGTGTGTTGTATGTGTGTGAGTGTGTGCGTAATATCGTCCTTTGAGAAAATAAAAGGAAAAACAATTAAATACAGAAAACTGCACCTCCCTGCCTTTTTATTAGTCCGGCATTTATTTGGAGATTTAGAAGCACGTATTCATTTCTCTTTACTATCGGGGTCACCACTTATGTATTGTGTATTTTATCTTTTTTCCTCATTGGTTGGTGATAATTTTCGGAGAACCTTCCTCTTTCATCAGTAAAATAGGAAATGCGAAATCCGGTAGAAGTTCATCCGTTAGTTTCAAACACATACATATGTTAAAAACAGGTGGAATGTTTAAAACATTATACGAGTCTCAACTGTTTTTATTTTTTATTCTTGTGTGGATTTGTAATTTGTCCAAGTCAGGTTCTAAATAAATTTTATAGTGAATTATTCACGTATGCTTCGTGTGTAGACATGTATATGTGATATCGGCCTTTGAGAAAAAATTAAATACAGACAACGGCTTTTCCGCATTGGTTTTGATATCTAGAAGCACGTATTAATATATTTTTCTATTTTTCCCATTATGGCGATAGTGGTAATTTTCAGAGAACCTTTCTCCTTCATTAGTCAGTTATGAAATGTGAAAACTGGTAGAAATTCATCAGTTTGTTTCGAACACGTACATTTGTTTAAAAAATGTATATTCGAGTCTCAACTGTTATTAATGTGTGAATTTGTAGTCAGGCCAGGTGAGATTCCAAAAAGATTTTATAGTAAAGTAGGAACGTTTATGTTTTTGTCTTTTAAGGGAAGTGGGATCTGATCAACTCTGCTGGGAAGCCATGAAATTAAATACTGTCTTGTTTTTAAATTCCCGAAACAGTTTTTCATGGTAAACAACTGATGATCCCTTAAATAATGTTAGAAGCAAACTAATATAATAACTGTAAAAATTAAATTGACTTACATGAGTGATTTTCCACTGAACGACTTCGGATTTTAGGGTTTTTTTCTTTTTTTTTCCTTATATAGTTTTAATGGTTGAGATACTTCCGAGACTATATATATATATATATATATATATATATATATATATATATATATATATATATATATACAGGGTGGGCAAAAATAAGGGTCCTATTTCTAAAAATTCATAACTTTTTTATTTATTGATTTAAAAAATTTTTTTTTTTAGAATAAGTAAAGGACCCCTTCCGAAGCAAGCATGAGCCGTATTAGCCCTAAGGAACGTACCCTCATTTAGAAAACATTATTTTTGCTTAAAAAACTCAAAACAGTGTAAAAAACAATACTTTAGTTTTGTAAGTTTTAAGAAGTGTTTTTCGGCTAAAATTTGTTTTGTTTATTTCAAAAAATCTCGGAAGGGTCAGTCTACACACACATAAAGTTTGGTGAGTTTAACTTTTATTTTGTGGAAGTTATTCAAATTCAAGTTATTCAAATTTAAAGATAGGACTCTTATTTTGGCCCACCCTATATATATATATATATATATATATATATATATATATATATATATATATATATTATAGTCATAAGATAACAAATTTATGATATCTATTTATATCTGTTCTAAGAATTCAACATCAACCACAGTTATGTGTACGATCGTTTCCGAGACGAAATGGACATTTATTTATACCAAGTATCTTCATCAACACAGGGTATAGATACCAAAAGTCCAAAGTCAAACAAAGCAGAAAAATTCACAGTATTGTTCACCCTCAATTACACAGCAATTCGACAAGAGCAAACCCAGACATAGAAAGGAACATAATTGAAGAAAAAGAATATCAAAATTAGAAAATGCAGACATTATTAAGAAATTATAATTTAAAAAATTACAAAATTAAAAGAAATTAAAAAAAATTATTTAAAAATTAAAAAATTGATAAAAATTCAAAATTTATCAAATTGAAAAAAATTCTTAAAAAAAAAAAAAAATTAAAAACATATCTTTATAATTTGTTTAAAAAAACAGCAACATAAAAATAAAATCTTGCATTTACACTAAATAATAGTAATTATAATAATAATAAAATAACAATAGAAATAATAATGATAATACGATATTATAACAGTAACACAAAATTAAAAATGAATGCCCCCATCTCACTTCAAACGTACTTGATCTGAATAACTCTATCTCCTTGAATGGAACTTCATACAAAACCGGATGTCCGATGCCTAAACTCACCACATGCTCTGAATCTTCGCATTTGTTTATACAAACTCTCTTCGCCTTTTCAACGGTAATTTTCTTTGCTTTTATATCTTTCACATTTTTATATATGTTGGCATTACAGAAACTGTTACTCACTTATTTGTTGGATTCCCTCGGACGATAAGACTACATGTTTGAAAATCAATGTATTAAGGAATGAAAAATGTTTGTTTTTTATAAAATCTTTGTTTTGAACAATTGATGATTTAATAAATGTTGCCCTTTATCCAATTTTTATTTTCATCACTTATCTACTTATGCTATTGCTCTATCTTGTATATCGAACACTGACTATTCAAGATAGGAGATAATTTAAAGATATACTTGTTATCTTTATTTTCTCACTTCACTTATATATATATATAGTTGTGGTGGTGATGGAGCGGTGGTGGTAAAGTGGCAGTTGTGGTGTTGATGGAGTAGTGGAATAAAACGCAGTTGTGGTACTGATTGAGTGATGATTGTAAAGTGGCAGTTTTGGTGTTGATGGAGTGGTAGTTGTGGTTAAGTGGCAGTTGTTGTGATGATGGAGTGGTGGTGGAGTTGTGGTGGTAAAGTAGCAGGTGTGGTGGTGGTAGAGTGGTGGTGGTGGTGGCGGTGGCGTGCTTGTGGTAAAGTGGCAGTTGTGGTGGTAGTAGAGTGGTGGTGGTAAAGTGGCAGTTTTGGTGTTGATTGAGTGGTGGTGGTGGTGGTGGTGGTGGTGGTAAAGTGGCAGTTTTTGTATTGATGGAGTGGTGGTGGAGTTGTGGTGGTAAAGTGGCAGTTGTGGTAAAGTGGAAGCTGTGGTAGTGGTAGAGTGGTGGTGGTAAATTGTCAGTTGTGATGTAATGGTGTAGTTGTGGTAAAGTAGCAGTTATGGTTGTGGTAGAGTGGTGGTGGTAAAGTGCATGTTGTGGTGGTGGTAAAGTTGCATTTGTAGTGGTTGTGGTAAAGTGGCAGTGGTGGTAGTGGTGGAGTCGTGATGGTAAAGTGACAGTTGTGGTGTTGATCGAGATGTGGTGGTAAACTGACGACTCGATGTGACATGTTTTAGCACTCTTGGATACAGAACACCACTTTCAATAGAGATGTGGGCAACCTACACGTGGACTCTTTTGTGAGTAACGGATCTTATCTAGGGAACTAATACTGAAACAAGAAAGCAAGCAAGTCCAAATATTGAAACTTTTTGACTCGTTCGATTTGTGTGTTAAAGTGTGCCCGTGCGTGCGCGCATGTTTACTGAACCTTAAATGCATGAAAAGGTAGCCCAAAGTTGGTATTAATGTTTGTTTCTATAAAAAAGTGATTCTTAGACTGGCTTCGTCCTTAGTTTAAATTGCCAAAGAGACTTGTTATCTTTTAAGTTGCCTTGTGCTATCACCTTAAAAATGACCTCAATTCACATCGTGTTTGTGCGTGTCTGTGCGTGTCTGTGCGTGTATGTATATTTACTAAACTTTAAATGCAAGAAAAGTAGCCGAAATTTGGTATCAATTCATTAATTCTTAAAAAAAAATAGCTTCATTCCGAGGCTGCCTTCGTCCATGTTGGAAATTGTCGAAGAGACTGCTTATTTTTGTGAGTGTGTTTGTGCTCTGCAAGATACCGATGACCTCAATTCAAATCGTGTCTCTGTTGGTTGGCAGATAATTACCAATACACATAAATGACTGTCTGTTTTGGGATTACTTTAATCTATGTATATATGTAGATAATGATAGTCCTACTTATATTAACAGGACAATAATTCTCGTTGTTTCAAAACAAAACAAAAATCTATTTAGAAATGTTTCGGTATAATCGTAAAAGAAATCTAACAAATCATTTAAAAAAGAGCCTTTGGCATTTTCGGGACATATCTGTTCTGGTCACAGAGGCACATCTTCCCAGGAATTACCTCCCCATTTGGTAGAGTGTTGTTTTATTGCTGATCGTATGAGATGCTCTTGTCCGTCAATGATGGTAAATTTTGCATCCGTCCAGAGTGCCCCTTTTTCGGGGGCTGACCTCAATTCCCTACTGTATAAACCGACCTTGTGCCTAACCTTTCTGAGAGGCAGGTAACTAAAATTTGAGTATTGCTAAAAACACGTGGTCAAGAGTGAAATAAAAAGTGGGGATGTTGCATCAATTCTTCAGTTGGGGATTGGATGTTGGGGATGCAAAGAATTCGTTTTGGAGGCTTACTTTTGAAACCGTGTAATTATGATGACTCCCCAGAAAAAAAAACTTCTTTATTTATTTTCAAAAATTTATTTTATTTTCATTTTTTTATGGAAATCGCTCCAGACAAGGCATGAAGACACTTGATGTAAGGAGCTAACAAGAACGAAAACAGGAGATGCCTATCGGCCTTAATCGTGAAAAGACCACAGATATAGGTAGGAGGAAAACAGTCAGCAGAAAGAGACTTCCACAAACTGCAGTTCTTGGAAAGAAGCTACTGGAATAGGAAGCTGTATTATAATGAGGTATCAAAACAGCGAATTGATGCAAACAACTAGGCCAACGAGTCAAACAGGCTGGAACAAAAGAAGCGGGGAATAGATCACATAATTCTGAAGACACATACCATAATAGTATTCATAGAAAAGACTGAGACTAGCAACATCACGTCTGTGAAAGAGAGGGTGCAGAGAAGAAGAAAGGGTGGGGCCGATCAAATTACAGATACGTTTCTGCACCTTATCAAGAACCCTCGAATGGGACAGAGATTCACCAGCCCAAATATGGCAACACTACTCCATATATTGTCTTATAGCAGATTTGTAGAAGTAGAGAATAGCCTCAGGTGTGAGAAAGTGTTTGGAGCGCGAGAGAGAACCGACTTTACGAGAAGCAGAGAGAGCAATGGATCTAATGGATGAACTCTAAGAAAGATTTGATGAGAGAGATAGACCAAGATGTTATAGGGTCGATTTCTCCTCAAGAGCAGAGCCATCCATGAGTATCTCAGGAAGAAAAGGGGCACGCCTACGATTGAAATACACGAGCTGAGTCTTAACAGGATTAAACGAAACAAGCCGTTTCGTACTCGAATCCACAACTGAACCCAGGTCAACTTTTAGATCAGCTGCATAGTTCAACTGATCTGAGGGAGATAGGCGAGAAGCAACACCAGAATAGAGAGTGGTATCATCAGCATAGATGTTAATCTTCTGAACAGTGTTCTCTGCAAGATCATTTATATAGAGAAGAAACAGTGTTGGACCTAGAATAGAGCCCTGAGGAACACCAGCATTGATAGGAAAAGAGAATGAAGAGACCCCATTCAAAGTTACTCGCAAGCTTCGATCAGAAAGAAAAGACCTACTAATGTCAAGAACCTCACCACCAATACCATAACCCTGAACTTTGTGTAGGAGACCAGAATGCAATACTCTGTTGAACGCCTTCGAAATGTCAAACGCAATGGCCCTACCCTCTCCTGACTTATCCATAAACTGAAAGATCCGCTCAGTTACAACAGTTTAAAGATCAGCAGTTGAACGAAAACCACAAAAGCGACTGAACATCACTTAAGAGGCCCAGACTTTCCAGAAAATAAACAAGCTTGCTGTTGACCAACCTTTTAAAAACTTTGCTGGTAAGGAGACTAACAGGACAGTACTTAGTTAGGTCAGACCGATCACCAGCATTTTTAAAGATAGGGACAACAGAGGACTCCTTCCAACAAGAAAGGAAAGAAGACTGCGACAAACAGATATTGAATAATTTAGAGAGGATAGAAGAAAGTTAAGGAGCACAATGCTTAGGAACGACAGTAGGAATTGAATCAGGACCGGGAGCATTTGACTGGTCAAGATCAGAAAACCCTAGCAACCATCTTTGGAGTGATAATGACAGAATCAAGAGACTGATCAGTTTCATGAGTCACCATTTAAGGTCTTAACCACTTCAGGATAAGGATTAATAGGATATATATATATATATATATATATATATATATATATATATATATATATATATATATATATATATATATTAAAGAATAAGGTAAAAAGAATGACCTTTTTAAGCATATAAAGATGCGATATCATTTTTTTTAAAGA
>OY744540.1:25183755-25306255 GCA_963556195.1 Sepiola atlantica | reverse complement strand
TTATTTCATTTCATTTGGCTCTTGCTTTTTCTTTCGCTTTTGGGTGTTTGTAATCACCCCACCCCTGTTTATCTTTTATGTCATTTTTTTGTAAATAAAATTCATTAAAACACATTTGGGGATATTTAGGATTACGCCCATAGAGTGAATGCGGCATTATGGTGATTTAGACTAGTTTAGAGTTAGACAAAGTAGTCAGACAAAATGTTATATGACTAACCCCCCAAACAATGTTGGCCTTGTGCCTAATTTACAATCGTCATGTTTTTGTTTAATTTTAAATATTGTCTTTATTGTGAATAAATTCCACTTTACTAAGTCTGTTTCATCTTGAATAAAAAGGATACAATAATACAGGGGGGTCTGCGTTCGCGCCAGACGTCCATGAAAAGGAAATATGCCACAAACTCCTCTTCGGATTTTTGAGATAGTCACTTATAACCATATATATTCCGAAACTACATTAACCAGAGTACTTGGATATGTATGTTTAATTTTTTCAAAGGAGATACAATAATACAGGGGGGTCTGCGTTCGCGCCGGACGTCCATGAAAAGGAAATATGCCACAAACTCCTCGTCTGCGTTACAACATAAGGTTGTAGTGCACAATGTACATTTATATAGAAAAGAAAAACCTAATATAGAATAGTCAACGTTAAACACACGAAACATGAACGGACGCAGAGTTATAGTGAGTGTGCAGATGACTTCATAAACTCTATAAAGCTCATCATATACATTCTCATGAAGTCTGTCATATGCCTACTTCGTTCATGTATTGCTTATTTGTGTCCTGTTCTCTTTTCTTTTATTCATTTTCTATAACTAAAACCAGCATAATACCTGTCTTAGGACGTGTAAAAGTAATTCACTGAAGAGAACAGTTTTGCACCACATTTAAAATCAACATAGAATGCTACAAACCTTATGGCTAGAATCCTTATTCCAATTTTGATCAAAATCCATTACATGATTTTTATTCCAGAAGATGTCTAAAATTTAAGGTATGAGCAAGGGGTCTTAAGAACAAATATTAATTCAGGGAATCTTGCGTAATTGGTGTCTAATGACTATGGATCTAATTTAATGCAAATCTGAAATATTTGAATTTTCAAATGGGAGGTCGTGCTCCTTAAATACAATTTAAAATACTCCAACGAAACTTAAATTTGTGGAATATTTATTAATTGATATTTAATATGTATTGTTAAAATTTCACAAGATCGAAGGTATCTGAATTTTCACAAAGGGATTCCTTCCTTTTTTTTGTCCCCCTTTGCTTATAACTAAATCAAACTAAATATTGCCCACATTACCTAGCCTTACGTCTAGCAGTTTCATCGTATTTTGAAGACTGCCATTGATTTGTTACTTGTTAATATGACAGACTGGGTTATCTCCCCCTGAATTTCGTGTTTTTTTTTCTCGAATCAATGGCGGAATCAGGAAAAAAACGTAAAATGTCTACGTTTGCAAATGTCGATTGACGCTTCCCGAAAAATTGATTTTTGCTTTTAATTAAAGTTCTACTCAATAATTTTTCCTACTTTTTGGTGAAGATATTTATTTAACTCTGCTGCATAAATATATAATAATAGTGTTCCAAAATTCATAATGATTAATTAATTAGTTTAGGAGTGAATCCTATAAATAGAAATATATAAACATATACACATACCAAACCTTATAATAGAGATAATTGTTTTTTGTTTGTTTGTTTATGATATTTGCATTTGATATAAGGGGCCGACTTGCCTTTGATACAAAAGAACAATTTGCATTTGTTATGAGGGGCTCATTTGCATATGATATAAGAGGCCCATTTGCCATCGGGCAAGCTGACATCCTGGCCAACTCAGCCATTGCGTCCACGACAGATTTAATTATTTTAATTACACTACGAAAACAGGAAATGGACAAACCGCATTAAACAGTAATAAAATTATTTTCCTTTTTACCCCAAAGCGTTTATTTTATATATGCATTTGAATATAATATATGTCTGTCTTGTAGCTATATATATAATAAGGCTAGAAAAATGGGACCCGTTGGGTGACCCATTGAACTCGTGCTAAATTGCTAGAATCAAGAAAAAATGAGTTTGCTATACCAGTTCATATAAAAACATTAAGACAAAATCCAAAATTAGTCTATGTCTACTACCCCTCTCTCTCTTTCTATATACAGGTTAAATAATATTACTACTTCCGGTGAAATCCCCTTTTGTTTATAATTGACTCTTCCAATTTTTTTTTTGTTTTATCAAAAAAATAAAAATAAACTCATTCTTCAAAGTAGTTATATATGTTAAACAATACACGTGTCCCATAACAATGTGGAACGCACGTATTCTTTGAGAGACGGATACCTCAATGTGTGAATGAGCGAAAATCAAGGGAGACGTGAGAGCGCTCTATCCCTTAATAGACGCAAGAATGGCCTATGCTGGAAATCTCATTTCTTTGATCAATCATAACTCAAAAACCAATAAACCAAATTAGTTAAAACTTTGCACAAAATTTTTATTTGATAGGTTCTATAAGTGTGTAGAATTTCAGCATCATTAGTCAAGGCAACCCAGAGATCCAGAAAGTTCAATCATGAAATCATGTTATCTGTGTGTACGTACATACGTATGTGCCACCATGTATCTCATCAACTATTTGATGAATTCAGCTGATGTTTGGCAGAGATAGAGGTTCTAGGGTCTAGTTGATGGCATTTTAATTTCAGTTTACCATATATCTTAGTTTTCCAGAAAATTCAAAAAAACCTTAAAAATTACCATTATTTATACATATATCAATTATGAGAAGGCATTGTATTGAGGCATAGCCTTTACAAAAGTAGTGACATTCCATGAAAAATGCCAGTATACTGAAATCATATGCCCTTAATAGGGTTAAGATGAACATTTATATACACTAAATGTACAAAAGCAAGGAAATTCCCAAATTTTTACACTTTTATTGTCATTAAGTGTATGACTACATATCAACCAAACCATTTCATTATCACATCACTACAGTATAAATCTCTATGCATGAGTGGATGAAGTGTGTGAGGTGCGCTGAAGAAAAATTCCTACCAGTAAAATACATAGCCTTGTTGTGCTCGCATACCCTTAATGACAATAAAAGTGTAAAAATTTGGGAATAATTTTAGTGTATATGAATTTTCATCTTAACCCTATTAAGGGCATATGATTTCAGTATACTGGCATTTTTCATGGAATATAAATGTACTTACATAAGTATCAGATATCAAATACCTTTAATAGGATTTGGCATAAAGGTCTAGTTCACAAGCTTGCTAGCTATGGAATATCTGGAGATTCTGTCTCAGCCATGAAATCCTTTCTCTATGATAGGTTTATAAAAATAGTCGTTTATGGGCAGAACTCTGAAGCTCATAGTATCAATGCCGGCGTGCCTCAGGGATCTATTCTGGGTCCAACCCTCTTCCTGATATTCATCAATGATCTCCCTAAACACATTCTAAGATCATTCGTTGACATTTATTCAGGTGACACAACCATCTATGGCAACACTTCGAAGAGCATTAATGATCAAGATCTTTCTGATTCTCTATCTTCCGACTTGGAGCATGTGGTGCAATGAGGGAAAAAGTGGCTGGTTACTTTTGATGCGTCTAAAATCAAGCTTCTCTCCTTTCACCACTAACGCTCGGGTCCTCACTTTGTCCCAATTCAAAGAAATGACCTTTCTCTTTGATGAGCTTCTGGGACTGACCTTTACTTCAGACTTGAAATAGAAGACTTATATCAAATCTGTTGCTAAGGTCGTTGGGTAAATGTTTGAATCATTCTATCGCTCCAGAACGTATCTAACGCCTGACACAATCCTCTACCTGTATAAGAGTAAAATACGTCCTAAGATGGAGTACTGTTGTCACATCTGGGGAGGTGCCATTCAGAGCACCATTTTCTACCTTGACAGAGTATAAAACCGACTACAAAATCTAGTGGGGATGTCATCTTCTCTTCCCTACAGCCACTTTCTCACAGAAGATATTTTGTTAGTCTTTCTCTACTCTATCGTTATTTTCATCGTAGCTGCTCGACTGAGCTCCAATCTATGGTTCATTCTGTAAAAAATTCACAAGAAAAATTCGTCCAGCTCCAACCACTGTCAATAATTTCCATTTCTGTCTCTGTGTACCTAAAACTAAATGGAGCTTCCATGGACAGAGTTTCTTTCCTAGAACCAACCGTCTGTGGCACACAATAACGCGGGGATACTTCCCAGCTGACTACAATCTAGTCGTTTTCAAATCTAATGTAAACAGATTCTTGTTGAACTGTCCTCTTAAATAATCAAATTCTTCCCAATTTCAATCTTTGTTACCAATCATCACGGTGTTGTCTAGCCGTCCACCTAACAAACTCATTGACCCTTATCCTCGAGTGGCCTTTGGGCCTTGATAAGTGGTGACTCTTTAGTAAAAAAAATATGTCTCAACTGTGGGGATTTACAGCTAATAGATTCTACCTACGTTTGAGTCTTGCCCATGTCTGAGGGTCGATCGGAAAAGCAATCTGAACAAAGTCCGTGCGGATTGGAAAATAATTCTAAGAAGTGATAGTAACAAATCACGTGATCATAGCGCCCTCTAGCGCTAGAACCAATTATTTTCAAGGGAATAATTCTGGTGTCAAAACAAGAAATGTACAAAACTTATTAAACAGTAACAAAATTATTTTCTTTTTTACTCAAAAGCTTTTATTTTGTATATGCATTTAAATAAAATATATGTATATAGTGAAAGTTTATAAAAAGTTCTATCAAATATTATTTGTTTTAGAGGGAGGGGAGTGATTTTGTTTTCTAAGGTATGATCTTAGACTTTTATCAGAGTTATTTCCCTTTATTTAAGCGTGTTAGTTTATATGGAAATTGAATTAGATTAGTAAATCTTGGTATGCGTTTAGGGATGAATTATCCCCCCCCCCCCCCTGATTTTTGAAGAGTTCAACTGTTCAGTTTTCTAGTCAAATCTGCATTTATGGACGCTTATTTTTATCGAAAATCATTTGATGAATATTAATTTCCTGCAAATATTAATTTCCTGCAAATATTACTTTCCTGCAATATGAAAAAATGTTTACTTTGTTATTTCTGCACTCATAGGTATTTTAAAGTTGAAAATTATTTTTACTTTAAAAAAGAAAGAAGACTTTTTGTATTCTTAGACGTCAACAAATAATAAATAAATAAAAACATATATAAACATTATATATTTTTCACATTCACTTTATAATATATATATATATATATATATATATATATATATATATACTGCATATATATATATATATATATATATATATATATATATATATATATATATATACTGCATATATATATATATATATATATATATGCAGTATATATATATATATATATATATATATATATATATATACTGCATATATATATATATATATATATATATATATATATATATATATATATACTGCATATATATATATATATATATATATATATATATATATATATATACTGCATATATATATATATATATATATATATATATATATATATATATATATATATATATATATATATATACTTCATATATATATATAGTCTCGGAAGTTTCTCAACCATTAAAACTATATTAAAAAAAAACAAAAAAACAAAAAACTTTTAGTCCCAAGTCTTTCAGTGGAAAATCACTCATGTAAGTCAACTTATTTTTTACAGTTATTATATTAGTTTGTTTCTAACACTATTTAAAGGAATCATCAGTTGTTTACCATGAAAAACTGTTTCGGGAATTTAAAAACAAGACAATATTTAATTTCATGGCTTCCCAGCAGAGTTGATCAGACCCCACTTCCCTTAAAAGACAAAAACATAAACGTTCCTTATACTAAATCTATGTTTTGTTCCATATAAATGTTTTGCTAACTTATATTAGTTATTTAAAAAGAAAAAAAAATTCCCTTACCTGTGCTGTTCGTCTGTCTAATAAAATTTATCCGTTACTAACAAAAATGTTGCTGCATTTTAAAGTGTTTGGACGAATCCATTACACTATTATTAGATGATTAATGTATTATTTTTAGTTTTATATTATAAATATAAAAAATATCAACACATCAAAAAATAAAAAATAAATAAATAAATAAATATGTATATATATATATATATATATATATATATATATATATATATATATATATATATATATACATACATATATATACTTTTAGTCCCTCCTTCTCTCCCTCCTCCTCCTTTGTTGTCCATCTCCCCGTTGTCGTCAACCTCAAATAAATACTAATCTTCCTTGTTCACTTACAGTTTTTCTAATCTGCGTTCACAAGCCAACTGTCGATTTATAAGCTAACCGTTATTTTTTTCTCTTTTTCTTCTTCTTTTCCTTCTTCTTCTTTGCCCACTCCCAGTGTTTAAAATCGGCGTTCATAACTATCGATTTCTTCTTCTTCTTCTTCTTCTTCTTCTTCTTCTTCTTCTTTTTTAACATTTCTTTCTTTCTTTCTACTGTATTTTTATTGTTTTTTTTTTCTCATTATAATTAGTATATGTGTTATATATACGTTTATACATATTCTACATTATTTTTATTTATATATCCTATGATTTGTTTTATCAGTTTATTTTGATTAATTTGATAAGATTTAAAAGCATCAGGATGGCGAGTAATTGCTTTATTTAATTGTCTAAATATTTTATTTTGATCGCCACCTTGGTTAATAATTCTTATTATTAGATCAGAAATTGGGGGCATGAAATCTACTAAATTTTAGGTAACACGAGCAATCCTCAGAAATTCGGACATAATACTCCCGTAAAATATATACACAGGGCTAGTACTATTTTTATGTGCCATTCGCACGATATATATATATATATATATATATATAGTCTCAGAAGTTTTTCAACCATTAAAACTATATGAAAAAAACAAAAGCATTTCAGTCCCAAGTCGTTCGGTGGAAAATCACTTTTTTGTAAGTCAATTTACTTTTTAGTCACTATATTAGCATATATATATATATATATATATATATATATATATATATATATATATATATATATATGTGTGTGTGTGTGTGTGTGTGTGTGTGTGTGTCTTATATTTGCATTCCATAGACCATGGTGAATTAATCCTAAACAATAATTTTCATTAGTTTTATCAACTTCTTTATTTCTGTACTTCGATGAGTTTTTTTTAACATCTCTCATTTAACACACAAAAGTAATTTATTCAAATTTAATATTCATTCCAAACCCTTACGCACGTTTCATGGCAAAATTAGAATAAGTGCAATTTTTCAATCAGTCCAATTTTGTCAATCTTCAAAGGGTTGCAGTATATGTTGTATATATTTGCAGTATATATATATTTGCAGTATATGCAGTAAATATATATATATAAATATATATATATATATATATATATATATATATATATATATATATATATATATATATATATTGCATTGTCATTGCTTTCAAATATCGAATTTTTACACACTACGCACAACGCTTCAACAAGTGCTTATCTGGAAGCAATGACAATGCGATTTTCGGTTGTAGACACTGTTATATATGAAATCATACGAGGTTGAACGTAGATAAAATGACAATATTGATAAATTCAGTAATTATTAATTAAATATTTACCATCGTGTTGTAACGAATTAAAGATGGTATGGTGTGGGACTTTTTTCTATTTTTTTATTTCGAGGTATCCCTTCCCACTCAAAAAGAAAACTCCATTTGACTCGGACAGTGTTTTTCGCCTATAAGTCGAAAGCAGAAGTGTTGGGGGTAATGTATGGAGCAGTTCTGCAGAAAATTATATTCATTATTTTTTTAAATTATTTTATTTATTTTTTAAGGTAATTGATTAGTGTGGATATGTTTAAAGAATTATTTATATATATATATATATATATATATATATATATATATATATATATATATATATATATATATATATAATTAAATGATGTATTTAAAAAAATATACATTACAGTTTCTTTAAGCGAACCAGGGTTTCATTGTTACAGACTGACCTTTTCTGGTTTAGAAAAGTCTTTTGGGTCAGCTTCAATTCGTCAGCACATCAGCAAACGAAGATAAATTGAGAATTGTCTCCGTTTGCTGAAGTGCTGAAGAATTGAAGCAGACTCAATGACTTTTCTAAACCAGAAAAGGTCAGCCTGTAACAATGAAACCCTGGTTAATCTACAGAAACTGTAATGTATAGATTTTAAATAAATAATTTATGTTAGCTGTCATGAAACTCAGGATCCAGCACTTTATTGATTCATTTTCAACAAACTTTGATACACTATATATATATATATATATATATATATATATATATATATATATATATATATATATATAGATATATAGATACGAGGTAAATAAATTTATGACATATTCATTTACGTACGTTCCAAGAATTCAACATATGCAACAGTTTCGTGTACGATCCTTTCTGAGACGATAATGATTTTTATTGATATCAAGAGTCTTCATCAGAACAGGGTATAGACACCAAGTTTTAAGTTAAAAGATAGGATCATGACTAGAGTGCATGCATCACTCAGTTATACAGCAATTCGAGAGGGCGAAGGAAGGTAACGATATGATAATTACAATCCACTTAAAAAAGGTTACAAAGAAATTATAGATATATAGAGAGGGAGATGAGATTCATGTGTGTGTTTGTGTATCAGCAAACTACTTTTAGGATATTAAACTTAGGAACATGAAATATGGTAGGAATAATCTCAGATTTGTGCATGTTTTCGCGAGTAAGGTGTATGCATTCGCTTTTTATATGTAGGAGGACTGTCTGTGGGGCCGGCCTTAGGAAAACGCAACAAGCACATGAATCGGACCCTGCACCAGTAGGGGCTCAACATAGGACTTCAATTTACAGTGCGTTAAAAAAATCCCTTTATTTGCCCACTGACTAATTTTAGACTATTTAATTTAGGAATGTGACATTTGTTAAGACTATTTCCCTTACCTATGCATATTGTTGCAAGAGGGTTTATGTACCTGTCTGTCTGTTTGCATGTCCGCTAATTCCTTTTACACCATTAAACCTAGAACCTGCAATTTGGTTGGAAGGAGATCCTATCTATGTACATTGTTGTTATGGAGTCATATTTATCTTGGTTCCCATATACAGTGTGGTTGAAAAATGTAAGCCTCTATTATTAAGTGCTCGTAATTTATTACTGAAATATAATTCTTATTAATACAATAAATGAATATGACAAAGTTGGATTGCTGTTTTATTGGTCGGCTGCTGTTTTAAGTGGGTAGTATGTGAAGATTTTTAATACTCTCATAGTATTCATCATTATTCAACCGTCTATCTATCTATCTATCTATCTATCTATCTATCTCATTCACCTTTATCCTCGAGTGATTTTTAGCCTTGATAAGTGGTGACTCATTAGTAAAAAAAATAGTTCCCTTTGAAATCAGTTGCTGCGGTTCCCAGGCAGCTTGAGAAGCTGATAGCGAATACTGCTGGCCATATTAAGTTCTAAATATACCTCATGCAATACACTATTTTCTCATATTCATTTCTTGTAAGAATATATAGAGTTAATTTCCAATCACTCTGCAGTTTGACTACTGCCTCTCTGCTTTTGTGTCCAATAACTATTGTAGGTTATTACACATAGGAACATGCAATTTGGTAGGAAAGATCTCTTACCTCTTATTGTCATAAGGGAGTCATATTTATCTTGTTTCATATTAGAACTCTGTATGTCTGTCTCTCTCCCTCCCCCCCATTACTCTCTCTCTCTTTCTCTGTTTAGTCTTTTCTAGAAATTTGAGTGGCAATAAACCCCACCAAGATTCCAATACTCCCCACACTCTTTCAGTAGAGATCTAGTTGACGCTCTCCTACCTAATCTTTCCAGCTCCCATGACCCTTTGACCATTTTAATGTAAATTACTTAATTCATTATATGATATATTTCTCATAAGTCGGCAACATCCCCATACAGGAACATGCCATCACATCAAGAACGGCTTATAATTGGTTGTTGGGTAATTTTATGTCGAAATCTCAAGTATCTTTTGTATAGGAATAATGGTCTTTCCGTCGACTTATATTTTGTAAATATATAGATTGTAAACGGATGGCGCTGGGGGTAATAATAACTAAGGAGTGACTCCCCATTCCCCACTCCCCAAAGCTCCTAAATTTGAGCCTCACCGTTATACGTGATTTAATGTCTTACCCAGAACAAATACTATTCAATCCATAGATTGAACATTGACAGGTGCAACCACTTCAGGGCAGAGTGGATCGGGGAGCAATTGAAGCTAAGAGGTCGATTCCACGCTCCCCCAATGCTCCCAAATTGGGACCTTACTGTCGGATGCAGACAGTTTATAGTATAAACATGTCATCGTCAGCATTTTATTTAAAACTTAACATATTCATATGCAAACATGTGTGTTTAAAAACTTTTGTGACTTAAAGGTGGAATTTTCATATGCAAACATGCGTGCTTAAAAACGTTTGTGAGTTAAACATGAAATTTCTCGTATTTGGTTCATAACTCAAAAACGTCCCCATGTGGCAACATGTCGTCATCTCAAAAACGGCTTTTGGTATTAACATATTTTAAGGATATTTTTCATAACTCAAAAACGTCCCCATGTGGCAACATGTCGTCATCTTAAAAACGGCTTTTGGTATTAACATATTTTAAGGATATTTTTCATAACTCAAAAACGTCCCCATGTGGCAACATGTCGTCATCTCTAAAACGGCTTTTGGTATTAACATATTTTAAGGATATTTTTCATAACTCAAAAACGTCCCCATGTGGCAACATGTCGTCATCTCAAAAACGGCTTTTGGTATTAACATAACTCGAAAATTTTCGCATATGGGAACAAGCCCTTATCTAAAAAACGGCTTGTTGTATAAATATTACATTTTTAGGATTTTTATTCTAGCAAACTATTCTAATATTAAAAAATATATAAATCTGGACTAAAATTGAAATTAACAATGTCTTTTAGTTAGGGGTGGGGCAGTATGAAAAGCGGAAATTTGAACATTACATTTTGAAAACTTACATGCTAAAATATTTTGGTGTATTTTTCTCATGATAATGTTCCACCCTTAGTTTAAAGGCCATTAAAAATAAATAATAAAGGTGAACCATTGAACATAAAAAAAAACGGATGCTGATAAATTGGACAATAAGATATTCTAATATTAAAAAATATATAAATCTAGATTAAAATTGGAATTAACAATGTCTGCTAAACGGTTATGGTGGGGCAGTATTATAAAGCGGAAATTTCAACATTACATTTTGAACACTTATATGCTAAAATATGTTGGTGTATTTTTCTCAAAATTATTCCATCGGCTGAATGAACTCTAAAGTGTCAGAAGCTTCAAGTCCCACCCTTAATTTAAAGGCCATTAAACATAAAGATAACCCATTAAACATAAAAACAGGCGCTGATTAATTGGACAATAAAATACATTTAACCGAAAAGAAATAATTCAACTTACCCACAAGATACGTCGTCGCTGGTACTAATGACCCCACCCAAGCTGTGGTACCCTTGCTGCTTCTAAAGTACTGGACCCATTCCGAGTAGAAAATCCCCAAGGAGTATGTGATTCCATCTGCGATGACGTGAATCATAAACGATCCAAAGACGACCATCCATCCCCATCCGCCATCCGGGATATCAAGTTTGTTCTCTTCCGGTGCAGCTTCATCTGCCAGTTTGTTGGTCAGTTTCTTTTCTTCCTGCTCAGAATCTTTCGCCATTTCTTTCTTTCTTCACAAAGCGCTGGAACCAAAAGAAAAAGAAATAAGTAAAAGTAGGCAATGTAAATAAGTACAAATAGAAATTTTAAAGAATTGTCATAGACGAAAATGGTTACCCGACGTGCATGGAAAAGAAAATAGCAAAGTTAAAAAGTGTCCCCCCCCCCTTATCAAGGCCTAAAGGCCACTCGAGGATAAGGGTTAATGAGTTTGTCTTGTGGGCAATATTCTTCAAATTCATCAAACGAATGTCACTTTTTGAAATGTATTTATTTAAAATATTACTGCTGTAGTCGACGGGACGACAGAATTAGATTTTGGAACAATTCATTTTAAAATGGGAAAAGTCGGAATCATTTACCTTAGTAATATCAGATTAATCACTCACCAACAACTTTACTGATCGAACGATCTAATTTATTTTGTTATGTGTGTGAAAAGTGATAACGTACGTACAAATATGAAATGCCTAATTAAATAGATGGGAAAAGCCTTAGGGAAACAAACGTTGATTAACTCAGCTTTAGTATAATAATAGGTATACACAAACATGACAAAAGTAAATAGACATTTTTATTATCATTTATAATGAAGACTTTTTTATGTACTAACGAGTCACCGCTTATCAAGGCCCAAAGGCCAATCGAGGATAAGGGTTAATGAGTTTGTCAGGTGGACGATGAGACAACTCTTTTAGAGGATTGGTAACGATGGGGGAAACTGGGCTAATTTGATTATTTAAGAGGATGACTCAACAAGAATTTGTTTATATTAGACTTGAAAATGACCATGTTGTAATCAGCCTCGTGGTATTACGTTCCACATACGAGTAATTATTGGAAATAAACTTTGTTCATGGAAGTTCCGTTTAGTTTTAGGTATACAGAGAAAGAAAGGAAAATTATTTATAGTGGTTGTAGCTAGACGAGTTTTTGTTATGAATGTTTTACGGAGGGAAACCGTAGTTAGAGCCTAGCCGAGCACCTACCACTAAAATATCGATAGTGTATAAAAAGACTATAAACGTTTCTTCTGTGAGAAAGAGGCTACAAAGAAGACAAGAGGACATCCTTCACTAGATTTCGATCTTGATTTTTGACTCTGTCAAGGCAGGAATGGGTGCTCGGAGCGGCACATCTCCAGATGTGGCAACAGTACTGCATCTTAGGACGTATTTGCCTCTTAAACAGGTAGAGGGTTGCGTCAGGAGTGAGATACTTTTTTAAAACGGTAGAATGATCCAACCATTTTTCCAGCGACTTTAGCAACAAATTTTTATGTGAGCTTTCCATTTCAGGTGTGGAGTAAAGGTCAATCCTAGAAGTGGTTAATTTATGTATTTGGGATCTATGAATTCCACCATTTTGGACCGGTTTTGAATTTCAACAAATTTATTAATAACAAGATCATTCGGTCATCGTCTGTTTGACGAAATTATTATCATATTAAATGTAATAAATCAATGTTTGTTTCCCGAAGGCTTTTTTCTTATATACTTTAAAAACACAAAATGCCTACTAAAATAGACCTTAGTTCTGGGATTGAGTTATGTTTGGAAAATTTGCTGCTTTAATTGCTATTTATACTTTTCTCTTGTACCCTCTCACTCTATTTTGATCCAGTCACTCTTTAATATTTCTTAATGTCTCTGTGAGCATTTAGAGAAAGATCCAACCATTTTCCCAGCGACCTTAGCAACAGATTTGATGTAAGTCTGCCATTTCAGTTCTGGAGCGAAGATCAGTACTAGGAACTTATGTAAGCAGGCGTGTGTACAACATCTTTCTTTTAAAACTTGCATGTTGATAGTTGAAGGCAGAATTCTTCTATCTTCCAAGAATATTTTCCTTCGTTTTGGGAATTCAATGTATTGCAAACAATGTCTGATATAATTCTTAACCAATTAAAAACTATTTTTTTAAGTACTTAAAAAATACAATCAGTTTTACTGCAGAAGAAAAAGCGTCTAAGAAAAATCAGTGTAGAAAGAGGGAGCGGCTCGTGTTCCGTTTGAAAATGTAGAGCATGTAATGGATAAATGAAATATTGAAATCTGAAATAATAACGGTGCTGCAATAATATGTATCTTACAAGAAAGTCTTCCCGGTGTACGTGTGTAGTAGATCTGAGTATTAGAGTGAAAACTCCACCGACTTTCTGTATGGAAGACTAATTATAAAAAAATATCGAGCAGGACTGAATGTCAAACAAGGCGTATTGCCACTGAAGCGCAGGGGATATGGGACCAATTTATAGGGGGCACCTGGCTGGGGAGTTGGGCAGCAAGATGTTTGTTCTCATTACACTTAAATTCCGGCATGTTGACAAGGTCGGGAAACAGGAAGCAGGGAGGGGATTCCAAAGTCAAGCGGTCGAAGGTAGGAAGCTATTAGAGTTTTTAAAAACTCCCGGCATCTAGGGACCACTACAGAGAAGGGTGTGATTTTGCTGCTAGTTGGGTAGCATAGTGGACTAAATGGCCATTTGGGGGGGGATCCAGATGTGATGAATGATAATATTACAAATTTCATGTTAATTGAACCAGATCAAATCATTTCTAAAGTAAAATTTCACAATGAAACCATTTTAAATGTAAGAAATCAATGTTTGTTTCCCGAAGGCCTTTTTCTTATATTATACTTTAAAACACACAAAATGCCTACTAAAATAGACCTTAGATCTTATTCTGTTTCATGTCTATTTTAAACAAATTACAATAGAAATGGATGTATGAATACTATTTTGATGCTAAGTGCAAATTATTTATAATCAAATTTCGGAGCAACTGCATGAACACTGTAAAACAAAATTTCTTCATTTCCGAATAGAAACAAAGCAGGACAATATTAATTCTCTAAAATGTAAAATGTTGTTTTAAATTTACTATCAGCGCTAAAAGGGATTTCATGACAACAGATAATCAAATATGACACGTCACTTCTCTTCTGTCTTTTCCTGTTTTTGATAGCCGCTCTGCATCTTTGTAAAAAAAAATATTGGCAATGTTGATTTTTTTGTTGGAACCACAAGTAGTAAATTATTCATGGTATATGGTTGGGTGCATGTTCAGTAGCAATATCTTTGTGCCTTCTGGCTCACAGTAGAGGCCGGGCATGCACACAATTGGCATACCTCATGGCCATTTTCTTTCTAGAAATATTTAGATGTTAAATAACTTACTAATTACACGGAACATTTTAGCAGGCAATGCATGCATACAGTTTTTTTTTCTGTAATTAATAAAGAGCTGTATCTTATCTTTTAGGATAGATTAAACTTGACGCTTAATAAAGTTTGGCATGAAATTGTCTAACGATCTTGTGTATTATATGTTAACAAAAGAATGTAGATGTTGAGACATTCAAGCAGTTATGTATAGAGCTGAATGTTTTCTTGTAAACTGAATTCCCAAGAGAAATCAACAGGCACTAACTTAGAATGTGACTTAGCGTCACTTTAACATTATACAAGGTTTGAGCACACTTCTGGTAACTGATAATGCTAAATGATGGTTTTGGACTAAGATATCTAGATTAATCTGGACTCGAAGGAAACAATAAAATACTTCGAGGCATCTGATCTAAACTTTCTCGGAACTTTAGAGGATACTCTTCGGAGACTCTGGCTTGAGTCAGATCCTGTAGTTCATACTGAACGAGCCAAAAGCAAGCTTTACTGCAAAGAGTGTGATGAAAGAGGACACTCTACTTGCTACTGTCCACAGACCACATATGAATGAAGGGCCACTGTCACTAGAAAGGGCCCTCTTTCAATCTCTACTTTTATAAGAAATATTGATACATTTAACATTGTCAAAGTTGAATTCTACTACTCTCACTCAATAAACTTTTTTAAATGTATAATAAGATATTAAAATGTTTTGTTGCTATACCTCACACTTTTCATTGCTTTCAACTCCATTAATTTTAAAAATATTTTCATGTACGTGGTCACCACAATATTTTTAGCTAAAATAGATCAGAACAGTTTTTTTCAGAAATGTATATTTTATTAAGTGAATTTCTGTTTGTTTTATTACTTTTGAGCGAAAGTCTGAATCATTGGATATGTCATGCAAAAGATTTTAGGTATATTGAGATTTAACAAGCGAAAACTCGGAAAATTCAACAAGAAATTGGTGAAAACTAATGATGATACTTTCTAATTAAATGGAAAATTATGTTACAATCTTACTCTGACCCTTAGATTTCTATTTCATGGCAATTCAGATACCAATAAAGTTAATAGATATGCTATAAAATTGTCATACTTGCAATGCGGAACTCCAAAAATGGCAAAAATAAGAAAAGGCTTTTCTTTTTAACAAGAAATATTTTCTAAACCAGTAACCAGCACAAAAGGACTTAATAATACTCAAATTCCACTTAGAAAGAGAGTTCTAAAAATCATATGGTTTAGTATATGCCGGTTCCCGTGTGTTTTTTTAGCTATTTTGATCGGAAGGTAGAAAATCTGAGCAAAAAGTGGAAAAAATCCATTTTTTTTAATAAATTTACCTTAAATTAAAAAAATAAACCTTATTAAAAGAAAGGCATATTTCAAAGAAGAATTTTAATTAAACATATTTAAACAATGTCTATGGATCCGAATTTGACCATGATTTTTTAATATTGACTGTTTTGAGGTAAAAGATTCTGTGATAGTAATTTTGCTTAAAAAGGGACATATATGAAATAAGAACGTAGGATTTTTTTTAACTAACTGCCTAACGTTTAAACATGCAAAAGTTTTTGAAATTTTATCTGGAGACCAAATTTTTGTAGCATTTCATCAAGAATTTTGTCTTCTAAACAGAAAATCACTTGCCATAACTGAGATATCAATTTTTGACCAATTTTTACCCTTTAGTCCACTGTGTGTTGGTTGAGCATATCTACGTTAAATGAGTAACGTAGTAAGTTCATCAGAGCACATTACGTGGAAGTACGTGTAAAACAAACACAAGGATGCAGCACTGCATCGATGTGATAGGGGCCAGAGTTTGGAAGATTACTCATATTCGATCAGCAACGAGTTAAAAAAGTGTCATATAAAAATAATAGTGTCATATAGAAATAATAGTGTTATATAGAAATAAAAGTGCCATATAGAAATAATAGTGTCATATAGAAATAATAGTGTCATATATAAAGAAAAGTGTCATATAGTTATAAAAGTGTAATATAGAAATAAAAGTGTCATATAGAAATAAAAGTGTCATGCAGAAATAAAAGTGTCATGCAGAAATAAAAGTGTCATATAGAAATAATAGTGTCATATAGTAATAATAGTGTCATATAGAAATAATAGTGTCATATAAAAATAAAAGTGTCATATAGAAATAATAGTGTCATATAGAAATAAAAGTGTCATATAGAAATAATAGTGTCAGATAGAAATAAAAGTGTCATATAGAAATAATAGTGTCATATAGAAATAATAGTGTCAAATAGAAATAAAAGTGTCATATAGAAATAATAGTGTCATGCAGAAATAAAAGTGTCATATAGAAATAATAGTGTCATATAGAAATAATAGTGTCATATAGTTATAAAAGTGTAATATAAAAATAAAAGTGTCAGACAGAAATAAAAGTGTCATATAGAAATAATAATGTCATATAGAAATAACAGTGTCATGCAGAAATAAAAGTGTCATATAGAAATAATAGTGTTATATAGAAATAATAGTGTCATATAGAAATAATAGTGTCATATAAAAATAAAAGTGTCATATAGAAATAAAAGTGTCATATAGAAATAATAGTGTCATATAGAAATAAAAGTGTCATATAGAAATAAAAGTGTCATATAGAAATAATAGTGTCATATAGAAATAAAAGTGTCATATAGAAATAAAAGTGTCATATAGAAATAAAAGTGTCATATAGAAATAAAATTGTCATATAGAAATAAAAGTGTCATGTAGAAATAATAGTGTCATATAGAAATAATAGTGTCATATAGAAATAATAGTGTCATATAGTTATAAAAGTGTAATATAAAAATAAAAGTGTCATATAGAAATAAAAGTGTCATATAGAAATAATAATGTCATATAGAAATAACAGTGTCATGCAGAAATAAAAGTGTCATATAGAAATAATAGTGTCATATAGAAATAATAGTGTCATATAGTTATAAAAGTGTAATATAAAAATAAAAGTGTCAGACAGAAATAAAAGTGTCATATAGAAATAATAATGTCATATAGAAATAACAGTGTCATGCAGAAATAAAAGTGTCATATAGAAATAATAGTGTTATATAGAAATAATAGTGTCATATAGAAATAAAAGTGTCATATAGAAATAAAAGTGTCATGCAGAAATAATAGTGTCATATAGAAATAATAGTGTCATGCAGAAATAAAAGTGTCATATAGTTATAAAAGTGTCATGTAGAAATAAAAGTGTCATGTAGAAATAATAGTGTCATATAGAAATAATAGTGTCATATAGTTATAAAAGTGTAATATAAAAATAAAAGTGTCAGACAGAAATAAAAGTGTCATATAGAAATAATAATGTCATATAGAAATAACAGTGTCATGCAGAAATAAAAGTGTCATATAGAAATAATAGTGTTATATAGAAATAATAGTGTCATATAGAAATAATAGTGTCATATAAAAATAAAAGTGTCATATAGAAATAAAAGTGTCATATAGAAATAAAAGTGTCATATAGAAATAAAAGTGTCATATAGAAATAATAGTGTCATATAGTTATAAAAGTGTAATATAAAAATAAAAGTGTCAGACAGAAATAAAAGTGTCATATAGAAATAATAATGTCATATAGAAATAACAGTGTCATGCAGAAATAAAAGTGTCATATAGAAATAATAGTGTTATATAGAAATAATAGTGTCATATAGAAATAAAAGTGTCATATAGAAATAAAAGTGTCATGCAGAAATAATAGTGTCATATAGAAATAATAGTGTCATGCAGAAATAATAGTGTCATATAGAAATAATAGTGTCATATAGAAATAATAGTGTCAAATAGAAATAAAAGTGTCATATAGAAATAATAGTGTCAGATAGAAATAAAAGTGTCATATAGAAATAATAGTGTTATATAGAAATAATAGTGTCATATAGAAATAAAAGTGTCATATAGAAATAAAAGTGTCATGCAGAAATAATAGTGTCATGCAGAAATAATAGTGTCATATAGAAATAATAGTGTCATATAGAAATAATAGTGTCATATAGAAATAATAGTGTCAAATAGAAATAAAAGTGTCATATAGAAATAATAGTGTCATATAGAAATAATAGTGTCAAATAGAAATAATAGTGTCATATAGAAATAATAGTGTCATGCAGAAATAAAAGTGTCATGCAGAAATAATAGTGTCATATAGAAATAATAGTGTCATATAGAAATAATAGTGTCAAATAGAAATAATAGTGTCATATAGAAATAATAGTGTCATGCAGAAATAAAAGTGTCATATAGAAATAATAGTGTCATATAGAAATAATAGTGTCAAATAGAAATAAAAGTGTCATATAGAAATAATAGTGTCAGATAGAAATAAAAGTGTCATATAGAAATAATAGTGTCATATAAAAATAAAAGTGTCAGACAGAAATAAAAGTGTCATACAGAAATAATAGTGTCATATAGAAATAATAGTGTCATATAGAAATAAAAGTGTCATATAGAAATAAAAGTGTCATATAGAAATAAAAGTGTCATATAGAAATAATAGTGTCATATAGAAATAAAAGTGTCATATAGAAATAAAAGTGTCATATAGAAATAAAAGTGTCATATAGAAATAAAATTGTCATATAGAAATAAAAGTGTCATGTAGAAATAATAGTGTCATATAGAAATAATAGTGTCATGCAGAAATAAAAGTGTCATGTAGAAATAAAATTGTCATATAGAAATAATAGTGTCATATAGAAATAATAGTGTCATATAGTTATAAAAGTGTAATATAAAAATAAAAGTGTCAGACAGAAATAAAAGTGTCATATAGAAATAATAATGTCATATAGAAATAACAGTGTCATGCAGAAATAAAAGTGTCATATAGAAATAATAGTGTTATATAGAAATAATAGTGTCATATAGAAATAAAAGTGTCATATAGAAATAAAAGTGTCATGCAGAAATAATAGTGTCATATAGAAATAATAGTGTCATGCAGAAATAAAAGTGTCATATAGTTATAAAAGTGTCATGTAGAAATAAAAGTGTCATGTAGAAATAATAGTGTCATATAGAAATAATAGTGTCATATAGTTATAAAAGTGTAATATAAAAATAAAAGTGTCAGACAGAAATAAAAGTGTCATATAGAAATAATAATGTCATATAGAAATAACAGTGTCATGCAGAAATAAAAGTGTCATATAGAAATAATAGTGTTATATAGAAATAATAGTGTCATATAGAAATAATAGTGTCATATAAAAATAAAAGTGTCATATAGAAATAAAAGTGTCATATAGAAATAAAAGTGTCATATAGAAATAAAAGGGTCATATAGAAATAATAGTGTCATATAGTTATAAAAGTGTAATATAAAAATAAAAGTGTCAGACAGAAATAAAAGTGTCATATAGAAATAATAATGTCATATAGAAATAACAGTGTCATGCAGAAATAAAAGTGTCATATAGAAATAATAGTGTTATATAGAAATAATAGTGTCATATAGAAATAAAAGTGTCATATAGAAATAAAAGTGTCATGCAGAAATAATAGTGTCATATAGAAATAATAGTGTCATGCAGAAATAATAGTGTCATATAGAAATAATAGTGTCATATAGAAATAATAGTGTCATATAGAAATAAAATTGTCATATAGAAATAAAAGTGTCATGTAGAAACAATAGTGTCATATAGAAATAATAGTGTCATGCAGAAATAATAGTGTCATATAAAAATAAAAGTGTCATATAGAAATAAAAGTGTCATATAGAAATAAAAGTGTCATGTAGAAATAATAGTGTCATATAGAAATAAAAGTGTCATATAGAAATAAAAGTGTCATATACAAATAATAGTGTCATATAGAAATAATAGTGTCATATAGAAATAATAGTGTCATATAGAAATAATAGTGCCACTGCTATTACCATTTATTGATCTCTTATCTCTGGATAATTGAATAGACAACCGCAATCTATGTCTATAAAGTCATCTTGTCGATTTCTTGTCATCAGACCTAAATAGCATTTCATCTGCCAAATCGATATTTGATGCTGTCTGCTCAGTGATTAAAGGAATTACTCATTATGTCATTCATATAGAAATGATAGTGTCACTGCCAACACCATGGCTATTTTTTTTCTAAGAAACCGAAATGCATATTGGCGGATTTCTAAAGTAAGTAATAGTTGTAAATATGATAAAGAACGAACTACATTTAGTATATACTATTGCATTTCGTATATAAGGAAATCATTGATGAGAAAGGAAGGATGAGAGTAATCCGACGTAATGGGAAATGAAAAAGGAAAAACCAAAATATGTTTTTTTTATGTATTCATCAACGTTTCGTCTTTATTTGTAAGACTTCCTCATCAACCCATCATGTCAACCCAATATTTCTATGTACTTGCATGACATTTTTCTTAAAATTATCATCCTGAGGAAGTCTTACTAATAAAGACGAAACGTTGATGAATACATAAAAAACACATCTTTTGGGTTTTCCTTTTTCATTTCCCAAGGAAATCATTATAAGTGCATTGTTTAATTCCATAAATATGCGAATAATAAAAAAAAGTATTGGTCGCTTAAACCCGCGATAGAAGCGTGACTTTCAGTTCTTAAGTCTAACACTCAACTGACCGACTTATCGCGACCGACATAAGAATAATTTCAAAATGAATACACGAGTAGTCAGGTCAAGACGACGCTTGCAATGGAATCAATTTCTTATCGCTTTGCACCCTCCTCCTCTTTTCCTCCTCTTGCCCAACCAATAGATGATACTACTACTAAATTGTTTGCAATATTTTTCATCAACTGAGTTTATATGCAAGGTGATTACATGACTTTCTTGTATTTATTTATTAGCATCTCGAAGAAAAAAGGCTAGCTAATTATTTTTTTTTAAAGAATAAAACCTATTCCTAACGCTGACTTATGACTTAATAAAGCGTCACTGATTAATCGATTTAAATTCTCTTTGTATTTCAGTAAATTATAAAAAACGATTTTAATGTTTATGAAATTATCTTTCTAGTTATATTTAAAAAATTATTTGTTTTGCGAAGTCATTTTTTCCTGATTCAATCTATCTAACCCATGAGTAGGTGACTCAACGGTTTTTTCTCTAGTAGTATTTTAAGCAGCAATAGAATTATATGACAAGGAGAGGATGCCTAAAAGTAATAAAAAAAAACTATGTAAATGAAACAATAACGTCTGTTAAAATTTAGTGTTTTAAATCTTTTCTTTACCTGGTGATTCCTTGTCATGTAAAAAGAATTTTGAATGACCAGAGGCAAACAGTGAGCGATAAATTGGAATGAACAGAGGAAATCAGTGTTCGATAAATTTAATTCTGTTAATCGTTTATTCTGGTAAGCGTGAATACCACAAGAAGCATGCAATGTTCATATGTCAAAGAAATTATTATTTGGATTATCCCATCAAAACACTGCGTAAAAAGAAAAGAAAGAAAGAATAAAAAAGAAAAAAACAATTTTTTACTTATCAAGGCTAAAAACACTCGAGGATAAAGGTTAATGCGATCGATAAATTAAAAGTTGAATGGTGATTAATATTATGAGAGTATTAATAATCATCACATACCACCTACTAAAAACAGCTGCCGAACAAGAAAACAGCAATCCCCCTTTTTATCAGAAACATTGTTTATGGAATGTGAGGACTTAATAAAACCCCATTATATACAATTTTTTGTTATATTAATTTATTGTAAGAACTATATTTCCGTGATAAATTATGAGCAATTAATAATAGGGGATTGCATTTTTCAACCACGCTGTATATGTTAACCAAGGTAAATATGGCTCCCTAACACCAATGTACATAGATAGGGTCTCGTTCCTACTAAAATGCAGGTTCTAGGTTCAATGAACTCAAAGGAATTAGCGGACATGCAAACAGACAGACAGTCCCCCCATATATATGAAAATAGTACATAAACCCTCTTACAACAACATGCATAGGCAAGGGAACTATTCTTACCAAATGTCACATTCCTAAATTAAATAGCCTAAAAGTAGTCAGTAGTTAAGCAAAAAGACCTGGGATACGATTTACGGGCTTAGATTGCCGTCAAAAATCAGTGATTAAAAACTTTTGTTACTTAAGTAAGTACTGCGTGAACCTTTCTCATTTGAAAAGAATTTGGAATAAACAAGTGTTCGATGAATGTAATTATGTTAATCTTTTATTCTGCTAAGTGAAAATGAATTAGCCAATCAAAAAGCATCGGAGAAAATAAGTGTAGACAGAGGGGACGTCCTGTGTTACGTTTGAAAATGTAGAGTATGTAACGGATAAAAGATAGATTGAAATATGAAATAGTAACGGTGCTGCAAAAATATGTGCATTACAAGAAAGTCTTCCGGTGTACGTGGTCGCAGTGATATTAGATTTGAGTATGCAAGTGAAACCCCTCAGATTTCCTGTATTTATTAAACTTATAAAAACATATCCATCCGGACTAAATATCAAAATGATGATTCGACTGAAATTAAATTATTCTTTTTAAAACACGTAACCATAAGCGGCCTAAGGCACTAAAGTAACCGATTAAAACATCTATGTTATGTTAGAAAAGTTTTACCGATCAAAGAAATAGGGGAAATCCGACTTTACTTTATCTATAAGATGTATCTAGTCTGGATTTTTTCATTAAACATATTTAAATAAATAAGTTGAATATAAAGCGGAATATTAGTATATTCCGCTTTATATTCAACTTATTTATTTTTTCCATCTTTCTGTCAATTATTTTCTATTGTAATTGTTTAAAGAGTTAATGGATATTCAGAACTGCGTGGTTGTTCAAGTACTTTCAATGCTTTAATTATCAAGACAATATGTGGGTAACACTTATCACTAAGTCCACAGAGAATATAAACCAGCCTTTGGCAGATTCTCAGGAAGAGCACCCCATTTTTCAACAGAAGAGTTTGAAGAGATTTAGATCAAGCATGATGCGAATGTTAATCTGTGTATACAATCATTCGGTTATATTTTAATGGGTTGTAATTAACAATTAATATTTTAATGGGTAGCAGTAAACAAGAACGGACGTTTTTAAAATGTCTTCGTGCGATCTGTCCATATTGCTATGGAAACCTTTTTTTTTCAATAAACGTGACAGACCAACGAAAATTATTTAAAACTTACACGTAATAGCCTGACAAACGAAAATACTAGTTGAAACTTAAACCTGACAGACTAATGAAATGCTATTTCAAACTTACACGTGATAGACCGACGAAAATGCCATTTTAAACTTAAATGTGACAGACAAACGAAAATGCTATTTAAAACTTACACTTGATAGACCAACGAAAATGCTATTTTAAACATCAATGTGACAGACAATCCAAAATGCTATTTCAAGCTAATGCCTGCCAGACCAACGAAAATGCTATTTCAAGCTAATGCCTGCCAGACCAACGAAAATGCTATTTCAAGCAAATGCCTGCCAGACCAACGAAAATACTATTTCAAGCTAACGGCTGCCAGACCAACGAAAATGCTATTTTAAACATCAATGTAACAGACAAACGAAAATGCTATTTTAAACATCAATGTAACAGACAAACGAAAATGCTATTTCAAGCTAATGCCTGCCAGACCAATGAAAATGTTCTTTCAATCTTAGGCAAGAACAGACAAACGAAAATGTTATTTAAAAAACCTGATACACCAACAAAATGCTATTTCAAACTTGAATGTGACAAACAGACAAGAATGCTATTTCAACTGTAATCGTGACAGACCTACGAAAATTTCTATTTCAAATGTCAACGTGACAGACATACCCTATTTATTTAAATTCGCAGTTCATGACAGTCATTATGAATTGATATGTGCTATGGTGTTTACAAAGCAACCTATCGACGTTTAATACCATCTCTTTCTATTTCACCTGACGTTTTGTATTTTTTCTAATTTTTTTTAGATAATGTCAAAAAATTATATTTAGAAAAAACGGTTTTAATATATATTTTATTCTATATAATACAAGTATGCAAATTTAATTTATGAACAAAGCCTGATAATAAATCAAATAAAGGAAATAATTTCTTTTACTTTTAATAGACACACAAAAAATTGCCTTGTTAATATTTTTGTGAAAAAATGAATTAATCTACGGGTACACATAGGCTTTATTTACTGATTCAGGAGAGAGAGAGAGAGAGAGGGGGGGATATATATATATAGAGAGAGAGAGAGAGAGAAAGAAAGAAAGAAAGAAAGAGAGAGAGCGAATTAGTTTATTATTTTAAGTAAAACTTATCTCACGTGTTTTTGTAGTAAGATTTAACTCACGTTTTTTTTAGTAAGATTTAACTCACGTTTTTTTTGTAGTAAGATTTAACTCACGTTTTTTTTGTAGTAAGATTTAACTCACGTTTTTTTTGTAGTAAGATTTAACTCACGTTTTTTTGTAGTAAGATTTAACTCACGTTTTTTTTTTTTGGTAATTTTTTTGTGTTTAGTTGTTTCGGTTTATACAATAAAATTTACCTTGCGTGTGACAACGGTAAGAACCCAATTGTTAGTGATAAAAATAAATTATTACAACTCCCCCGGTCAACACCGGTTACCCCTGCTAGCATATAATATATCATATATTATATAATCTATATAATAATAATAATATGTTAATCCACTTAAAGTTTGTACGTACGATATCACCTTTCACACACATTAAAAAATAAGATCGTCCGATTAGCAACGATATGGTTGGTGGTTATAATTTGATGGCGCCCAAGTAAAAAATTCGAGTCAACCCATTTTAAAATGAATTGTTCCCAAATCAAATGACGTCAACCCGTTGACTAAAGCAGTTATTTAGAATTGTACAATTCTAAATAAATACATTTAAAAAGGTGAGATTAGTTTTTATTGTTGACTAAAGAAGTTATTTAGACTTGTACAATTCTAAATGAATACATTACAAAAAGTGAGATTAGTTTTTATTGTTGACTAAAGAAGTTATTTAGACTTGTACAATTCTAAATAAATACATTTCAAAAAGTCAGATTAGTTTTTATTGTTGACTAAAGCATGTATTTAGAATTGTACAATTCTAAATAAATACATTTCAAAAAGTGAGATTAGTTTTTATTGTTGACTAAAGAAGTTATTTAGAATTGTACAATTCTAAATAAATACATTTCAAAAAGTGAGATTAGTTTTTATTGTTGACTAAAGCAGTTATTTAGACTTGTACAATTCTAAATAAATACATTTCAAAAAGTGAGATTAGTTTTTATTGTTTACTAAAGCAGTTATTTAGACTTGTACAAGTCTAAATAAATACATTTCAAAAAGTGAGATTAGTTTTTATTGTTGACTAAAGCATGTATTTAAAATTGTACAATTCTAAATAAATACATTTCAAAAAGTGAGATTAGTTTTTATTGTTGACTAAAGCAGTTATTTAGACTTGTACAATTCTAAATAAATACATTTCAAAAAGTCAGATTAGTTTTTATTGTTTACTAAAGCAGTTATTTAGACTTGTACAAGTCTAAATAAATACATTTCAAAAAGTGAGATTAGTTTTTATTGTTTACTAAAGCAGTTATTTAGACTTGTACAATTCTAAATAAATACATTTCAAAAAGTGAGATTAGTTATTATTGTTGACTAAAGCATGTATTTAGAATTGTACAATTCTAAATGAATACATTTCAAAAAGTGAGATTAGTTTTTATTGTTGACTAAAGCAGTTATTTAGAATTGTACAATTCTAAATGAATACATTTCAAAAAGTGAGATTAGTTTTTATTGTTGACTAAAGCATGTATTTAGAATTGTACAATTCTAAATGAATACATTTCAAAAAGTCAGATTAGTTTTTATTGTTGACTAAAGCATGTATTTAGACTTGTACAATTTTAAATAAATACATTTCAAAAAGTGAGATTAGTTTTTATTGTTGACTAAAGCATGTATTTAGAATTGTATAATTCTAAATAAATACATTTCAAAAAGTGAGATTAGTTTTTATTGTTGACTAAAGCATGTATTTAGAATTGTACAATTCTAAATAAATACATTTCAAAAAGTGAAATTAGTTTTTATTGTTGACTAAAGCATGTATTTAGAATTGTACAATTCTAAATGAATACATTTCAAAAAGTGAGATTAGTTTTTATTGTTGACTAAAGCATGTATTTAGACTTGTACAATTTTAAATAAATACATTTCAAAAAGTGAGATTAGTTTTTATTGTTGACTAAAGCATGTATTTAGAATTGTATAATTCTAAATAAATACATTTCAAAAAGTGAGATTAGTTTTTATTGTTGACTAAAGCATGTATTTAGAATTGTACAATTCTAAATAAATACATTTCAAAAAGTGAGATTAGTTTTTATTGTTAACTAAAGCATGTATTTAGAATTGTATAATTCTAAATAAATACATTTCAAAAAGTGAGATTAGTTTTTATTGTTGACTAAAGCATGTATTTAGAATTGTACAATTCTAAATAAATACATTTCAAAAAGTGAGATTAGTTTTTATTGTTGACTAAAGCATGTATTTAGAATTGTATAATTCTAAATAAATACATTTCAAAAAGTGAGATTAGTTTTTATTGTTAACTAAAGCATGTATTTAGAATTGTATAATTCTAAATAAATACATTTCAAAAAGTGAGATTAGTTTTTATTGTTGACTAAAGCATGTATTTAGAATTGTACAATTCTAAATAAATACATTTCAAAAAGTGAGATTAGTTTTTATTGTTTTGAAGAATATTTTGCTGACAATTATTTTTACAGTAAGAAGACAGAGAATTGCTACAATTTTGAATAAACAAATAAAGAAGAAACATATTAGTATTATTTATTTAAAGAATATCTAGTTGGCAGTGACAATTATTTTTACGGAAGAAGAAAACGTGTTTTTTTTTCCTTAATAGTAATAACCCTGACATACATTATTTCAAAAGGAATATTATCATTAACAATCAGCTATAAAAATAAAGTAGAAATCCCTGTGGACATTCCACAGGTTCCCGCTAATATATATATATATATATATATATATATATATATATATATATATATATATATATATATATATATGTATATATATATATGTATATATATATATATATATATATATATATATATATATATATATATATATATATATATATATATATATATATATATATATATATATATATATATATATATATATATGAGAAAGGAAGGATGAGTAATCCGATGTAATGGGAAATGAAAAGGGGGAAAAAAACAAGAGATATTTTTTTATATATTCATCAACGTTTTGTCTTTATTATAAGACTTCCCCAGGAGGATAATTTGAAGAAAAATGTCATGCAAGTACATTGAAATTTTGGGTTGACATGATCGAGTGATAAAGGAAAAGTAGTAGTCGTGGCTACTGTGAGCGCTAGAGGAGAGTCTAGCCACCACTGACTTCTCGCAGCCTGCACTCCCCTCCATTTCAATGTATTTGCATGACATTTCTTTTTCAAATTATCATCCTGAGGAAGTCTTACAATAAAGACGAAACGTTGATGTATATATAAAAAAATATCTCTTGTTTTTTTCGTTTTTTATTTCCCATATATATATATATATATATATATATATATATATATATATATATATATATATATATATATATATATGTGTGTGTGTGTGTGTGTGTGTGTGTGTGTGTGTGTGTGTATAAGGTGATTATGGCTAAATGCTTAGACTTTGGTGGTATTCCAAATAGACCACGCCCCAAAAGACAACTTAAAGATATATGGAATAATGGTAAAGTCAAATTAATCCCATCAGATATCCAAAAATACTACAGGTATAAAAATCAGCTCCGTGGTTAGTCTCAGAAACGATTGTACACAGTAACTTTTGTTGACATTGGATTTCTTGAACTGATATACTAGAAAATGATTATGTAAGAATTTTTGTTTATTTCTAAATTGTCATATATATATATATATATATATATATATATATATATATATATATATATATATATATATATATATATTTTTTTTTAAAAATTTTTTAAAATTTTTTTAATTTTTTTAATTTTTAATTTTAATTTTTTAACGGCTTTAATTTTTGAAATGTTAAATTTCTTTCCTTCTTCTTCTCTTTCTCTATCTCTTCACTTCATTCTCTCCAAATATGATCTGAGGTTAAGATCGGATTCTAACTCTGCCTGATGAGATCTCAGTTTATAGTAACTGTTGATCGATAACATCGACATGCCAGTGTCGCAGATTTTGTACATGTCTGTGTAAATAAAATTATCATATATATATATATATATATATATATATATATATATATATATATATATATATATATATATATATAAAGATAAAATATTTTATATTAGATCCTATCGTAATAAAGAGATGCTCGATGTTGTAGATCGACCATTATCATAAGAAAATATTGACATGACGAAAAAATGAAATCGGATAATTTACAAGTTTATTAAATCATCAGGTGTTCAAGTGTTTTTGAAACTTTCCTTGAACTATAAAAAAAAATGTTTCTGCCAATTTTCAAATTAATACTTACAAATAATTAGTAATTTTATTATTCTTTTTCCTTTTTAGGAGAAGAGTAATTCTTTGAAAATACATGGATTACGGTCAGTTTATTATATTCCTTGCTTAAACATCTGATGATTTAATAAACTTGTAAATTATCCAATTTTATTTTTGTCATCCTTTCAATCTCTCTCTCTCTCTCTCTCTCTCTTTCTCTCGCTCTCTCTCTCTCTCTCTTTCTCTCTCTCTCTCTCTCTCTCTCTCTCTCTCTCTCTCTCTCTATATATATATATATATATATATATATATATATATATATATTGTATATCAGTTAAATAGTTACCATAATAAATTGTTTCGGATTACGTGTATGATTTTTGTTTTATAAGAGTGCATATATCAAATCAACATATTTAAAAAAAAATTTGTAATCTTTGTCTTTTTTTTGTAGATTTTAGAAGAAAATGTTTTAAAGAATTAAAACATGTTTTAAACATTTACCTTATAAGAAATAAATTCCTCCGTGTGACTTGTATCCGTTTTTTGTATTTTAACAATCAAAAGTGAAAAGGCAATTAAAAAATCCGTGGATTTTGAAAAAAAATTGTTTTTCAAATTTTAGAAGAAATTCCCTTTTCCTTACAGAGGAAAAAGCAATGTTAAAATATCATTTCGACATTTCACTTTTAAAATAAATCCCCCTCCTTTACCCAACTTGATGGTTTTTTTTTGTGTTATAAGAAAACATAAAAAAGCTTATTTAAAAGATTCATATTTTGAGGATTTTTTACCAAAATAATCAATCCATGTTTCCTGGTATTTTGCAGAGCTGGCTGATTGAGAACATCTCATCAATTAAAAAGTATTTGATTTGAAAAGAAAACAAAAGAAAATAATCCATAATCAAATTCCAGTCCCAAAACGAACTTTGACCTCAACATATTAGCATAATAAAACTGATATTGATCATGATATATCATTGACCCAATTATGTTTTTATTTTATTTTCCATACTTTCTTTCTTTTTTCATTCTTTTTTGTTCTTTCTTTCTTTTTCTTTTTTCTTTCTTTCCAATTATTCCACTATCTACATTATTCGTCTACATCTGTCTGTTCACAAATATCTCTCGGTCTGCTTGACCTCCCAGTCATGTCCCCCCCCTCTCTCTCTCTCTGTATATATATATATATATATATATATATATATATATATATATATATATATATATATATATATATATATATATATATTGTTTGTGAGACGATAAAGAAATACAGGTATTCGCCGAATTATGAAAATAAAAGAGATTGAGAGAAGAAATGAAAATGATGGTGCAGGATTAATTTTTCCTATGGTCATTGGAATGCAACTATTAAGTATATATATATATATATATATATATATATATATATATATATATATATATATATATAAATAAAGTTTCTAAAATATTTAACATATAGTTTTTAAATAAATAATTTGTATATATATATATATATTATAATGCTTGTTGTTTATGTTATTGTTTGTGCAGATAATATTACTAAACAAACTATTTTTTAGTTCGTAGGCTGGATATAAACAAACGACATATACAAAGTGAAAAATGAAACTCGTACAGGATTCAAACCTCTTCTGGGGCACAAGTACGAACTATGTACCAGTCTCTTTGTCTCCAACCCTCTCCACTCTCTGTCTCTCTCATATATATATATATATATATATATATATATATATATATATATATATATATATATATATATATATATATATAAAGATAATATATACAGAAACGTCAGTCGAATATCTGACTTTGGACCAATATAGCAATGCATCTGACAAATCGATATTTGAATCTGACTAGACCTTGTCCTTTACACTAAAAGTATGGAATTCGCTTTAGTTTCTTTTAGAAAACACTAATTCCAGCTAGGAAGTTTTTTTGATCGTAGACATTTTTCGTGTATGTCCTTTAAGATCACTAGCCGCTTATGAAATTGTTAAAAGTATATTTTTATATTTCTTTACCGGTGTCCGACTACAGATAAACAATTATATTCTTTAAGCATAGATATTAACTTGTTTTCTACTGAAAATTAGTTGTATTAAATAATACCAGGTGGAATATCTTTCTTTTAACATGTACTTATACTGATGTTTGTATTTTAAGGATACATAAAGCCTCATTATTCATGAAGAACGGATTAGCCTCACCACCTTTCATTCTTAATTAAAAATGCGTGTCAGTACAGAGATATTAATTGGTTTTCGTTTTACATAACAAATATAAAAATAACAATTCATTCGTTAATTAAGACATATAGTTTTCTTCTTCATAGTGTAGCTCTTTTTGTTATCTACTGTTTTTCTTTTATTGTTTCGTAACAAAATATTCATAACATTATTACTTAACATTCAACTTGATTTTCTTTAAAATGCATTAAACTGTATGTTTTTTTTTAATGTCTTGGATTCATAAATTTTCTTTAGGTATCCTATTTTCTACATATGCATTCAATTCGTTTCAATAACTAATGCAATATCATCTTGTTTAGATCACTGTTTATTTTAAATAATTAAAGAGAAGTAATCATGTGCAATTATAATGAGCTATTTCGCGTGAGTTATTTCCCTTGAGATTTTTAAGTTAGGTCTGTAAATTAAAAAAATGATGTGCTTGTTTTAAATGAAAATCGCTCCAGACAAGGCATGAAGCCACTTGATGTAAGGAGCTAAAAAGAAAGGACGATGATTATCACAAAGACAGGAGATGCATATTGGCCTTAGTCTTGAAAAGACCAATGGAAAAATAGGAGCCTGCAGTTATTGGGAAGAAGCTACTGGAATAGGAAGCTGTATCATATCGAGGTATATGAACAGCGAATTTATAAAAACACCCAACTATACCAACAAGTAAAACGTACTGAAACAAAGAAAGCAGCGAATAGATTAGACAATTCTGAAGAACATATGCCATAATAGTATTTATAGAAAAGACTGGAACTAGCAACATCACGTCTGTGAGCGAGAGGGTGCAGAGAATAAAAAAGGGTGGGGACCAATCAAATTACAGATACGCTTCTCGAATCTTATACAGAACTCTTAAAATGAGACAGAGATTCCCCAGGTCAAATATGACAACAGTACTCCATACATGGTCTGATAGTAGATTTGTAGGGATACAAAATAGCCTCCGGCGTGAGAAAGCGTTTTGAGCGATAGACAGAACCGACTTTATGAGAAGCAGAAAGAACAATGGAACTAACGTATTAACTCCAAGAAAGATTTGATGAGAAAGAAAGACCAAGAAGTTTCAGAGTCGATTTCTCCTCAAGAACATTGCCATCCATGAAAATATCAGGAAGAAAAGGGACACGCCTAAGATTGAAAGACACGAGCTTTCGTCAGTAAAGGGGGATGACTTAACTTTAATAATATAGTAAGAGTGTTCTACTTTACAACTAAAATTTGTTTTCTTTTTCTGTACAAGTTTATAAACATGCAAACAAATAATGAACAGTAGAGATTATCCCCGCTTGTGAACAACTCAGTCAAGGACGAAATATGAGTTCGTTTGCATTAAAAAAATATCTGAATTCCGTTATTTCTGATTTCAGTACAGACCAAATTAAACTCAATAACCACATATGTTTCATTGTGAGTATTCCAACTGATTTTTCACAGCGTAACGTCCATCGCAACGGTCATCGGTGAAAGTTGGACATAAATAGTATTTAAACTAACCGTCTTTGTCTTCTAACTCGCCAATTTGCATTTGCTATTGTTGTATCATGTTATTGGAAACATAATAACGTACATTGTTACAACTAATATAAACAAATATTTATTCCGGCCCGGACGACTGGTAATACTAAACATTTTTAAATAATCACCTAAAAACAAAAATCATCTTACGTCAGTAAAAGGGGGATAACTAAACTTGAATAATATAGTAAAAGTTGTCTACCTTACAACTAAAATTTGTTTTTTTCTGTACAGGTTTATAAACATGCAAACAAATAATAAACAGTAGAGATTATCCACCAGTAGATTTCGCCGTTGATTTTTCAGTCTGTCTAGGCAACGAAGAATGCTCTGAGCGGCACTTTCAGATGTGACATCTGTACTTCATCTTAGGACGTATCTAACCTTTGTATAGGTAGAAGTGAAATTCAATACACATTTAATAATAGACTTCTTTTGAGTGGGTCGCTTTCTTTATGATTTGTAAAACTCAACACAAATATTTTATTTTCTTCTTTAAATTGCTTCCAATACGGTTAGACAAATTAAAAAATTAAATCAGGGACGAGGCACACGTGCGCTTTAAACTAATAAACTCTCAGTTGTGTCTGCTTTCAGTAAATACCCTAACCCTTAACCTAACCCTAACCCTAACCCTTACCCTAACCCTTACCCTAACCCTAACCCTAACCCTTACCCTAACCCAACCCTAACCCTAACCTCATTAAACTCATAGCAACATCTGTTTCGCTGCGACTATTCCACCTGTTGTTTCACAGCACAACGGTCATCGATAAAAGTTGAACGTAAACAGTATTTAAGCTGACAAATTAAACTTTATTTTTAATAAGCCAATTTTCATTTGTTATTGTTGTACCATGTTATTGGCAATATAATAACGTAACCGGCCTTTTGGCCAAGATCAAAGTGTAGTATTTGTTCCGATGGATACTGCGCCCCATAGACCGGTGTTATCTTGGCCTTCGGGTCTTGATTTACGCCGGTCTATGGGTCTGTCCAGTGCAGTTCTAGGAGGTCCACCCTCCCAGGCTTTGTCCCTCTTCTTTGGGGAGGAGTAAGTTTATTGCTTACTGCCTGAGGCGGCCCTACCGGGAAATGCCGACGGGGCTGCCCAGGCCATTTTTAAATGGCCGGAGTGCTCACCTTCTCGGGCGCTGGCTTTTCAAATCCCACTTTCCCGACCTTGTATCACATCTTACCTTGTGGGAGGAAGATAAATAAAATAATAACGTACGTCGTTACAATTTATTTAAAAAATGACAGATAATATGAAACATTTCAAATAATTACCTAAAAATAAAAATCCGCTTACGTCGGTTAAGGGAGATAACTTAGATTGAAGAATATAATAGGAGTTATCTACCTTACAACTAAAATTTTCTTTCTTTCTCTGTACAAGTTTTAAAATATGCAAACAAATAAAAATTAAAAACTTAAATGACATTACTATATCCCGGCCAACGCCGGGTAGGTACAGCAACTGCTTTAATAAAAAAAATAATTGCACATTAAAGGAAGTTAACGGACTTAGTTTCAAACTGATTTATAGAAAAGTAGCTGTTTGAAATCACTATTTCAGTGTTTAGCAATAAAAATTAAAGATAACCTTACAGCTTTTTAGGTTATGTATCAAACTTGAAGAATACCTGTCCCAGGACGGGTAAAATGTATTCCCTGAACAGAACATTTTTGCACCACTTTTATTTTCACGTTGCTAAGATTAACATCAAGAGATAATAATACTAAACATTATGTCTAGAATCCTTGTTTCGATTTTGATCAAAATCGTCTGATGTCTAAAATTGAGGTTTAAGCTGAAGGCGTCTTAAAAAGAAATTGAAATTCAGGGAATCTTGTTTAATTCGTGTCTAATGACTGACTCAAATTTACTGCAAATTTAAATTATTTGAGTTTTTAAATAAGAGGTGTTTTCCATATTTTGCCCTCTAAAAACCATTTTAAATACTCCAAAGAAACTGAAAATATGGGGGAATATTTATTAATTGATGTCTAACAAAAATCAGAGGTCCCTGAATATTAACGTAGAGCTTCCACCCCCTTTTTACACCTATGTATAAAACTAAATTAAACTAAATATAGCCCACATTAGGACCCCTTTACCCATAGTAGCTATGTTCCAACATTCATAATGATCGGTTTATTAGTTTACGACTGAATCCTATACAGACAAACATATGTGCATACCTAACTTTATAAAAAGATAGTTCCATGTACTTTTGACACACACAATATGTGCTTCATCATAAGTTCTAAGATATTATCTTACAAAACTCGTAGATTAAATGCCAGTGCTTTGTTACTTTGGGACCCGCGCTAAAAGTCACTCGACAAAACAGGCAAAAATGTTTCGAAATTATAATTTTTTTTAATGAAGTGTTTAAATTAATGTTTTTTTCATTTTACTTTTTTTGTTATTAAACATTTGTACGAAAGATATATTGAAAAGCTAATCAAGTAATTTTTTTTTTTACATTTTTTTGCGAAAATTATTTTTTTAAAACTTTTTTCTGACTTTTTTTTAGGAATCTGGGTTAAGTTAGGAATTAGGGTTAGGGTTAGGAATTAGGGTTAGGGTAAGGGTTAAGGACTATCGACAGCCAGTGCTACCATGTAAAAATCATGTTTAAATGTAAAATCGCGTTTCGACCAGTTTGCACGTTCAGCGTTTCATTCAGTTTGACTGCTTAGATGTCGTCTGCTTACTCGTTTCGCTTCGGAGCTTTCCGGAAAGCACCGACGCCGAGTGACTTTTAGCGCGGGTCCCAAAGTAACAAAGTACCAAATTCCACTATTTTATTTCTATAAAAAATATATAGATCAATCAAATATTTTAAACCCAAACTGTTCAGGAAAATATTGTACTCAAATATTATCATTTACTGGATATTAGCATGGCTACCCGACGTTGCCCGGGGGCATGGACAATAAAATAGAAGAGTTAAAATGTGTGTAACATAACTTCTATCTATCTATCTATCTATCTATCTATCTATCTATCTATCTATCTATCTATCTATCCCTTCCCCTCTCCATCTCTCCCTACTCTCTCTCTCCCGTCTCCGTCATCTTTCCCTCTCACTATTTCCCCTCTTCTCTCACTCTCTTCGCTCTCTATCACCCCCTCTTTCCAGTCAATAAGGATTGCTTCTCCTTCGACTGAGGACAAAAAAAAGATACTACACTTTGATCATATCCCAAAGGCCAATAAGGTGTATTTTAGTTCGAGTTTCACCCGAAAGGTCGATGGAAAAAAATCGCTTTAAATACCCCCCCCCCCATCTTAATAATTTTGTTCCCGTTGACCACCAAAAGAATGCATATTAGTAAAACAAAATGTGCCCATATTCTATCTGGGAAATGCTGAAAAAAAGAATATATCAGCTTTGTGGGTGTGCCTTGTGTAATATCTGACTTTTAGGTGGGCACACACAAATAGACAACCGTCTTTTATATAATAGATTATCAAATATAACATAAAATTTCACATTGGGATAAATAAGTTTTGGGTTATAAATTATAAAAAAAGAATTCTAGTTACGTGGTCCAGAGGCAAAGGTCCTAGCTTAATATAGGCTAGTCTCTCTCTCTCTCTCTCTCTCTCTCTCTCTCTCTCTCTCTCTCTCTCTCTCTCTCTCTCTCTCTCATGTTGGCCGGTCATAATTCAGGAATGGGGACATTTTGTATTCAGCACCGTCCTCTTCCGGAAGACATCCGCACGGGGTAACTCTCGTGCCATTACACCGCCTGCTTGCCCAGAGGCGGTCTTTTCGAATCAGTCAACATGGGAGTCGGACGTTTGTTCCGCTTGTGATAGACGTTGGCTCTGGTGCAATCAGCTTGGCAAAAATAGAGTTTTACGGTGAAAAGATGTTATAGTTCAGCGTTGGCCACGTGCGCGCAAATAAATACATATTCATCACCAAAAATAGTTCACGGTGGCATGAGCAAATTTTGAGAAGACAAACACGCATATAAGAAATCGAAATGAAATAAAATATAATGGCCCTATAATAAAATAACAATAATTCCAACACTGCAAAGAATTCTCCTTTTTTACTGTGTACCTAAAACCAAACGGAACTTCCATGGAGAGAGTTTCTTTCCAAGAATTTCTCACCAGTGGAAATCGTTACGGATGGAATGTCTCCCTACAGACTGCAACTTGATGGTTTTCAAGTCTAATGTCAACAAATACCTGTCGAGTCGACCTGTGAATTAATCATATTTCTCAATCCTCTCATAGTACTGTTCCATTATCCAATTGAAAATCTCACTAACCCTTATTCTCGAGTGGCTTTTGGCCTTGGTAAATGGTGAACTATTAGTACAAAAAGAATCACCAGGTACACACAAGAAACAAAGGCAATAATAGGCCGAACAAAGTAGTATAATATCAGTTACGTTCATAGTTTTCGAAAGAAATGAGGGAAGTATTTTATTTATTTCCTCTCCAGAAGGTTAGACACAAGATCAGATGTGGGTTATTTTTATGAAAATGTTTCTGTGGAACGAACTGGATTTGAACCCGGCACACGCAGGTGCTTAGCCCGCGTCGTTGACCACTTAGCCACCGTGCAATTACCCCAATGGGGTAAGTATAAACATAGGTGTTCTAACCTTTTTTTTTAACGTTTATTCACCCCAAACAAAGCATATTGTCACGGAGACGTAAGGGCTACTGTGATTAGGGACCAGATTTATAGGGGGCATCCTAAGTGAGGAGTATTGATTTACTCCTCTCCAGAAGTTAGGCACAAGGCCAGTTTTTATCTTACTCCCACAAGTAAGATGTGACCCAAGGTCGGGTCGGGAAAGTGGGGTTTCAAAATTGCCTGGGCAGCCCCGTCGGCATTCCCCGGTAGGGGCGCCCCAGGCAGTAAGCAATAAACTTACTCCTCCCCAAAGAGGGGAGGCGAAGCCTGGGAGGGTGGACCTCCTAGAACTGCACAGGACAGCCCCGAAGGCCAAGACAATACCAGTCCCATCGGAACAGATACTACACTTTGATCTTAGCCAGTGGGGAGTAGGGCAGCAAGATGTTTGATCACATTACATTTAAATTTATGCATGTTAGTACAATCGGGGAAGCAGGGAGCAGAGAGGGAATTCTATAGGCAAGCGGCCCGAGCAAATAAGCTATTAGAGTAGAAAGCCTTCTGGCATCTGGAGACCTCTACAATGAAGGGGTGTGATTTTGCTGCTTGTCGGGTTTGTCGGGGGTATTCACGTTGAGGTGGTACAAGAGCAGCAAGTTCGTCGGAGCACATTCCATGGAAGTACTTGTAAAACAAGCACAGAGATGCAACAATGCGGCGATGGGACAGTGTTGGGGCTTAGTAGACAGTGCGGGACCTGTTAAGTTAGAAACTCTTTTTTGATACCCTGTTCAAGAAGGGGAGACTAGTGGTTGGTGCACCAGCCCAGATTTGGCAACAATATTCCATGCACGGATGAATTTTTATTTATGGAAATCGCTGCAGACAAGACATGCAGCCACTTGATGCAAGGAGCTAAAAAAAGTACTGCTTCAAGATAAAAAAATAAACTAGCCAATTATAAATGTTATATGTATAGATTTTGACTCAGAAAGCAGCAATTCTTTCCCCTTTGTCAGTAACATCGCTCATAGTCTGTGAGGATTTAAGGACAAAATAAGGGAAGCGAAAGAAAACCCATGGTCCACTTTCCACTCTCCTAGAATGGTGGCTTTATAGAGACATGGGATACTGGCAAGTGTGAGATGTTTTTCTAGCCCGGTAGAGGGATCCACCTTTCTTTTTATGATACTCTGGAAGGTCTAGACTCTAAAAGGTCGGGCGTAATGTGGAGTATATTTTATTAGTGTGCCACGTTATTGGTAATATAATAATGTTTTTCACTGTATTCACTGTATACGCCCTAAAAATGACGTCACCTTCTTTACAGCTCGCATTAAATTAGTAAAATTCAATGAATATTTCATAATAGACTTATTTTTGAATGGGTCGCTTTCTTTATGATTTTTCAAAACTTAACCTAAATGTTTTACTTCTGTAAATTGCTCCGAATTCAGGTTTTTGGCACGCCTGTGAACAACTCAGTCGTGAAAATTTGGCTATTGCCCAGAAAATTATAGAAATTGTATTTTCTTTCTAAATTGTTGAGTCATAATGACTTACCATTTATACAATCCTGTAAGTATAGCCTCAATGAAGAGCTGTGATACAGCGAAACATGAGTTCGTTTGCATTAAAAAAAAAAATGTGAATTCCGTTATTTCTGATGTCAGTACAGACCAAATTAAACTCAATAACCACATATGTTTCATTGTGAGTATTCCAACTGATTTTTTCACGGCGTAACGGCCATCGCAACGGTCATCGGTAAAAGTTGGACATAAATAAATAAATAGTATTTAAACTAATCATCTTTGTCTTCTAACTCGCCAATTTGCATTTGTTATTGTTGTATCATGTTATTGGCAACATAATAACGTACTTCGTTACAATTTATATAAAAAAATATTTATTCCGACCCGGACGACTGGTAATACTAAACATTTTAAAATAATCACCTAAAAACAAAAATCATCTTACGTCAGTAAAGGGGGATAACTAAACTTGAATAATATAGTAAGAGTTGTCTACCTTACAACTAAATTTTTTTTCTTTTTCTGTACAAGTTTATAAACATGCAAACAAATAATGAACAGTAGAGATTATCCCCGCTAGATTTCGCCGTTGATTTTTAAGTCTGTCTAGGCAACAAAGAATGCTCTGAGCGGCACTTTCAGATGTGACATCTGTACTTCATCTTAGGACGTATCTAACCTTTGTATAGGTAGAAGTGAAATTCAATACACATTTAATAATAGACTTCTTTTGAGTGGGTCGCTTTCTTTATGATTTGTAAAACTTAACCTAAATATTTTATTTACTTCTTTAAACGGCTCCGAATTCGAGTTGCTAGCATGCCCGTGGAGAACTCAGTCAAGGACGAGTGTCTTTGCATTAACAAACACTCGCGTTCGTTGTTTCCGATTTCAGTAAATATCTTATTAAACTCAATAACAACATATGCTACGTTGTGATTATTGTCACAGCGCATCAGTCGTCGCAACGGTCATCAGTAAAAGTTGAATAAAAAATAGCATTCAGACTAACGAATCAAACTTTGCTTCTAATTAGCCAATTTTGTATTTGTTATTACTGTACCATGTTATTTCGCTACAAGTTTTTTTAAAAAATAACTTAGCACGGCCCGGACGACTGAGAATATGAAACATTTTTAAATAATCACATAAAAAACAAGCCGCGCATGCGTGCCCCCCCCCCCTCTGTATGTGACGAGTGTAAAATGCAATAAATTTGGGCAATTTGGGGCATTTTTGACCCCCAGTTGACTCCCTGGGGGCGCGAACCAGAATTTTTCTGATGCCAAGGATGCTCAGTTTATATCCAGAACAATTGCCTCTACATTTTGGCCAAGTTTCAGAAAAATTCAATGGATGGATCAAACGTTATGGGAGAAAAGGGCCATTTTTGTCATTTATGGGGACTTTTGACCCCCTGGGGGCGCGAACCAGATTTTTTCCAAGGTCAGCGATACTTAATTTCTATTAGGAACAATTGCCTGCACATTTTGGCCAAGTTTCAGAGAAATTGAATGGATGGATGAAAAGTTATGGGGCAAAAAATGTCATTTTCGGCCATTTCGGGACCTTTTGACTCCCTGGGGGGCTAGCCAGATTTTTTTTTCAAAAATCGGAGAATGTCACTTTCTAACTTGACCAAAGTTACAACTTCATGCAAAATTTCAGAGAAATTGCAGAAAAATTGAATGTATGGATCAAACGTTATGGGAGAAAAGGGTAATTTTTGCCATTTTAGGGGCACTGTGACCCCCTGGGGGCGCGAACCGGATTTTTTCCAAGGTCAGCGATACATAGTTTCTATTAGGAACAATTGCCTTCACATTTTGGTCAAGTTTCAGAGAAATTGAATGGATGGATGAAAAGTTATGGGGCAGAAAATGTCATTTTTTGCAATTTCGGGGCCTATTGACCCCCTGGGGGAATAACCAGATTTTCTTTTCAAAAATAGAATGTCACTTTCTGACCTGACAAAAGTTACAACTTGATGCAAAATTTCAGAGAAATTCAATGGATGGTTGCGGAGAAAAATCCGGACGGACACACACACGGACACACACACACGGACGGAAATGCCTCAAAACATAGGTCTCCCAATTTTTTAAATCGGGGGACCAATAAAAATTAGATTACATCAGTAAAGGTGAATAACTTAATTTGAATAATGTAAGAGTTGCCTACCTTACAACTAAAATAATTTTTATTGTTCTGTACAAGTTTACAAATATGCAAACAAATAGAACTTAAAAACCAAGGCTTTAATAATTAAAGAAAGTATTGCACATTAACGGAAGGAAACGTATTTTGTTCCAAATACTGTATCGTTATGTTCATATGTTATATTCATATGTTATGTTCATATCGTTATGTTCATAGTTGATGCTCAACTTAACTTCAATCCCTGGCACCCTCATATAAAACATTCGCAGCAAGAACTCGTCTAATAACATCCATAACAAATAGTTTCTCTCTCTCTCTCTCTGTCTCTCGCTGTCTCTCTCTGTCTGTCTGTTACTGTATGTCTGTCTGTCTGTCTGGCTGTCTCTTTCTCTCTCTCTCTCTCTCTCTATTTACCAAAAACCAAATGACACTTCCATGAACAAAGTTTATTTCCTAGAACATCACATCTGTGGAACAAGATAGTACAAGTCTGCTTCCCAGCCGACTACAGTATAGTCGTCTTCAAGTCTAATGTCAATAAACATTTGTTGAGCCGTCCTCTTGGATCATCAATTCCTATTATGAAATCTGCCCTTTCCACCCATTGTTCCGGTCCTCTTGTGGGGACGATCATCGTCCAACTGAACATTTCTGTAACCCTTATCCTCGAGTGGCTCCTGGGCCTTGATAAGTGGTGACCCATTAGTAAAAAAAACCTTAATGTATAGAAAATAAGCTGTTTGAATTCAACATTTTAGTGTTTAACGATAAGAATTAATGATATTTTACAGCTTTTCGGTTATATATCCAACAAGAAGAATAACGGTTCCGCGACGGATAAAATTTATTCTTCGAGCAGAAAAGTTTTGCACCACTTTTATGTCTTCTTTACAGAACAGTTTTGCACCACTTGTATGTCTTCTTTTCAGAACAGTTTTGCACCACTTTTATGTCTTCTTTTCAGAACAGTTTTGCACCACTTGTATGTCTTCTTTACAGAACAGTTTTGCACCACTTTTATGTCTTCTTTTCAGAACAGTTTTGCACCACTTTTATGTCTTCTTTTCAGAACAGTTTTGCACCACTTTTATGTCTTCTTTTCAGAACAGTTTTGCACCACTTGTATGTCTTCTTTACAGAACAGTTTTGCACCACTTTTATGTCTTCTTTTCAGAACAGTTTTGCACCACTTTTATGTCTTCTTTTTCAGAACAGTTTTGCACCACTTGTATGTCTTCTTTTCAGAACAGTTTTGCACCACTTGTATGTCTTCTTTACAGAACAGTTTTGCACCACTTTTATGTCTTCTTTTCAGAACAGTTTTGCACCACTTGTATGTCTTCTTTTCAGAACAGTTTTGCACCACTTTTATGTCTTCTTTTCAGAACAGTTTTGCACCACTTGTATGCCTTCTTTACAGAACAGTTTTGCACCACTTTTATGTCTTCTTTTCAGAACAGTTTTGCACCACTTGTATGTCTTCTTTACAGAACAGTTTTGCACCACTTTTATGTCTTCTTTTCAGAACAGTTTTGCACCACTTTTATGTCTTCTTTTCAGAACAGTTTTGCACCACCATTATGTCTTCTTTACAGAACAGTTTTGCACCACTTTTATGTCTTCTTTTCAGAACAGTTTTGCACCACTTTTATGTCTTCTTTTCAGAACAGTTTTGCACCACTTTTATGTCTTCTTTTCAGAACAGTTTTGCACCACTTGTATGTCTTCTTTTCAGAACAGTTTTGCACCACTTTTATGTCTTTTTTTTCAGAACAGTTTTTCACCACTTCATGTCTTTTGTTCAGAACAGTTTTGCACCACTTTTATGTCTTCGTTTCAGAACAGTTTTGCACCACTGTTATGTCTTTTTTCAGACTAGACTCTAGAAGGTCGAGCTTAATGAAGGGTTTGACTATTTCTGAACATCGCAAGGGCGCTCATTGCCGATAACAAATTACCTAGAAAAATAGTCTTCGGTATTCTCTGGTGAGGGCGCCCCAGATAAAGACTGAATAAACATAAAATGTTATTTGAACAAGTATTTGTGGAGCAACCACTTCTATGCTTTGCGTGAAAGCTGGGTTAATACCGAAGTTGAAATGTGATACGGACATTTAACAGCGACTATCTTTCAAATAGATTTCTTTTAATCTTGGAATGACATCATCCACTCTGTAACTTCTTTTTCTTTTGCTCCCACTTAAGCACCACTTCCACTTAGAGATTGGAATGTTTGTTTTCGGTTCTAAGCAAACCGGAAAGCAATGGGCGGTCTATTTTTAGAAAGGGTGGCCCCTAATTTTATTTGGTTTATTTATTTTTCTTTTTGAAGTGTTTTTGTTTTCCAAATCTCCAGCATTTTTCAGGAAACTGTGAATATCTTTTGTAAATAAAATTAATATAAAACCATTGAGGACATTTTAAGTAAATGTGGTATTGTGGTGACTGCTGAAGTGTTCGTGATGGACAAATGGTTCAAGAATGAAAGGAACAATGCTGGGACGATTAGTAGACAGAGGATGATCAACGACTCCTAACCACACACTTTTGATGTCCTTGTACCTAATTAAAAAAATGTGTTTAGCTTTTTTGCAAATAAATAATTCAAAGTGTAATATTTGTTCTTGTTTATCTAAACAGGTCATTCTCCCAGGCATTATCTCTTTCAAAGAAAATCTACAACACGAAAAATGTCATTCGAGCAGGATTCGACCCTGTGACTATGATGAGTGACCGCCTAAGGAGGGTATCGGTTTTACGCTTGCCTCTCGAATATACATCGAATCGAGTGTCAAGATGCACACAATAAAATTGAATTCCCAGCCAGATTTCTGTGTCCATTTTTTTTCTATTGTGTAATAATCATTGACGAAATACATAATTGACCTGAGTTCAACTCGTATGTAAATAATAGTCAAATTCCTATGTGTAAAACAATCAAAGAATGACTTTTCAAAAATTCCATTTGTTTACATTGACCCATTTTGGGTTTGAAAAAAGAAAGAGATGGGAAAGCGAAAGGAGAAAAGAATGGAAAGAGAAAGAAAGAGAAAGTATAGAGAAAAGCATTGGAAAGGGAAGAGGATATAAAGGAAAGGGGAAGAGAAAGAAACGACAAAGAAAAAGGAAGACAACTGATGGGAAAACAACGGTACATATATATATATATATATATATATATATATATATATATATATATATATATATATATATATATATATATATGTGTGATAATGGTAATAATCCAGGTAAAAAATATCCACAGGGTGGTAATCCAGAGAATTTTAACCGGGTTTATATATATATATATATATATATATATATATATATATATATATATATATATATATATATATATATATATATATATATATATATATATATATATTATGTATCACGTTGCCCTTTTGATGACACTCGTGCGTAGGTAATACCATTAAATAAACGGTTAATTTAATCCACGGAGCTGGGAATAATCAAAGAAAACCACAAAGTGAAAAATGAGACTCGTACAGGATTTCCTGAATTGTGGTTAATTGTTTATTATTAAAATAATAGGTATTAAATTAGTGGTTTTCTTCACACACACACACACACACACACACACACGTGCATATATATATATATATATATATATATATATATATATATATATATATATATATATATATATATATATATATATAATGACAGATAAAATAAATCGAACAGCTTTATTTCGAGAGTACAATGTCAAAAGATTTCGTTTTAACTCCTGTGCGAATCTTGTAAAGAAAGGACAATTTTGAAAATAATGTACTGTTTTTCTCTTGACTTAAGGAATGTGTTTTTTAATGATTTATTTTATTTTCATATAATGTAGCCGAGAATGTGATAGATATACTTTAATATGCTGATGAGGAAAATCTTATATTTGTTGGAAATTTTACTTCAGTGTAAATAATAATAATAATAATAATAATAATAATAATAATAATAATAATAATAATAATAATAATAATAATAATAATAATATTGATTTTTAGAAACGCGCGTTCATAAAATAGACGTATTGAATATTTATTTCCAGAACTCGATTCGAATATTTTAAATTATAATTAATGTTTTGAATTTTTCGAATTTACTTCTCTCCCTCCATCCCTCCACCCCTCCCTCCCTGTCTCTCTCTCTCTCACTCTCCCCCGTCTCTCTTTATATCTATATCCAATGAGTGTATCTATAAGCGCCAACTATGTCCATATTAATATACTTTATGAAACTAAAAGTGTATAGAAGCGCAACAGTCATAAACATTGACATTTTTCCTCTTGCGAAGAGCAGCTCAAGCGAGGTTGTTTGGTCACACGATGACCAATCAGACTTCAGGGCGTATTACTTTCGACCAGAATTTTGAAAGAATACATCCAGACCTTTATGGGTTTGCAGGGAAGGCAGACAGCTCCCAAGCACCCACGAAGAAAGAAACCGACACTCTCTCCAGCCCCGTTGACTAGACACTAAGCAAGTCTTGCTTAACTTATAGATATAATACCCCAAGAAGGCTAAGATCAAAGTGTAGTATCTGTTCCGATGGATACTGCACCCCATAGACTGGTATTGCCTTAGCCTTCGGGGCTTGATTTACGCCGGTCTATGTGTCTGTCCTGTGCAGTTCTAGGAGGTCCACCCTCCCAGGCTTCGCCTCCCCTCTTTGGGGAGGAGTAAGTTTATTGCTTACTGCCTGAGGCGCCTCTACCGGGGAATGCCGACGGGGCTGCCCAGGCAATTTTTAAACCCCACTTTCCCGACCCGACCTTGGGTCACATCTTACTTGTGGGAGTAAGATAAAAACTTGCCTTGTGCCTAACTCCTGGAGAAGAGTAAATCAATACTACTAGCAAATATATGCTCCTTCCGGTCGCATATCTTTTGCTAGGCTGCCGCGTCAGAAATGAACGCTCACCCGTAAACCGATGGAGCCCCAGTCATATTTCTTAGGTGGTTAGACATTGATTTTCTTTGTTTCCGTCCAAAAATATTTTTAGTTAAAAATAAAAAAATAAAAACATAAAAAATTTCGCCCCCCCCCAATTTTTTTACCCTCCCCCATAAATAGAAATATTTTTAGTAAAGAATAGAAAAAAATGTTTTTTTTGACACCCCCAATTTTTTTACCCTCCCCCACACATAGTAATATTTTCAGTTAAAAAAAAGAAATTTTTTTTTTAACCCCCCCAATAATATTTTTTTTACCCGCTCCCATACATAGTTAAGAAAAGAAAAAAATTGAGGAGGCGCCTCGGTCATATCAAAGAACTCATGTTTAAATATGCTATTGAAAGCGCCTACGTCATATCAAAGAACCAGTTTTGTTATTCTTCCAAAATGGTTACCCATTTAGTAATGGCCGAGATATTTGTTGCTTAACTTTACAACAAAAAACCTTGTCTTAACAACGTAATGAAAATAAAGTATGATAATGTGAAAAATCCTCTCACAATGACGTCACTTCCGGAAGGATGAGTCAGCAATTAATTCTTCCAAAATGGTCACCCATTTACTAATGGCCGGGATATGTATTGCTTAATTTTAATTTACAACAAAACACCTTGTCTTAACAACGTAATGAAAATAAAGAATGATAAAGTGAAAAAATCCTCTCACAATGACGTCACTTCTGGAAGGACCGGAAGGATGAGTCAGCAGTTTATTTTTCCAAAATGGTCACCCATTTACTAATGGCCGAGATATAACTTGCTTAACTTCAATTTACAACAAAACACCTTGTCTTAACAACGTAATGAAAATAAAGAATGATAATGTGAAACAACAGAACAGATACTACACTATCTCCACACCTCTTAGAAAAGGAGGAGGGCATGTCTGAGAGGATGGTATCATGAAAACAGAACAGATACAACACTAACTCCACACCTCACAAAAAAGGAGGAGGTAATGCCTGGGAGGATGGTACCATGAAAAACAGAACAGATACTACACTACCTCCACACCTCTCAAAAAAGGAGGAGGTAATGCCTGGGAGGATGGTACCATGAAAACAGAACAGATACTACACTACCTCCACACCTCTCAAAAAAGGAGGAGGAAATGCCTGGGAGGATGGTATCATGAAAACAGAACAGATACTACACTACCTCCACACCTCTCAAAAAAGGAGGAGAAAATGCCTAGGAGGATGGTATCATGAAACAGAACATATACTACACTACACTATGCCCCTGAATTGAGCATTTAAAGATAGTATATTAGTCTGAAATAGTATATACTATACTATTTCATAAGTACAATAGTCTTAAATAGTATAGTTTTGGCTTCAGACAGACAGACAGACAGACAGACAGAAAGACAGACAGATACATAAACTCCATTATTAATGTATTAGTTTCTTCACTGTCTTTTTTTCTGACAACCTACACCCAACTGTGCAGGTCACTAAAATAAATAATATCCTTTGGGCGATGGTTTACAATAGTTAACAGACAAAATGGTGAAAGAAACAAATATGCAACAAATAAATGTTACCAAAGCCAATCAAAGTTACCTTTCTACGTACCTGCCTATTTTTTTTTGTGTTTCAAAGTATTCTAAACCGTTTCTTTTATTTCAAGCAAAAAGTTAGGTCAAATATTTTACGTTAGCTTGAAAACCAAAATGTCTGACATGATTTCGGCGACTTTCACTGAAGTTTAATAAAAAAAAAAGTTTTTTTTTTTGTACTTTTCTCCTTTCAATTAAGTAGAAAGTAAATTTTAAGGCGTTTGGGACAGTTATTTGTGTACTATTTATTTTGTTTTTTTTTTCACCCCAAAGGACCGAAAACGTATTAAGCAAACTTCGTGAAATTCCGGTTCCGCCATCTTGAATGTAACTGTACCGCGCTCGGATTCGGACTAATTATTAAAATCCAATAAAAACTGTTTAAAATACTTTAAAATATTTAAAAAAAAATAATAGGCAGGTAGGTAGAAAAGTAACTATTCTTGCCTTTGGTAACATTTATTTGTTGCCTGTTTATTTATTTCATCCTTTTTATTCTGTTAACTATTTTAAACCATCGCCATTTTTTTATTCATAGAAGGGCCTTGTTCTCTTTTTATTTGAGGATCCTTTTGTTGCAGATAATTCTAGGAGATAGTCTTACAGTGTATGTTAAGATTAGCTCCCTATACAAGTGAGCGTGGCGTATCTAGATCAGAAGTGAAAAGAAAGGCGTTTATCCACCCCTGCATTAGACAAATATATGTAATTTGGCTTCTACATCAACCAGCTAGATTGGTTACACCTAGGAAGATATAGGTTAAATGTACTAATGTATTTTAGTTGTTTGTTTAACTGAACACGTTCAAATGAATTGGGGTATAAACGCCAAACTGGCCTTGAAAATAGTCCCCTCAATTATGCAAATAATGAAAACGGTATGAGTTAGAAACGTATGTAAAAGCTAAAACAACAATTTAAAATATCAAACAATATAGAGATAATCAAAATTCTTGAGTGAAAGAGTCGGTTATATATAAAAAATAGAATACTTGAAAATGTGAATATATATATATGTATATATATATATATATATATATATATATATATATATATATATATATATATATATATATATATGGGAAGAGAAGGATGAAGGTAATCCGACGTGATGGGAAAATGAAAAAGGAAAACCAAAAAATGGATGTTTTTTTATGTGTACATCAACGTTTCGTCTTATAAATAAGGACGAAACGTTGATGTACACATAAAAAAACATCCATTTTTTGGTTTTCCTTTTTCATTTTCCCATATATATATATATATATATATATATATATATATATATATAAATTCCCGAAACAGTTTTTTTCATGGTAAACAACTGATGATCCCTTAAAATAGTGTTAGAAATAAACTAATATAATAACTGTAAAAAATAAATTGACTTACATGAGTGATTTTCCACTGGAAGACTTGGGACTATATGTTTTTTTTTGTTGTTTTTTTTTTAATATAGTTTTAATGGTTGAGAAACTTCCGAGACTATATATATATATAATTATTTCTATTGGTAGTTGCAGTGTTCGTTGTTTTTTTACTTACTACTATTCTGATTGCTTCACTTCCTAAGTGATTAAGATGCAGAAAATTTCATTATTGGTCGCCTGTAACTTTATAGAACGTATTTTTCGTTAAAAACGTATTTTTCGAGGAAAGAAGCTGCTGGAGTAGAAGGCTCTCCGGCATCTGGGGACCTCCACAGTGAATGGATGGGACCTAGCGGATTGTCGGGTTGTTCTAGTGTATTTGCGTTGAGGGAGCACTAGAGCAGCTAGTTCATCGGAGCACAATCTATTGGAGCATGTGTAAAACAAGCACAAGGATGCAACATTGCGGCGATGTGAAAGGGGTTGGAGCTTGGTGGATAGTGAGGGATCTATTAAGTTGGCGACTCTTTTTTGGACCTTGTCTAAGAGTGAGGGAAAAAACTCTTTTGAATTGTTCTAACGCGCAGTAATTTTCAATTAACTCACCAAGCGAGTCATCTCTTACTGTTATTACACTCTTATTTTATACAGTGTCTATTACTCTCGTTTCGTCAACCACCCACTACCTCCCTCTTTTTATCTCTCTCTATGCCCTTAAAATAAAAAATCCCTTCAGTTAAGAAGGATTTCATCTCCCCCGACCGAGGACAGAACAAATACTACACTTTGATTCTTACTCGAAGACAATAAAAGCGTATTTTAGATTAAGTTTCACACCAAAGGTTGATGGAAAATCTCGCTTTAAATGTCGATACCCCCCCCATCCCGACTAATGGTGTTCCTGTTGGCCCCCAAAAATTAATATTACGCCATAAAGGTTTCTATATTCTGTCCGAGGCAATGCTGTTAAAAAGAATAAATCAGCTTTGTGGGTGTGTCTTTTAGCTGGACAGATGCGCACAAACAGACCACTTCTCTTTATACAGGGTGGGCAAAAATAAGGGTACTATTTTTAAAAATTCATAACTTTTTTATTTATTGATTTAAAAAAAATTTTTTTTTAAGAATAAGTAAAGGACCCCTTCCGAAGCAAGCATGAGCCGTATTAGCCCTAAGGAATGTACCCTCATTTAAAAAACATTATTTTTGCTTAAAAAACTCAAAACAGTGTAAAAAACAATACTTTAGTTTTTGTAAGTTTTAAGAAGTGTTTTTCGGCTAAAATTTGTTTTGTTTATTTCAAAAAATCTCGGAAGGGTCAGTCTACACACACATAAAGTTTGGTGAGTTTAACTTTTATTTTGTGGAAGTTATTCAAATTCAAGTTATTCAAATTTAAAGATAGGACCCTTATTTTGGCCCACCCTGTATAATAGATAAGAAGTACTTATTTTATGTATACATATGGATGTCGTAATAAACTATCTACCTAAGTCACGTGCGATAAAATGAACGAGAAAGATAAATTATCCGTATGTACACGAAGGTGGATATCTTGATCAAAGTTTATGTAGAGTTCAGGCGTATTTTCTATACGCATGTCTGAATAAGAGAAGGAAATATTGGGAGTTCTGCCATAGATTTCAGTTGAACGCGAAAGCCCTCTTTCTCTCACGCTGAAAAGAGATTTGGGCGATTGTGCAATATAGTTAACAAGAAAAAAGGGATGAAAAAAAACAATAAATAGACAACAAATTACTGTTACCAAACGCAAGAAAATTTACTTTTCTACTCACCTGTTTCATTTCTACGTGTGTTTACTGATTGTAAGAGTTATTATCTATGCATTTGTTATCGTCACTTTTACTTAGCCAACCAAGCGTGCTTTCCAACGTGGCCGACAATTTTGGTGGTACTTGGTCGCGAATTTCAGGCTTACAAGATAATAATTTTAAAATATCTTACCGTAACCCTCGGACTTAGACTTACGGTCCCACTAACTCCCTTTTTATTACTATCTAATAAGCCTGAAACTCGTTACTACGTCCCCCAAATTGTCAGTCATGTTAGAAAGCACGCGTGGTTGGCTAAGTAAAAGTGATGATAACAAATGCATAGAACATTAACTCTTACAATCAGTAAACACACGTGAAAATTATACAGGTAAGTAGAAAAGTAAATTTTCTTGCGTTTGGTAACAGTTATTTGTTGTCTATTTGTTGTTGTTTTTTCACCCCTAATATTCTTGTTAACTATACTGCACAATATCCGAGATTTGTGTTTTTTTATCACATGGGATCGTCTCATTCGGGTCGACTTTCTAAAAACGAGAAGGAAGAGTGTTTATTGGCTGATAGCTATTATTGTATCCATTTCAATTTTTTTTTTCAAACAGGAAAGAGGTACAGAGACTGGATGTGGATGTGTGATTTATGAATTTTAAATTTAACCATGGTAGAGCGTACTTCCGGTTTTAGAGTAAAATTTATCCTGTAAATAATTAAAACATCCAGGGAAAAATATACAAGTCTAGCCATGAGAAATTTTAATAAATCTTCCACTATATATATATATATATATATATATATATATATATATATATATATATATATATATATATATATATATATATATATATATAGAGAGAGAGAGAGAGAGAGAGAGAGATAGATACATATACATATACATATATATACATATATATGCATATACATATATATATATGCATATATATATATACACACATATATATGCATATACATATATATACATATATATATATATATATATATATATATATATATATATATATATATATATATATATATTATTAAATAATCATTTGTAGCCCCCTTTCGGCCAGGCGCTCTAATGAGAAGTAATGCAGGCTGTCAAATCATAGCTATAAATGCATGTTCCTTTCTGTTGAACACTGTTATGACGGCTGACTATCATTGCCCGCCTACTCTACATAATAGGATTTATTTCTCATCACTTCGTATAACTATTCAGATTAGCCTCATTGGTTACGGCGTCGGGATTTGAAGTTAAAAGTGACTCTTGTTCCGGGATTCGAATTCTGTCGACTGGTTTTAATAGTTGTCTCTATATTGATGATTCCGCAAGGATGAAACGTGTACGTCTGTATATATATATATATATATATATATATATATATATATATATATATATATATATATTATATATATATATATATATATATATATATATATATATATATATATCTGTCTCGTCACACAAGAGTTTGCCAGACTAATGAGACAAGGGACGACGCAAAAAAGCACGTGATACAACTCTAATTCCCCCCCCTCCCTCTCTCTCTCTTTCACTCTCTTAACTCAGTAAAAAACTTTCTGCATGTCCTTTTCCTCGAGTTTCTCTAATTGTCTTATTAATGTGTTTCTCATGTGAATAAATCCTCCATCAGAAAGAGGTCCTGTGTGTTCCTGTTAATCGATCGAAAGCGAAGACGAGACGTCACGTGAGTTCGAGTGACAGGATGTATAATAAGGTATACACGCATCAGGAGACGCAGTCAGTATATAATATGCACGGGTGGTATTTATTCCAGCGCAATGCCGGGTGTGCGTTTTGGAAGACATTTTGGTTTGGATAACGAAACGAACAATTGCGATACGTCAGATGCTGGAACTATAAATTGTATCAGTAGTTTTTTGTTTATTTATCTATTTGTCTGTTTGTTTAACATAGAATGTGCGATAAAATTAACCTTAGCTTAAATTACAAAGGCGATGCACCGAGGTCGCCATGTACCCTTACAGCGAGTCTCCGCTCCACCTACTACAGTTATATTTTTACTTCCATATCAGCAAGCAACAACAACTTAAATAAAAGATATCCAATTCACCTCTGTCTCTTAAAAATGCCATCGCCTAATAAATACAGGCCGCCATTAAAGTGCAGGTCTCTTCCTACGCCACTGCATAAATAGCCGGAAAGTGTGTTATTGGTCTAATGGATACCCATGCGACCTCTGGAATTGGTTGTGCTGAGGTCAAATTCTCGTGGATATATTGAGGTCATTTACGCATTAATACTGAAGGTTTGAACCCGAAATCTCCCCCAACTATGAGTAACATAGCAAGTGTATATGCAATTAATCGTTTGTAATAGATATTTTGTCATCATCATCATCATCATCATCATCATCATCATCATCATCATCATCATCATCATCATCATCATCATCATCACCACCACCACCACCACCACCACCACCACCACCACCACCAGCAGCAGCAGCAGCAGCAGCGCTATCAGTTTAACATTTGTTTTACATACTGGCATGTGTTGGACTACTTTTAGAAATTAGCCTCCAAACTAACCTATCTTTGGTCAGGTCTTTATTTATCTTCTTGTCTTTCAAATCCATCCTTATCAATTTTACTTGGCCTTACCCTGACAACTGACCCTACTACAACTTTTTTGTTACATCTACTACATTTATTATAGACAATCCCCATACAGTTGGTAGGCAGGTTATCGGTCTGTAGTTACTTGGGTTCGTTTATTATTATTATTATTTGTACTCACTAGGAGTTCTTACACAGATCATCGTCAGTGATTGCTCACCGACAACAACCAGTGGTACTTCATGGAGTCTGAGTAACAACAAGTCTCCCCAGATTTCCAGTATTCTTCACTTCTTTTCGATAACGACCGCAAATAATCTTGCGGTATCGCAATAGCTTCTTACCATTGATTTCTCGCTGGTAAGGACCATAGGTCTTCTCTGGGATTTGGGTGGCAATAGGTCTCCCCAAGGTTCCAGCATTCTCCGCACTCTTCCAGTAGAGGTCTGGTTTGTGCTGTCCCTCCTAGGTCTTATCCTCCTTGACGCTCTACAAATATTTTGTTCAGTGTCAGCCTAGGTTGGCACCATTTCTCTTTTTAAAATTATTTTTTATTTATTATTTGTACTCACTAGGAGTTCTCACACAGATCATCGTTAGTGATTGCTCACCGACAACAACCAGTGGTATTTCCTGGAGTCTGAGTGACAACAAGTCTCCCCAGATTTCCAGTATTCTTCACCTCTTTTCGATAACGATATGGTATCGCAACAGCCCCATTACCATTAATTTCTCCCTAGTAAGGACAATTGGTCTTCTCTGGGATTTGGGTGGCAATAAGCCTCCCCAAGGTCCCAGCATTATTCGCACTTTTCCAGTGGAGGTCTGGTTTGTGCTGTCCCTCCTGGGTCTTCTCATCCTCCTCGACCCTCTACAAATATTTTGTCTGGTGTCAGCCTAGGCCGGCACCATTTAAAAAAAAAATGTTTAATTAATTAAAAAAAAAATTTTTTTTAATTTTTTATTAAAAAATTTTTTTTTAATTAAAATTTTTTTATTTTATTCATTATTATTATTATTATTATTATTATTATTATTATTATTATTATTATTATTATTATTATTATTATTATTTGTACTCATGAGGAGTTATCACACAGGTCATCGTCAGTGATTGCTCACTGACAACAACCAGAGGTCTGGTTTGTGCTGTCCGTCCTCGGTCTTCTCATCCTCCTTGACCCATTACGACTATTTTGTGTGGTGTCAGCCTAGGCCGGCGCCATCTTTTCTTTTTTTTTGGCGGGGGGGGGGGGCGGGGTCAGCTTATGATGTGTCTTGCGGTTTCTATTCCTTGGTTCATACGGTAGTATTATTCCTGTAGTTTTGTTTTCTTCCTGCTATAACTTCTATGTGACTGGTTACCATTCGTAGCTTATGCGTGTTGGTTTCCGCATTCGGTGATTTTCCTTAAGATTGCAGCTATTTTGATCATTGCTTTCCTTTGTATGGTCTCAGTGATCTCTTTGATTCTGATTTCTCCTAGTCTTCTCTCCGTTTTTTGGGGGGACTGTTCCTAGTGCTCCTACGATTATTGGTATTATATTGACTTTCTTCATGCTCCGTATTCTGTTCTGTTCTCTGGTAAGTTCTGTGTATTTCATTCGGTTTTCCGTTTCCTTGAGTTTCACTCTGCTAGAAAGTCTACGATTTGGTAGAATTTTCCTTATTGTTGGTTATTATAATATCTGGTCTCCTTGCTTGTATGAGTTTATCTGTTTGTATATTCATATCCCGGAGGATTTTCTGTTTTTCCTTTTCCAGTACTGTCTTTGGTTTATGCTTGTACCATTTGTCTGAGTGTTCAAAATGCAATCGTTTGCAAAGACCTAATGTACTACTTTCCCCACACAGTCATGTCCGTTCTTGTATTCTTTTGGGACTAGTTTGCTGCATTCACTTATGTGATTTACTATTTCGTCTCTTTGTCTACACAGTCTGCATTTTCTGTTTTCCTGGGGTTTATCCATTATAGCTTTAATGTAGTTTGTCCTAATCACATTGTTCTGTGCAGCCGTCAGTAAAGATTCCATTTCCCTGTTCAAGTGTCCTTTTCTTATCCATGCCCAGCTATTTTCATTGGTTTCTTCTCTTGTCAGTCTTCTGAAGCGTCCATGTAGTTGTTTTTCTCCCCACTTTTCTTTTCTTGCCTTTTTGTTTCTGTTTACGGTGCTCCCCGAGTTGTTCGTTTTAGAGGGTGTCGCTTGTTGCGGTGATTATCCTTTCTGTGTTCCGAGTTATGTATTTCTCCAGCATTTTTTTGTGTCGTCCACACAGTCTTCTATACTTACCAGTCCTCTTCCCCTTTCGTTTCTTTTCATGTATCGTCTTTTGGGTGTAGTGCGTTGTGCATGGTCATTAATTTAAAAAAATCTATTATTGATCTACTATTTGATCTATTCTTCTTCTTCTTCTTCTTCTTCTTCTTCTTATTATTATTATTATTATTATTATTACTATTTTTATTACTATTATTATTTTTTTAATTACTATTATTACTATTATTATTATTATTATTATTATTATTATTTTATCATTATTATTACTATTATTACTATTATTATTATTATTATTATTATTATTATTATTATTTTTATTACTATTATTACTATTATTATTATTATTATTATTTTATTATTATTATTATTTTATTATTATTATTATTTTATTATTATTTTTATTACTATTATTACTATTATTATTATAATTTTTATTATTATTTTATTATTATTATTTTTATTATCATTATTATTTTTATTACTATTATTATTGTTATTATTATAATAATTTTAGACACTCTTGTAATAAAAAGTGACGAGTTGTTAATTTATTTCGCTGCCAATTAAACAATTTCTAAAAGTGGAATAAGTGTCGCAAGTTGTTTTTAGGTCATTCCCAAATTAGCAAAATCACGAGGTTCTTTTAAATAGAAGTCAAAAACGATCACCAGTTCTATTGTTATCCAAGATTTATTTACGACCTTCAAGCTTTCTTTGCGACAAGTGGTTGACAACCGCAAAAGGCGAAGTACAGATCCGCTCGAAAATTGCCAACAAACGAGACATCGAGTCTCTATATCTTCTATCAAGAAATAATTACATACGCACCTATACATATGTACATATTTCCGTCGTTGATATATATATATATATATATATATATATATATATATATATATATATATATTTATTTATTTATTTATATATTTTGAAGCATCAGTTGGAGATCTGTAATGATTCAAATCCACCATAACGTTGAGAGATTTACCCTTTTTTTTTCTCAATCGGTTTTTCCAACTTAAACAAAAAAAATTTTCCTCTGATATCTCATTCGGTTTTCTTAATTTTTAATTTATCATTCCGACGTTTCCTCTTAGAGGGTCAGACGATAAGGCCTTAAAGGAAAATTTTAGCAATTTTCTTTTATTTTCCACCCGCCCGTTTCATTGATTAAAAAAATGTATCCTCTGAAATATATATATATATATATATATATATTGTAAAGGAAAAAACAAAATTATTTATATATCAATTAACGTTTCGTCTTTATTTCAAAAATTTCTCAAGATGATTGATTTGAAAAAAAAAACACCTCACTCATTCCATTTCATAAACGCAACGCACATTTTGAATTCTAACAGCTGTTGTTCGTTCAAAAAAGAACAAAAACATTCTTTTCACGTAATAATCGCACCACATTTTTTTAATTCTATAGACTATGTTTCGCTTTAAAAAGTTTTTCACGTCACAAACGCACCACACATTTTCAAATATTGTACTCGTATGTTATTTCTTACATCAATCATCCTGCGAAAGTCCTGAAATAAAGACGAAACGTTGATGACTATATAAATAATTTTGGTCTTTCCTTTTTCATATTCTATCACGTTGGAATATCATTGCTATAATTTTCACCATATATATATATATATATATATATATATATATATATATATATATATATATATATATATATATATATATATATATATATATGCTGGTAGCTCGCAAGGGAACGGGTAATGTATACACAGGCGCGCGGGATGACGATTCGGCGTGCTGTGTTCGAAACATATCGGTTCCATAGGAAACTGTTTTCTGTCGAGATGTTGACAACCTTCACGTCGTCCCTCTTGTGAGTACAGGTGTTGTATAATGAGCGAGCGGATGATGGGGATCGAGTGAGTGACGTTGCAGAAAGACAACGGTCGGTCTCTTTTCCAGCTAGATCTCGAATAATACGGACGTGTAAAAGAAAAGAAAAAAGACGCCGTTCTATTTGTGAACCCTTCGACCACCCCGACCTTGGGATGGGGGAGTTGCACAACTAGAACGTCGGTTTCAAATCTTGGGATAACGAAAAGAAGTACGTGGCAAGTGGATAAATAGAGAAAGTTAACTATCATCGTCGTTGCATTGTTCTTGTTCAGATGTTCTCGGCCGGCCGGCCGGCGAGCATGTTATATTAGTACTCGAAGCCCTATACATTAAAACAGAAAAACCAGCTATTAACAAGATTAACTATACTATTAGTACTAATATACTCAAATGCCTATAAATATAAATTTTAATTAAACACAGTCTTTTATTTTCCCGCCTAAATAGAATATATATTAACTCCTAGGTCTATGCCTGGTTAACATTGCTCCACTGACGATGGACCTGGAAGGGTCCGAAAGCGCTTTGGGAAGCTATGGCAATTTTATCAGCCAGTTTCCGTCTGAAACTAAGAACCTAATCAGAAAAACGGAAAGGATCTTAGAAAAAATAACCAGATACAAGATGTCCGTTATTTTTAATGATACTTGTATAAAAGAAAAGATGCTGCCAGGATACACACACATATATATATATATATATATATATATATATATATATATATATATATATATATATATATAGTCATTCACGGACATACTTTTGTGTTGTATCACAGCTCTACAGTGTGGCTAGACAGGAAACTGCTTCAAGCCAGGTGCGGTGATTCTTACTATTCAGCCGTCAGACAGGCGTCATTAGCAAGTGAAATCTCACTGCTTATATAAACACTGTCAACTACCACATAGTGCTCCATTTGTGTTTATAAAGAGCTTTGCATTATTGCTAATGGTATTTGGCGATATCACTTACTGCAGTGATCAATCCACGAATAAGGGCTTATATACTCATCCACTAACAAACAGCTTTTCTCTTTTTTTTCATTTTAATTCAGTTTATCTAAAGAGATCAAGGCGCCTCCTCTTGAGGCTAACACTTGATTTCCTTATGAGTAAACTTTATATCCGAGGGCTCTCTTAAGGATAGATGTTGTTCCTTTTAGGGCTGCTATCTGTACTTCCCTACAGTTTGGTCTTCCCGGGGATTGTGTATAAGTATTTGCTTAGATTTTTTTTCACTAGACCAGGTGCCCCCCATTACCACCGGTATGATGTTTATTTCATCGAGGAACCATGTTATTTTTATTTCAGTGTGGGTAGACATGTGGATAAACATCATCTAATATCGGAACAGAACCGATTCTATACAACGGACGTTGTCCATACAAAAGACTCGATATCCCTTCGGTTGAGCTTTATATATATATATATATATATATATATATATATATATATATATATATATATATAGAGAGAGAGAGAGAGAGAGAGAGAGAGAGAGAGAGAGAGAGAGAGAAAGAGAGAGAGAGAGAGAGAGAGAGAGAGAGAGAGAGAGAAAAGAGGGTAGTGCAGTATTAGTTCAGTTCCAACGAGAGAAAAGTATATATGTAAAGGAGTAATGCTACCAACATTTGTAAAATGTTTTTTTCAACATTTATTTTGTTATTTTATCATTTTATCATTTTATAATTTTATATAACGCGTTTCAAGCGGTGGTCCGCTTTCATCAGATATGTAAATCCATTTGAAGAAATGTCTTTCGATTTGACATTCCACAAATCGAAAGACATTTCTTCAAATGGATTTATAAATCTGATGAGAGCGAACCACCGCTTGAAACGCGTTATTAAAAGTTATAAAATGATAAAACAACAAAATAATAAATAAATGTTGAAAAAAACATTTTACAAATGTTGGTAGCCTTACTCCTTTACATATATATATATATATATATATATATATATATATATATATATATATATATATATATATATATATATATGATATAATATATAATATATATATAATATATATAATATATATATATAATATATACATACAGAGAGAGAGAGAGAGAGAGAGAGAGAGAGAGAGAGACAGAGAGAGATAGAGAGAGAGAGAGAGAGAGAGAAAGAGAAAGAGATAGATAGATAGAGAGAGAGATGAAAATCAACATAATCTAAAATCGGAACGGAACCGATTCTATACAACGGACGTTTCCCATACAAAAGATTCGATATCCCTTCGGTTGAGCTTCATATATATATATATATATATATATATATATATATATATATATATATATATATATATAGAGAGAGAGAGAGAGAGAGAGAGAGAGAGAGAGAGAGAGAGAGAGTGAGAGAGAGAGAGAGATGAAAATCAAAACCATCTAAAATCGGAACAGAACCGATTCTATACAACGGACGTTTCCCTTACAAAAGATTCGATATCGCTTCGGCTGAGCTTTATAACACTCATACGTACGCTTGCCAATGACAGCGATTCAAATGATTATTCTCATAAATGGCCTGAGTGCTTCCATAGAAATGAGCAGCAATACAAAAGCAGACGCCAATCTCTGACTCACTCGCATTGTAAACATTGAGCGACATCCATCTTTTAATTAGACAGGGCCTCTGATACCAGACATCGGTTTTTATCACCAACAAAACACTGGTCACGAGTGGCGTGAGAACTCCAAGTGAGTAATCTCTAGATTACAAAAGTGCGTGACTACTTTTATTTTTTGTTCTTATTCACCCCCAAACAAGGCATATTGCTACTGAAGAGTAAGGGGAAACTGTGATAGGTACCAGATTTATATGAGGACACTATGGGTTGGAGGTTGTTTTAGGGAGGGGGGGGGTCATGACATGATAGCCTGTTCGGAATGCATTTAGAGATTCGGAAACAGTTCTATAGTCTTGAGATAACGATAGAGACGAAAAAGACGAACGCCGTCTCTTCTGTGAGAAAGAGGCTGTAGATAAAAGAAGTACCATTCCCACTAGATTGCAAAGTCGATGTTGTACTCTGTCAAAACCAGAAATGGTGCTCTAACCCGACACCTCACCAGATGTAACAACAATACTCCATCCTAAGACGTATCTGAATGATGATGATACAAGTTCATACGTGATTCAGTAAAGCTATATAAAGAATTGCCAAAAATGGTTATTTTTAAGTTAATAGTAATACTCTTTATTTACCTCGCCAGGAGGTTAGGCACAAGGCCAGGTTTATCTTACTCCCACAAGGTAAGATGTGACCCAATGTCGGGTCGGGAAAGTGGGTCTTGAAAAGCCAGCGCCCGAGAAGGTGAGCACTCTGGCCATTAAAAATTGCCTGGGCAGCCCCGTCGGCATTCCCTGGTAGGGGCGCCTCAGGCAGTAAGCAATAAACTTACTCCTCCCCAAAGAGGGGAGGCAAAGCCTGGGAGGGTGAACCTCCTAGAACAACCCCACAGACCGGCGTAAATCAAGCCCCGAAGGCCAAGACAATACCAGTCTATGGGGTGTAGTATCCATCGGAACAGATACTACACTTTGATCTTGTCCAAAAGGCTAGTTTGACGTAGACGATTGTTAAATTTAGAAACAAACAGGGTAGGCCTTGGAGCAATGTAACCGAAGTACGTGCAGAACTTTTATACACAGTGCGTTTAAAAACGTGCCAATTAAAAACAAACTTTGTCCGTCTATGATATATTTTTAGGGCTTTAGGGCTGGTGATTCTTGACACGCTGACCTGATTTCTTGAGAAACATTGAATACCCTCCCTGCCCCTTCACAATTTCACAATTTCTCTCTCTATATATATATGTTTTTTTCTTCCCTCTCCGTCATAAATCATGTACTCCCCCCATAAAATTATAGATTAAATATGCTTTAAATTTCCCCCTCTATTTAAATATGTTGCCACTCCATCTCTCTCTAATTATATTTGAATTGTCGAATGTGAATTTCCCTTTTCTCAGTTTCAAAAATGTAATTATCTAACTTGGATGATTGACAATATCACAAGGTTGAAATAAATTATTGCATCGATGATTATGTAATTTCGTGTTACTATATTTTATTATATATATATATATATATATATATATATATATATATATATATATATATATATATATATATATATATAACAGCTGATGATCCCCGTTTAATATTTCACGCTTAAATTAAGGTCCTCAGTTTTTGTTTCACCGTTAGATACTGGCTTCTCTTTTTTATTTGTGAATTTTCCAGCGGTAAGTCAGCTTATACAAGTGCTAAGTCTGCGATATCTTGGATTTAGTTAGTATCCCTGGGAATTTAAACTGCATTTTCTTTCTTTGTTTAAAATGACTCAAAGCTTATTTAGACTATATATAAGTGAGAGAGAAAATAAAAATAAAGATATAAAATATATCTTTAAAATATAACCTATCAAGAAGAGTTAATGCTTGATATAGGAGATTGAGCAATAATATAAATAAGTTAATGATGCGAATAAAAATTGTGTAGAATACAAAATCTATTAAATCATCAATGGTTCAAAACAAAGGATTTATATGAGAAACTTATTTTATTTTTCCTACCTTAAACCATAGCTTTTCAAAGATGTAATCTTATCGTCATAGGAGATTGGACAAATTAGTTAGTAAAATAAAATCTACCATAATGTCAACATTTGAAAAGGTATAAAAATATAGATGAATATTGGAGAGTGTAAAAAGTAGGCAAAAATTCACCGATGCATGAAGAGTTCATAAGATCAGATTCAAAGATTCTGGAATATGGTAAAATCCGGGTCCTCGTTAAGAATTAGTTAAGGCAGCGAGCGTTGTAGAGAAATCCGATTCTTGGAGGTAAGGGTAAAACAGATCCTATAGGGAAAATAATTCCGTTTGCAGTAGTAGAGAGGAGGCTCCAGAACAGTAGCACGAAAAGATCCGTCCTGATAGAAATTGCGACGATTTGGAAAAGTTCATTAATTTGTCGAATCTCCTTTGACGATAAGATTAGATATTTGAAAAGCCATGGTTTAAGGTAGGAAAAATAAAATAATTTTCTCATATAAATTCCTTGTTTTGAAAAATTGACGATTATATAGATATTGTATTCTTCTCAATTTTTATTTATATCATTGCTCTATCTCGTATATCGAGAATTAACTCTTCTTCATAGGTTATATTTTAAAGATTTATTGTATATATATATATATATATATATATATATATATATATATATATATATATATATATATATATATATATATATATATATATAATATACGAACAGTGTTTGTTTTAAATGTGCATGTTTTAAACGCACTGTGTATAAAAATTCTGCACGTACTTCGGTTGTATTCTTCACAATTTTTATTTTCATCACTTACTTATATATATATATATATATATATATATATATATATATATATATATATATATATATATATATATATATATATATATATATATAACTCAATGTGTGTGTTTGTGTGTGTGATGTTTGTGTGTTCCCTATAGAAAGAAAGGTTAGCGAATTTACATAAAAAAACTAAAAGTGTATTCTCATATAAGATTTTCTAAGGAAGACAATGGAAGTTGTCCGAATCTTTAAGTTCCCCTTAAGGAAGCTATTAGAGCAAACACCCATTAAAACTCCAAATACATAATATTTTGATAAAATTTTAATCATATGTGTAATTTTTTTTTGGGGGGGGGGAACAATGGAAGTGGTCGTGCCCTCTTAAGGGAGCTATGGAGTCCGAACCTCCTTTATAACTTTAAATATATCTTATTTTGATGAAATTTACGTTATATGTATAAAATTATTAGGGGAAGACAATGGAAGTGATCCCGAATCTCTACGTTTCCTTCTATGTGCCGAATATCTACGCCCCTCCTCCCCAAGTGAGCTATGGGGCAGTATCCCTTTAAAACTTCAAATGCGTATATCTGATTTTAATGAAATTTAAACCATATGTATAGGACACTAATTCAGGAGTTCTCTAAAATTTCAGTTTTTTTTCCGACTATACGGGAGGAGAGGAGCAGTAAAAACAAAGAAAGTAATATTGTGTTAATACCATCGTTAGCACAACCATAGTGTTCCTCATTTAATCCCAGGCAACGTTTTGTCTTCATGCTGGTATTTATATAAAATACTAGCTGTACATACCCAGCGTTACCCGGGAGTCTTTTTATTTTCAGATCATTTCGCATTTTATTTTACCAAATTTACTAAACGGTACGGTAATATTTAAATTTAACTCGTAAAATCCTATTTCTTAAAGAAAAAAAAGAGTTGGTCCTGTTTTGGAAAAAGCAACAAAAAATTTACTGGTGACGTAGGCGTGACGTATGTACAACGCATGCTACGAAATCGAACGGAAAGATACGAAGCAAACGTGACGCATGTACTGCGAATGTGAACGGAGAAAGACGAAGCAAGTTACGCCGTTCCAAATGTTACGGAAGCCCCCGCCCCCTTCATGTTAAGAATGGCTTCTTAAACTCCGCCTTTAAATCTACGTTTACGTTATCCGAAACAGTACCCTTTTTTAGAACAAGATACTGTTTTGGATAACGTAAACATAGATTCATAGGCGGAGTTTTAGAAGCCATTCTTAACATGGAGAAGGGGGGGGCTTCGTTTAAATTCGGAACGGCGTAACTTGTTTCGTCTTTCTCCGTTCACATTCGTAGTACATACCTGTAAATATTTGGTTGTCTTTTCCGAAACAGTACTAAAGATTTATAGCGTAGTTCTATTACCATTGTTCATCGTCGGTTTCCCAACCGGCACCAACGGAAATGACAGTCCTTCTATTCAATCATTCAAACCACAAAAGTCAGGATAAGTTTCTATCTTCTAGTAGATAGTAACTCATGGAAATAATAATAAAAAAAGGAATTTGTACGAATCAGCAAGTTACGGATTTTGTTTCTCCAATAGAATTATGGACTCACAAGAGGGCCCACGTGAAAGTTGTCATTATCTCTAGTGAACGTGATACCACGAACACAGTGTATCTAATTCGCCAGTCTGAGCCAATATATACTTCATTATCATCAGACGTGCAAGACTCTGGCAGGGCCACCCAAGGCAGAGAGGTGTCAGACGAGGAGCCAGGCGAAGATGGATTAAAACCTCAAGTCTCAACAGTGTTTCCGGGCGGAAGAACCTAATGAAGCCAATGGTCAGGTATGTGGACGTGGGCTGCAACTTATGCATCTGCTCTAGCGTCTAGGTTCGCTTTGTCAAGTGTGTTTGTGACCACCATAACAAAGACCAGTTTTCGCCATTTAAAGCCCCTCTATAATTGTGAGTTGCTCTTCGGCCATCGGGCAAATAACCCAAATGGTTCCAAAATCTACAAAAATGTTTTATTTTAATCGTTTTTATTTCTTTAGTCTCAGAATTGACCTCAGTGTTTAAAAATGCTATTAGTGCTGTAAAGCCACGATTATTTTATATCATAGCTTTTACGTCTTTAGTGACCACGTGTTCGGGTATTACTTTCCAGAACACGAGGTCGCCATTTTGTGGGTTGTTTTGTCATGAATAACACACACGAGTGTCGGGTAAAGTAAAAAGGACAATACATATATATATATATTTTTATGGAAATCGCTTCAGACAAGGCATGAAGCCACTTGATATAAAGAGCTAAAAAGAACGAAAGATGATTAACGCAATAAACAAGGCTATAGATAGGAGGAAAAAAGTAAACAGGAAGAGAGTTACACAAGCCTGTAGTTCTTGAGAAGAAACTACGGAATAGAAGCTGTATTATATCGAGGTAAAAAAACAGCGAATTTGTTAAGATCACTAGACCAACGAATCAAACAAGCTGAAACAAGAAAGCAGGGAATAAATTAGACTATTCTGAAGAACGCATACCATAATAGTATTTATAGAAAAGACTGAGACTAGCAACATCACGTCTATATGAGAGAGGGTGCAGAGAAGAAGTATAGGTCAGGTACAAACAAATTACAGATAGGTTTCTAAACTTTATAAAGAAGACTTAAATGGGACAGAGATTCACCAGCCTAAATATGACAACAGTACTCTATGTTTGTCGAAGATAACAGGTGGTTACGGAAACATGTTATGCGGTATATAAAACTAGGGAAACAACAATGGACATTAGTACTAACGAAATAATACATTACGATCGAGAAAATTTTTTTTTGTCGAGGTCGGAGACAGAGAAATATGTGTCAGTAATGAAAGTAAATGTTGCTTACTTTATGTTGTTTATGTTACGGGAGGTCTATGCGACTGCTACCAAGAACATGCCTGGCTGATACAGCGTCAGGGTTGGCAAAGGCCATGCAAAGATGAACAGCCGGTAAGACCACATCCGATGACTTTGAATGAACCGCCAGAAAGAGAGACTCTCGTTCTGAATTTCCCATACGTCGACGTCGGCAGAACGAGTTTTCTTAACTTCTGGACAGGAAAACGCATTCTCTGACGTTGGCCAGAATAAATCTAATGGAGATAACTAAGATAATTCTGCGGCTAACAGTGCGATGACTTAACATTGCAAAATATATGACCAACCCAACCACACCCATCTGAGCCTATGACTTTTAATACAACGAAAATGTTCTTCAAAGACCATGCAACAACAACAACAACAAAAAGATTCGAGTCTTTCTCACATGTAAATTAAAGAGATAAAAATAGTGGATAAAGCGCCAATTTTGAAAAAAAAAATGCTATGAGACTAACATGATTATTACAAAAAATAAATAAAAAAGTGAATCTTAAAGCTATAACTTATGTATACCTAACTTGAGGAGTCTCGCTCAAAGTCACTGCTCGCTCCGGCATTTACATTAAACATACAATATAAACATACTTTTGATAATCTTTATAGATTAGTTAGGTTGATTTGTTTTAAGATATATCAACCCTTTTCGGATTATTTAATGCCGAATACATTTATTTTGGTAAAAGTTGCCGTGCTTCAAATGGAATACAGCATGCTCCAAGAAGGGTAGTAATTCAGCCTCTTATCTTTCTTAAAAGAAATTAAAAATCCAAGAGACTGTTTGCAGCATTTGATGCGTTGTCGTTGTATTGTTAGTACACGCGAGACACAAAAAGACAACATGTACAATTATTATCGTCTGTCTTTTAAAATGTCCTTTGATTATAAATGATCAACACACACTAAAAGAAATCCTATTGTCAGTTTATTGTTGTTCTCGTAGACAGACTACAACGTGAAACTATGTGAAGACTTGTGTGTATGTTTACATGCGTGTGTGTGTTAGCAACTATAAGCGAACTAGGGTGGTCTGCTTTGTGCCGGATATCATAGCATTCTCTGCTCATCTGTCTTTCTGTCTCTCTTATTTCTGCCTCAATCTTGCCTGATTGTCTATTTTGCTATATGGCTTACGTCACGATTGACGTCAATTGCATTCTGCACATTTTCCTTTGGTTCCAAACCAAAAGATAATTTTGATCGGAATTCGTCGATCTTCGTTAAACTTCGGAATCAAATTATTTGTGTACAACATCCTAATAAACTATTCTCTCCATTGTCCGTTGATTGACGTAATACAGAATTCCTAACCAAGTTATGTTTTTTAATTATTTTTAACAAAGTGATTTCAAGTCTTCTCTTCTTCGTCATTAAATTATAAATTAAGTTTCATAAATATTTGGAATTGTAAAAAATTCAGAATACCTATCCCGTGAATACTCGGGATAATTAAGGAAGTGGTTGAAATACTTCTAATACATTCCTCGTCTTCGTTTGGTCAATTTGTTTTCAATGTTCTGTTCTATTAATCGAATATTGTTAAAAATCGCGATGATAACACGTCGTTGATCCAGGGTTGAGCTAGGGTTAGGGTTAGGGTTAAAGTTAGCTAGGGAAAATAGTCATGTTGGCATACTGGTTTCCGTTAGGTCGCCGAAGTTAAGCGGTATTGAGTCTGGTTTGTACGAAATGGGTGACTATTTGGGAATACCAGATGCTGAATGTGAATTCAACCAGGGTTAGTATCTGTTGCGATGGATACTACACCCCATAGACCGGTATTGTCTTGGCCTTCGGGTCTTGATTAATCGGTGTTTTCTTTGTATTCAGACAATCTGACATATAAAGTTATCTTGCCGGATTTTCAAAGTCATCCCCAAACAGCATTTAAGCTGACAAATCAAATATTGTTTCTGCCAATTATCATTTATTATTGTTGTACTGTGTTAACAGAAACACAATTAAATACTTGGATACAATTTATTTTTAAAACTACAGAGTGCGGCCAAAACGACCGCACATGTGAAACATTTTAAAATAATCACTTAATGTAAACATCAGCAAGGGGATAACTCATATTTTAGATTTATGAATATAATATGAATTGTCTACTTTAAGTTTAAAATATGTAAACAAATAAAAATTAAAAACTAAAATGATTTCATTGCACCCCAGGTACGCCGGGTAAGTACAGCTAGTATATATATATATATATATATATATATATATATATATATATATATATATAGATATATATATATATATATAGAGAGAGAGAGAGAGAGAGAGAGATAGAAGAAAAAAGAGTGATAAATAAGTGACGATTGTCCAAATTTATTTCAAATTTCAATTGTTCAATGCAAGGTGTATTCAGTAATAAACTAGTGTTTATTATTCTTTCCTTAAGCCAAGGCTTTTCAAAGATCGAGATCTTATCATGAGAGGAGAATACAGATAGATAAGTTGGCTTTACCTCAATTTGAACATTCTCTCTATACTGCCCCTACGAAAAAGCTTTTTTCGTTTTCTACAATTTCTCCTATTCATTGGACATCTTTTTCAACGAACAATTACTACCCGGACAAACCGCATATCTTTTTTACAGAACTTTTTCTTTTTTCTTTCACTACATTTTTAATAATATTTTTCAAATATTTGAACTTTGGCTTTTTCGTAAAGCCAACTTATCTATCTGTATTTCTCCTCTGATAATAAGATCTTGATCTTTGAAAAGCCTTGGCTTAAGGAAAGAATAATAAACACTAGTTTATTACTGAATACACCTTGCATTGAACAATTGAAATTTGAAATAAATTTGGACAATCGTCACTTATTTATCACTCTTTTTTCTTCTATCTCTACAATTGCTCTATCTCGTATATTGAGCTAGACCTCTTCACTATAGGTTCCATCTACTAAAAGTATTTACTTTTGGTTTATATTTGATCCTATATATATATATATATATATATATATATATATATATATATACATATATATATGAAGAGCTCGAATGCAAAACGCGACAAACGCCATTTAAAAAATTACAAAGCTATTACTATAAAACGTGTTGCATATCCACGCTTCACCACACCATGAACTCCTGTTTTACAAAATATGATACCAGGATAATTTATTTTTGCTTTCCATTAAAATTTGCTTTTAGTCGAAGTCGAGATTTAATATTTTTTTACCTTTTTATTGTTTAATGTTCCAATTGAAACGGATTGGATTTATCTCGTTTTGCATTCGAACTCTTCATATATATATATATATATATATATATATATATATATATATATATATATATATATATATATATATTGTCATAAATATATTTTCATAACTTACTATATATATATATATATATATATATATATATATATATATATATATATATATATATATATATATATAAGAAGGGTTGATATGTGGAATACAAAAAACAAACAATTTTAATTATCCGCGGCCTATTTTCAGTACATTAGTCATACAATTGATCAATATTTCTTTGTGTCCAGTCATGGATTAATGTAGAATTCGCATTTGCTTCGATATGCTCCAATAAACAGGGGAATTGCTTGATAGAACGGGTTCAGTTTTTCTAAAGTCTTACTCCTCCCCGTACGCAATTTGAAGTCTAGGTAGCTCTTCAAAAACATAGAAACGCCGCTACCATCACCACTTCCACAGGGGGAAAAACTGGTCTATGGCCGGGATAGGACATGGATATCTAAAACATTTACAATAGGCACTATGTGGATGATTTGGGGTATCATTCAGGAGACTAGGGTCTCAAATTTCCATCTTCTTCAGCAATTTTCCGCTATATAATAATAACCAATGTGTATATCAATATATATAAAACTCAATGTCTGCGTGTATGTTTGTGTGTTCCCTATAAACAAAAAGGTTAGAAAATCTACATAAAATCTAAAAGTGTCTTCTTATGTAGAATTAATCAAGCTTTGCGCAAACCCACACATGCGCAAAAACGCCAAACAATAACACATTTCCTCAAATGAAACAACACTATTTCAAATCGAAAGACATTTCTTCAAATGGATTTACATATCTGATGAGAGCGGACCACCGCTTGAAACGCGTTATATAAAATTATAAAACGATAAAATAGCAAAATAATAAATAAATGTTGAAAAAAAACTTTTACAAATGTTGGTTGCTTTGCTCCTTTACATATATACTTTTTCTCGTTCGAACTGCATTAATACTGCACTACCCTCTTATATATATATATATATATATATATATATATATATATATATATATATATATATATATATATATATATATATATATATATATATGGGGAAAAGAAGGATGAAGGTAATCCGACGTAATGGGAAAATGAAAAAGGAAAACCAAAAAGGGATGTTTTTTATGTGTACATCAACGTTTCGTCTTTATTTATAAGACTTCATCAGGATGATAATATAAAGAAAAATGTCATGCAAGTACGTGCACATATAGGGTTGACATTATGGGAAGAAGGGAGGAAAGTAGTAGCCACTACTGGAGAAAACAGTAGGGTTGAGGTCCGGACTTAGTGGAGTAAGTAGTGAGGAATGAAAGTAAATGTTTATGAAACAGAGTGGAGAAGAGTGGAAAGGTGGGGGTGAGCAGGGATACTGTGGCTGGTTGTAAGAGAAAAAGGTGGAGGTGGGATGAGCGGGAATAATGTGGATGGCAGTGAGTGAGTATCCCTGCTCACCCCCACCTTTCCACGTACTTGCATGACATTTTTCTTTATATTATCATCCTGATGAAGTCTTATAAATAAAGACGAAAGGTTGATGTACACATAAAAAACATCCCTTTTTGGTTTTACTTTTTCATTTTCCCATGAATATATATATATATATATATATAGATTTAGATTTTTCACTTATAAAATAGATCATTCAGTGAAGACCGGGGTTGTTCCAATAAAAAACAAGCTCGATGATACTCGATTACAGAGTACAGAGCATTTATATGTGATTTTATGAAGGCTTACGAAAGCATTCCTTTCAAGACACCAATGATCACCATTAAAGATATTTTTTCTTACAAATACTATTTATTCAAATTAAATGTTTTTTCCTACACGTGTTTCACTACCAAGCAGTTACTTGCTTGATGATCTGCCAAGCAAGTAACTGCTTGGTAGTGAAACACGTGTAGGAAAAAACATTTAATTTGAATAAATAGTATTTGTAAGAAAAAATATCTTTAATGGTGATCATTGGTGTCTTGAAAGGAATGCTTTGGTAAGCCTTCATAAAATCACATATATATATATATATATATATATATATATATATATATATATATATATATATATATATAGGTGAGAACCCAAAACACTTGAAACACATGTGTATGTGGGTTTATTTTGAAAATAATATTTATTTATACATAATTATTCAAAGCTCTGACAAAATAGAGCACTTTTAGTTAAGTTTACAACAAGCCGTCATTTTGCGTAATGCCTGTTTACTTCTTTCGAGTGCTTGCTGGATAGCCGCCGTGTTTGCTATTTAGATGTTAATTTGCTCTTTATTCCTAGACAATGCGTGGTAGAGCATTGGTGCGCGCCTCTGCTACTGAGTCCAACATGACTTTCGTATCGGGGTTCGAACGGTGTAACCAGCAGGGGTTATCTCCTCCCACTCTTCCCATACTAACGATTACAGCTTTGGCATGAAACATGTGTATATGAGTTTATTTTAAAAATAATATTTATTTATAAATGATTATATATATACTTATACATATGTATATATATACATGTATATACAAATATATATTCACACACCCACACACACACACACACACACACACATAGAAAATGAAAAAAGAAAGCCCAAAACTATATCATTTATGTATTCATCAACGTTTCGTCTTTATTGTTAGACTTCCTCAGGATGAAAAAAATGCAGAAAAAATAATCATACAACCATCAATTTTAAGCTGCCCGAGAGCGGCGAGTCTCGGCTAAATTATGAGTGAAAGAATAAAAAATTGAGAAAGGCGATTTGGCTGTGTGTCAGCAGCAGCAGCAGCAGCAGAATTTCAATAGAGTTTTTAAGGTGGAGGAAGGGATCAGTTGGTTGAATATATGTTTATTATCTTTTTATCCCTATATATATATATATATATATATATATATATATATATATATATATATATATATATATATATATATATATATATATATATATATATATATATACTTCCCTTCCCGTTATGCAAATAATCCATCACGCGTGTAAAATAATACGCGCGGAGGGAAACCATTTCAAGTGTTTAGGATAACGGAGAATTTAAATAGCGAGCCAGACAAACCCGTCGTAGGAAATGAATTAGGAATAAAATCCTTCACTCTATTTCCATAATAGTATACAACACAAGTAACTGCAACGAAGAGAAATGCGATTAAAATATTGATGTAGAATCCCACGTTCAAATTATTCGATCGATGCTTCAGTTTTGAATTCGCACTTTCTTCTTTACTTCCGGTGAAAGTCGCAAACGAAAAGCGTTTCCGGTGTCCGTTATGCTGAGCTTGAGACTTCGAAATGTTTTACCGCTTCTTTTTTTACCTGTTGTTTTAATGATTATGTTTTACCGCGTCTTTTTTTTACCAGCTGTTTTAATGATTATGTTTCATCGACTTTTCTAATTTATTAAGTTGCGTTTAGTTCGACCCAGATAGCTAACAATCGTGACGAAATTGCTTCACAATGAAATAAGCATTCGATCCGGTTCCGGAAAGCGGTTACTCCCCGACTACAAAATCTCCTATTAAATCTAAAATAGGGGACAATTCCAGATACCTGTGTAGCGTAGCTTCTTTCATGGTGAATTCGTAAAATACAAGCCACATCGGTGTATATGAGCGTATATCATGCGTAGTAGCACTACCCTCACTACATCAATACCCCGACTCCCCTCCTCCCTTCAAAAAGAGCATGCAATTCCTTGGAGGATTGTATCATGACCACAGAACAGATACTACACTACCCCCATCTCCAAAAGAAGGGAGGATTGTATCACGACGAACGAACATATACAACACTGCCCTCCGCCCAAAGAGGAGGTAATGCCAGGAAGGATGGTATCATGACGAACGAATATATACTACTTTTCCTCAGAGGAGGAGGTAATGAGTTGGAGGGTGGTATCATGACGAACGAATATATACTACTTTTCCCCAGAGGAGGAGGTAATGAGTTGGAGGGTGGTATCATGACGAACGAATATATACTACTTTTCCTCAGAGGAGGAGGTAATGAGTTGGAGGGTGGTATCACGACGAACGAATATATACCACTTTTCCTCAGAGGAGGAGGTAATGAGTTGGAGGGTGGTATCATGACGAACGAATATATACTACTTTTCCTCAGAGGAGGAGGTAATGAGTTGGAGGATGGTATCATGACGAACGAATATATACTACTTTTCCTCAGAGGAGGAGGTAATGAGTTGGAGGGTGGTATCATGACGAACGAATATATACTACTTTTCCTCAGAGGAGGAGGTAATGAGTTGGAGGGTGGTATCATGACGAACGAATATATACTACTTTTCCTCAGAGGAGGAGGTAATGAGTTGGAGGGTGGTATCATGACGAATGAATATATACTACTTTTCCTCAAAGGAGGAGGTAATGAGTTGGAGGGTGGTATCATGACGAACGAATATATAGTACACTACCACCCCCCTCAAAGGAGGAAGTAATGCATTTGGTGTGATCTTATGACAACAGAACAGATACTACACTACTCCCCTTAATGGAGCATTGAAAGATAGTATATTAATCTAAAATAATATAGTAAACTGTATTGAAAATTAAAAGATGGTACAATATTATAATTAATAGATTAATAGTTTCGTCTTCAGACAGACAGATAGTAATTCTCCTTGAGTAATACATATGGTATATCACTATTTATATAAAGTTATATATTTCTATTTATAGGATTCACTCCTAAACCAATTAATCGATCATTATGAATTTTTGAACACATATTCTAGTTGTAAGGGTGAGTAATGAGGGGCTAAATGTAGTTTTATTTAGTTTCATGCAAAGGGGGCAAAGGGTGTGTGAAAAAAAACCCTCCCCCGTGAAAATTCAGATATCTCCGATTTTTGTGAAATTTTAACAATACGTATTAGACATCAATTAATAAATATTCCACAAATTTCAGTTTCTTTGGAGTATTTTAAAAAGTTTTATAGGCATAACCTTCAATTTGAAAGTATAAAAGTTGTAGGGCTCAGAAGAAAGATCTGAGTGCCATGATCGGCAGGCACTCCTTTGATAGCCAACATAGGGACTCGATCGGCATCCTGCGAATGGTGGCCTTTCTTATTTCGATGTTACGATGCTATCCAGAAGATTAACTATGCATTTATCTAACGACTCCGCCATAACCCAGCACCTCTATAAGAAGCATTCCTGCCCCCGTTCGCATATCCGTAAACTTCTAGTAGATAACACAAAAATCATCGCACAAAATACTAATACACTTAAACTTCACATACTCGAAGCCCTATACATTAAAACAGAAAAACCAGCTATTAACAAGATTAACTATACTATTAGTACTAATATACTCAAATGCCTATAAATATAAATTTAAATTAAACACAGTCCTTTATTTTCCCGCCTAAATAGAATATATATTCACTCCTAGGTCTATGCCTGGTTAACATTGCTCCACTGACGATGGACCTGGAAGGGTCCGAATTTTTAATGATACTTGTATATATATATATATATATATATATATATATGTCGTTAAACAAGCTCATAACATTGATAGTGTGCTTATAAATACAACATGTTGCCACCAGAAACTTTATCACTGCTTATAGTCAAGTCTATCGACCCATTCTATTGTTATTCACTTAAGCATGTAATTCTCTTGTGTGATTTTACTCGTTTTATTTAGGTTCGAGAACGTAAGATTGTAACAGCAAGCAAACTGGAGCAAAGATCTTGGACACGAATTATACTGATGAATATGTATTTATTTGCGTGCACGTGGCCAACGCTGAACTATAACGTCTTTTCACCGTAAAACTCTATTTTTTGCCAAGCTACTTGCCCCAGAGTCAACGTCTATCACAAGCGGAACAAACGTTCCACTTCCATGTTGACTGATTCGAAAAGACCGCCTCTGGACAAGCAGACGGTGTAGAGGCACGACAGTTACCCCGTGCGCATGTCTTCCGGAAGAGGACGGTGCTGAATACAAAATGTCCGCTTCCTGAATTATTACCGGTCAATATGTGAAACTCCTACGTTTACATGGCTCCCCAAAATAAGGAATACTTTTTTTTAAAGTTAGGGACCAAATGGGGGAGGGGTAAACGCAAGTCATTAAAAAGTAAAAATAAAAATGGTATTCACGGCTGAGAATAGGAGTACACAGGAGTTCTCATATATTCTCGGGCACCGCCTGCTGCGAGGCAGCTAGTATATATATATATATATATATATATATATATATATATATATATATATATATATATATATATATATTATAATATAAAATGAAGTAATAAAATAAGGTGTCAATCAAATTTTATTAGAATTCAAAGTTCAAGCAAAGTATTCTTAAGTCCTTAGCTCATGAGTTTTCAAAGATAATTCTTCTCTTCAGAGGACCATTACCGCAGTTATACTACTACAGGTAATAAAATTACGCTTTGAAAATATATAAAATTATATACACAAATACACAAAAATACATAACATCAAAACATATCAACCCAAAAACATACTTTTTGTTGAATCCATATAGTCCATCCAGTTCATACATATTGAGAAGCATAATCAGGAAAGACAATTACTCCAAGTTACAAACAGCAGTCCAAATACGTGTAATTGAAGGTGCCGACTAAGTTATCCAGTCCCGAAATGTGTCAATATTCAATGTTAATGATAAATAAATCAAATAATATAGAAAGTCCAATCAAAGTTCCAAAATCCCGAAATGTGCAACCCAAGTCAAATCAAAGTTCGTTGTTTAATTAGAAAACCCGTTAAATCCGAATTGAGCAAAAAAAGACCGAATGCCAATCTCATCTTGCTAGCAGAACGAGTAGTAGTAGTATAACTGCGGTAATGGTCCTCTGAAGAGAAGAATTATCTTTGAAAACTCATGAGCTAAGGACTTAAGAATACTTTGCTTGAACTTTGAATTCTAATAAAATTTGATTGACACCTTATTTTATTACTTCATTTTATATTATAATATTAATGCTCTATCCAGTATATTGAGCTTCAGTTTTTATCCGGATGTTTCACTAATTATAAGATATTAGTTGACGCTTATATCTTTTGTTGGATTACTTTATATATATATATATATATATATATATATATATATATATGTCGTTAAACAAGCTCATAACATTGATAGTGTGCTTATAAATACAACATGTTGCCACCAGAAACTTTATCACTGCTTATAGTCAAGTCTATCGACCCATTCTATTGTTATTCACTTAAGCATGTAATTCTCTTGTGTGATTTGACTCGTTTTATTTAGGTTCGAGAACGTAAGATATACAAATGACACATTTCCCAGAAGCAATATAAATATACAAATAAATACACGTTGGTCTTTATTATAATATAATATGTTTTTTATCCACATACACGTATCAGGGCTTTACGGAGACCTCCCAAAAAGAGCGCGCTCCATGGGTGCACTTCTTTTTAGCTGAAGCGAAAGAGAAGAGGGCTTCTTTTTATATCCAACCAGAGTAGAGCGTAAGCAATTCCATTTTGCTAGCATCACAGTGTATTACTCAATTTTGAGAGAAACACAACGCGAATTGAAGAAAAGATTGAGTGAACACAAAATGGACATAAAAAACAATAATTCTCTCAATGCACTTTTCTCCCATGAATTAGAGCACGGCCATGCTTTCAAATTTGAACAAGCAAAAATCACCAAATACATCCACAACAAAGCTCGGCGAAGACTACTAGAAACCGCATTAATCACAGCCTCCAACACCATCAGACAACGTAATGGCTTTTATAATCTACCCCCCCCTTAATAAGCAAAGTTATCCTCACTGAACAAAAATTCAACCTCGATCATAGCTAACCTCTATTGTTTCTCTACACTCTCTGTTATACTCACATACCAGTCTCCGCATACACCCCCCCCACACACACACATTTTCATTCACCACAAATCCAAACTTAACTTACTCATTCCACACATTCTTGAGATAGCCAGCTGGTCAAAACCTACTACTCTCCAAAAATATCACACCTACCCACAACAAAATCTCCCCGCTCACCCTCACCCATTTCACCCTTCCGACTACTTCTCTCACACTCTTGCCCGCCTGCCCCTCCCACTTTCAAACCACCTTCATTTTTTCAAATACTTTCTAAAACCATGACATTACACACACACACCAAAATCACAGAGCCTCCCCTCCTCTTTTCCCCACCCCTCCACTTTTTCACTAACAGCCATCCACATTATTTCCGTTCACCCCCACCCCCCACTTAGAATCATCCTCATTTATTTCATTCCATGCTACTGACTTCACTAAGCCCGGACCTCGGGTCTGCGCACCCAGTAATGGCTACTACTTGTTCTCATCAACCCATCATGTCAACCCAGTATTTTCACGTACTAGCATGACATTTTTCTTAAAATTATCATCCTGAGGAAGTCTTACAAATAAAGACGAAACGTTGATGAATATATAAAAAAACAATCTTTTTGGGTTTTTCCTTTTTCATTTCCCATTACGTCGGATCACCTTCATTCTTCCTTTCTCATATATATATATATATATATATATATATATATATATATATATATATATATATATATATATATATATATATATATATATATATATTCAGTTTATGGAATAGTGTATAAGCGAGAAAACATGCTAGTAGAAACGTGCGTTTGTTCAAAATGTCATGATCTTACAATATTAAATTACTTGATATTCGTCAACAAATATCATCTCTGTTAGTGTTGATATCTTTTCCCATCATTCACAAAGTTTTTCCATCCAATGGCGATAAGAATTTCCTAGTTTTGAGCTGAAAAATTATTCGCCGAATAAAACCCCCAACCTCAGTATTGAATGTTACACCACGCAAGGAATTTGATAGCGATCGAAATGATGACAAGCGTATGGTGTCAAGTCTGGTTACTACGGAGGATGAGACAACACTTCGATTCAAATGATTGAATAACGGTTTTAGTCATATTGACGATGCGCGGACGGTCGGTGTCACGTTGAAGAGCAACACTGTCATCGATTCGGTCTTTTTCTGCTGAATTCTTACACGGAGACGGTGCCGTTTTGAAACGTACTTACTTCTTAAGCAATCCATAACGAATACGCCTTCCCAGTCCTTGTTTATCTGGTTTGAACCATTCTTTACGCTGCTTCATATTATTGTAAAGACACCATTTTTCATCGCCCGCAACAATGCGATAAATGAAACGTTATTTATGACCGTATGTTGAGCGATTCCGAGCCAGCAAACTGGCGGAAATATTTGTGCGCTGAACTTTGTCGTAGTCATTTAACCCGCGTGGCACCTATGACCCAAATTTTTAGACCTTCCCCATTGTGTGAAGGTGATTTAACAGAGTTTTTATTTACCTCCTCTCCAGGAGGTTAGGCACAAGGCCAGTTTTTATCTTACTCCCACAAGTAAGATGTGACCCAAGGTCGGGTCGGGAAAGTGGGGTTTGAAAAGCCAGCGCCCGAGAAAGTGAGCACTCTGGCCATTAAAAATTGCCTGGGCAGCCCCGTCTGGATTCCCCGGTAGAGGCGCCTCAGGCAGTAAGCAATAAACTTACTCCTCCCCAACGAGGGGAGGCAAAGCCTGGGAGGGTGGACCTCCTAGAACTGCATAGGACAGACCCATAGACCGGCGTAAATCAAGCCCCGAAGGCCAAGACAATACCAGTCTATGGGATGTAGTATCCATCGGAACAGATACTACACTTTGATCTTACGTGATCGCAATTCATCTATCTCGTCAATTCTCTTTTTGCCTGACGTGGATTTGTCATGAAGAAATGTGTTTAACGTCTCCTCATCAAAGTCAACTGGTCGACTGGGGCGCCCCCCATTCTCTAGCTCAACATGTCCTTTGTTAAAGGGCGAAAAACAACGTCGGGCGATAGTTTGAGACATGCGCGTCACAAACCTCACGAGCTGCTTTGGCGGCATTAACTCATTGATTATATGCAAAAAATAAAAAGTTGTCGTCAATGAGCAGTTGGTTTGCTTAATATTCAATTTTAGGGTCTTAACATAGAACTAAAAAGCAATGAAATTAACAAAAATCATAAATATACGCCAATGTTAGAACAACAATTTCTTATTATTGTTCTAACACGTTAGCCAAATGTTTGAATCCCCAAAGATTTTTTAATTAAAAAACAAAAAACGCTTACAACTTATTCCCTAACCCAATATAAATATTTTATGAATGGGAGGAGGGGGTATGCGTAACGAGGGTCACCCAAATTCTATTAGCCCAAAGACCTCTTTAAGACTTAAATCCGGCTCTGCCCAGAACGATATATAATTATCGTGAATATTTCTTTCTAATCCATTTACCATCTAAGCCACCGCAATGGCGTCCACGTTTTATTTTTGCTTCATTTTCTTTGCTGAATTCTGATTGGTACATGTTTTTTTGTTTTTTTTTCAGAATTTTGGAATGTTAATCCGAAGAACAGAGTTTCGAAAAGTTAATTTATATCTGGGAGTCTTTTAATGTAATTCTGCGGTTTCATGTATTGGCCAGGCGACTGGGAAACGGTGAAAAGTTTAATGATAACTGCTCAGATTATGTTTAGGAATTTCTTACATGAGGATCGATAATTTGAATTATTTTGATTATTCGGACTACTGTTCTTATCTTGGATGTAATTCTCACAACGTTTCGGCCGATGTAACCTCCGATTTTCTTCAGGTGTATCTTGTCACACGCGGGAATCGTTATGTTGATTCCGTTCAAGATTTCGTATCGATTCCGGAGTTCAACATAAAAATTCCTGAGTTTGATAAGATGCACTTGAAGAAGTTCTGGGGTTACATCGGCTGAAACGTTGTGAGAATAACATTCAAGATGAGAATAGTAGTCCGAATAATCCAAATAATACACATGATCAATCCTCATCTAAACTATTCCTATAATTTAAAAAATTATTTTTTACTTAAGGTCGTCGCTGATGGAACGAGAACAATCCATCCCTGTGGATTAAATCAACAGTTCAGTTTGAAATTCCGTATAAATTCCCAAGTTCGACATAGAATTCCTGAATCTGCCAAGATGCATCTGATGACGGTCGGAGTTTACATCGGCCGAAACGTTGTGAGAATAACATCCAAGATGAGAACAGTAATCCGAATAATACATATAATCCAAATAATCAATCCTCATCTAGAAAAAAAATCCCGAATCCAAAAAATTGCTTACTTAAGGTGTCTAGCCGGTCATGGCTGATTGAACGAGAACATCCAAGATAAGAATAATAGTTCGGATAGTCTAACTCTTAAGGGCGGGCAACCTTTTCAGAGTGAGGGCCAGATGAGACTTTTGGAAGGAGATCGCGGGCCGGAGTGAAAAACGAAATCTCAGAATTACTATATTTTGTTTACATGAATAAATTGTACAAAAATTGCATTGAACACTCTACAAAGCTGATATTTTTTCTCAATGCACTTCTGTATGTGATGTTATAAAACACGCCGAAGAAGAGCCATTTTGGAATCAAATTTTTTTTTTTATTTCACTCATAATTTTCAATCCTCTCATGATATTCTTCATCATTCAACTGACAATCTATCCATTTCATTAACTCTTATCCTCGAGTGGCTTTTAACCTTGATAAGTGGTGACACATTAATAAATAAAAAAGCGATGTTCCCATTCAAAACGGGAGTTTTAAAGTTGACCTTGACTGCAATCGATCTTTTTTACTTTTATGTTTACTACTACTACTACTACTACTACTACTACTACTACTACTACTACTACTACTACTACTACTATTAATAATAATAATAATAATAATAATAAAAATAATAATACAGATCAATGTGTATATATTTGTATGTAAATAAATATATGTACTTCCATCCCGTCGAGCAAAAGTTACCGAGTGAAACACGTGCTTTTTTCTAACTTCACGGACTAAACAATTTTAAGTGGTGAGGGGAAGCGTAACAGCAAATAGCAAGTCAGACAACTACCTTAGACTTACCTCGTCGCCTCAAATAAATTTTGAAACAAATCCTCCACATAATAAAAAATTCGACGATGGATGCTATTTTTAGGTCATCAGAAAGGATAATAATATATATATATGAAAAATTAAATTACTGACGTAATTCTATGATTTTATATGAATATTTTAGTAATATATTTAAATCGATAGCGAGTGCGATCACTGACGAAGCATAATAGGAAGCTGTATTACAATGAGGTATCAAAAAAGCGAATTGTGGATACCACTAGACCAACGAGTCAAACGAACTGGAACAAATGAAGCAAGGAATAGATCAGACAATTCTGAAGAACACATGTCATAATAGTATTTATAGAAAAGACTGGGACTAGCAACATCACGTCTGATGAGAGTTACGGTGCAGAGAAGAAAAAAGGGTGGGGCCAATCAAATTACAGATACGTTTCTGCACCTTATCAATAACCTTCAAATAGGACAGTGATTCATCAGCCCAAATATGGCAACAGTACTCCATATGTGCTGCATATCTTATGTTTAAAATTAACTATTAACTTATTAGCTGAATATTTTATTTAATATTTATTAAAATTAGCAGAGAAGTTATAATAATAATTGTTGCATACATAGCTGGTAAGGTTCTTCGAATAACTGATAATACCATTCTTTGTGGTATGCGCCGAATGTGGGAGTTTATGGGGGAGTTTATGGGGGAGTTTATGTAGGAGTTTATGTGGGAGTTTATGGGGGATACAAATTCACATGCGGTCCCCAATCAGCATAGATATTCTGGTTAGGGGAGATGGCATACAGCGCCTAGTATTCTCAAATGGTAACCCATCTTGTACTGGCAAGGCTCAACGTTGCTTAACTTTATGTGTCAACCGGTGTATCAACGTGATTATGCCGTAGGTTCTTATTGTTATTTTAAACCAAGGAGCATTTTATTAAGGTTTCTTTATAGAATGTATTAAATTCTCTTGGTTGTTACTATAATTATCCAGGGTGAACTGTCTCTAACTAACAACCAAGACACGAATAAATGAGTGCAGACTATTTTAAAGTTTATTTATAAAGCTCTACGTTGTATTGAGCACTTTTGAAAAGTTAATTTTATCGATATATATATATATATATATATATATATATATATAATAATAATCCAGGTAAAACATCCACAGGGTAGTAATCCAAAGAATTTATAAAGAGTGCTCAATATCAAATAGAGCTTTTATATATAATTATTTTCTTTATTTATACAGACATGTACCAAATATGCGACACTGCCATGTCGATGTTATCGATCAACAGCTATTATAAACTGAGATCTCATCAGGAAGAGTTAGAATCCGACTTAACCTTAGATCATATTGGTTTCCAAATATGATCTAAGGTTAAGTCGGATTCTAACTCTGCCTGATGAGATCTCAGTTTATAATAGCTGTTGATCGATAACATCGACATGCCAGTGTCGCAGATTTTGTACATGTCTGTGTAAATAAAAAATGATCATATATATATATATATATATATATATATATATATATATTTATTACGACTGATGCATGACAATAATAATTATATTTATTTTAGTCGTATTTTGTGTATGTAACTTTACTGACACCACTATTCTTAATATGTAGGGTAATAACTTTTGAGTGAAGGTCTTAGGTCATATAGACATGTCTCAAACTACACTTAATCACAAAGTTGATGAATATGACATTTTTCAACGCATCGAGTTTCGTTGTTACGAGATGTTTCTTTATATTGGAATTTTTTATTTAATTATGTGAATAACCCGGAATAAAATATTCTTTAAGACAGTGAATAAGCAGAATTAAATATCTATTTGGCATATAAAATGCTATTTAGGTCTGATGACGAGAAATCCACAAGATTCTTTTACAACATTTCCGAATAGATGCATCTATGGATCTTTATATTAGTCATATTTGAACTATCGTCCATGCATGCAGTTTGAGAGAATCTCATCATTTTAATTTAACAGGTTACTTCTGTAATTAATAATCGTTAGCGATTCTTCTAAGAATAATATACAATATCTATCTCTTAATTCGTATGCTATTGCTTTTTTTTTCAATATGACTCATTTAGAATTGTAATGCCAGGGGAATTCTTGAATTATTTTAGTTCAGAAAATTAAACGATTCGTTTATATATTTTTTTAAAAGACTAAAACGATATCGTCCCTAGGTAATAAACACTTTACTATTTAATAAAATAATATTTATAGTTCAAAACCCCTTTAAAAAAGATGTAATAGTCTTGAAAGTAGAGTACTATGAAGTTGAGGTAAGTTGGTTGTCATTTGCGACAAAGCGAGTTTCGCACGAGCGTTGAACACGATTTGACAATAACAACGCTTTCCTCTTCCTCCCCGGATAAGTGTATCTCAATTTCAAATCAATGTATGTGCTGATTGACGGTAGCCGTATGGTCTCGAGCGTTCGTTTCGTAATTCTAGCTGGAATCTACGAATAGCGTTCGATCCCATGCGACTGCCTGCAACTACCACTCCTGCGATGATGAGGGCAAAACCCCCCAAAACGATATCGTCCGTAGGTAATAAACACTTTAATATTTAATTAAAAAATTATATTTATATATATATTACGATAATATAGATTGATGTTAATCGTGAGGCACTATTGTGTGTATGTAAGTTTACAGACACCAAATACTCTTAATATGTAGGGTAATAACGTTTGAGTGAAGGTCTTAGGTCATATAGACATGTCTCAAACTACACTTAATCACAAAGTTGATAAATATGACATTTTTTCAACGCATAGAGTTCCATTGTTATAAGATGTCTGCTTTTTTTTTTCAAACTAAAAAGGTCAACGTGAATTCGTTTTAGGTTACAAATTAACAAGATAAAGAGAAATGATTACACGCACGACCGTGGCTAATGCTACTCGATAATGAGACACCATGATAAGAAATAAACCTCACAATAACACTTAACGTATCAGTTACTTCTTACACTGTCTGCCGTAATAAAAACACCAAGAGTAACACGAGAGCGTCGACCTCCGCCATGGAAAAATACAATACCGCAACTGATCTGTATTTATTTACTAACAGCGTAGTTCAGGAACGAATGGGGACGCCGGTGTACTCTGGCTTACAATCCCCAAACTAATATCACCACTTATTTTTATAGTTTTTCATTTCTAAGTAAAATGTTGTGTTATGTGTTTATTGGTGCTCGGCGCGAACGCAGACCCCACATCGTTATTGTAAAAAAAAGACTAATGCAATATTACTATTATTATAAAGTATGAATATTTGATATTCAATTTATAACTAGCTGCACACGTGTTAGGAATATTTTACATGTTACCAGCATGTATGTGTGTATTATCGTAATGACACTGCAACGCACGTGTTGGAAAGAAGGATGAAAGAAACTGTAGTATCAAAGGTAATTGATGCCCATCTCACCCCTTTGATTAATGATGGACTGTTCTACATTTGTGAATATTGAATACTATTTGTCTCTGTAAGCAACGAATAGTTATTATTTATCTACCTCCCACAAGGTAAGATGTGACACAAGGTCGGGAAAGTGGGATTAGAAAAACCAGCACTCGAGAAGTTGAGCACTCTGGTCATTAAAAATTGCCTGGGCAGCCCCGTCGGCATTCCCCGGTAGGGGCGCCTCAGGCAGTAAGCAATAAACTTACTCCTCCCCAAAGAGGGGAGGCAAAGCCTGGGAGGGTGGACCTCCTAGAACTGCACAGGACAGACCCATAGACCGGCGTAAATCAAGCCCCGAAGGCCAAGACAATACCAGTCTATGGGGTGCAGTATCCATCGGAACAGATACTACACTTTGATCTTAGCCAAAATGCGAAGAATAGTTAAATAAAACTTATCCTTAAGTTATGTTCGGCTTCCTGTTTTTATTACAGAAACCGTCGACGTTTGTTTTTTTTATAGTTGCCTATCTTATATTAATAACGCCGGCAAGACATTATAAAGGCATGTTACAGACGACATGACAGTATGCACGAAAAACGTAACTAAGAAAACCGAATTCTACATGAGTACAAAACTACGACGATAATACAAAAATGCACGATTTGTTAAAGAGACAAAATGAACGGAAAGTTAAAGTTACTTAAATGATCTCACAAAATATTTCAAATATAGTACTTGCATATAGGAAGTCTTGAAATAAAGACGAAAAGTTCATGAATATATAAATAATTTTGGGGTTTCCTTTTGAATTATCCATATATATATATATATATATATATATATATATATATATATATATATATATATATATAAGGTTAATACAACAAAAGATATAAGAGGCAACTAATATCTTCAATTAATGGACATCCGGATAAGAATAAAGCTCAATATACTGGATAGAGCATTAATAGCAATAGATAAAGTGAAAGAATAAAATTAGGTGCGAATCAAATTTTAGTTCAGACAAAGTTCTTTAAAGTCCTTAACTCACGAGTTTTCAAAGAAAATCTTCTCCTCAGAGGACCATTACCGCCATGACATTACTGCAGGTAATAAAAATTAAACTTTGAAAAATATATTAAAATATATATATATAGATAAATACATAAATGTATATACAACATCAAATGTATCGAACCAAAACATACTATTTAGTGAAACTATACAATTCATCCAAGTCAACAAGTCTAAAATAGCTCCAGGCAAGACATCCAAGGTGTTGATTAAAGAATAATCCAAATGGTGAATGGTAGTCCAAGAGCGAAACAAGCGAAAAAAAAAAGTTATCCAGGCTGGAAGTTCCAGACTTTAAAGAACTTTGCCTGAACTTTGAATTGTACTAAAATTTGATTCGTACCTAATTTTATTCTTTCACTTTATCTAGTGCTATATATATATATATATATATATATATATATATATATATATATATATATATATATATATATATATATATATAAAGTGGACTCTTTTTCCTCCAGCACCTTTGAAGAGAGTAAGAAAATAACGCATGCATCATACACTACTAAAATACCCACTGCAATACTCTTATTCACGTGTTAGCAGAAACCTTCGCATTATTTCATCAATATATTATAATTATTATATTTATTCCTTGATCATTCACTCTCTCACCTACTACATCTGCAGAGACAGTGGTCACTATACTTACTGACTGCAAATTATCTACTGTAGTCGTCACTCATAACACCGGCATACTTTTATTTCATTCGTAACGGTTAAAAAAACAAACACCGCCGAGTACAGATTACGGGAATATCATTCCGCTATTCCAAACACATAACATTATTACGTTACGGAATAACGGATTACATTAAAACAAACACAATACGCGCAGCATAACAAAACCACTTCCAACCTTAGCAAGTACACTTCTTAATTATATACATTAAAATAAACATAACATAATAAGAATATTTTTATTCAAACCAAGTAATACATATTTCATCTGTCCACATTAAAAATAATTTTTTTTCGGATTAAATATTATACGCGTTACGTCTTAGTTTTCATTACGGTTTCAAGATCGCTAGAATTATAAACGAACACGTTTCCACATTACATAGACCATTATTCTTTTAACCGTATGTACTTTCGGTGTTTTACAACGATTGGTAATTGCATATTCCTTACACATTTTTCCATTAACAGACAGTACATTCGTAGTTGTGACTTACCGTACGTATTAGAACGATTTAGCAAAAAATACTACTTCTCATTGAATACTTTTGTTAATAGATATTATACACGTGGCCCATACCAAATAATCATAATTTCATCTTTTTACACTGATACTTGCTTCAAACAGTATTTAGTGACCAACACATCAGATTTGTTTTGCTTTCCTAGCTCCATACGAAATTGGGATTTACGTGACTAAAATAGTAATTACTCACCATCTTCATTTGCTCAATTCAGATCAGAATTGATTTCATTTTCACGCTACTAGATACCATCTTACTTTGGTAAAGTATAATTTACGTGACTAAAATCATAATTATTGACCACCTTCATTTGATACATTAAATATATTTTTTCTTACTTAACTTTTCCTTTGCACTTCTATCTTTTCAATCGTAATTTATTTTCGTTACGCATCGCACATAAATACGCTATAACGATTTTTGTACTTATTACACAATATACATTTATCTTATGTGCCTAAAATAGAATTTATTTTCGTTACACATGGCACATAAATACGCTATAACGATTTTTGTACTTATTACACAATATACATTTATCTTATGTGCCTAAAATAGAATGTACTTTCGTTACACATGGCACATAAATACGTTATAACGATTTTTGTACTTATTACACAATATACATTTATCTTATGTGCCTAAAATAGAATGTACTTTCGTTACACATGGCACATAAATACGTTATAACGATTTTTGTACTTATTACACAATATACATTTATCTTATGTGCCTAAAATAGAATGTACTTTCGTTACAAGTGTCCCACTTTCAGTCATTTAATAAATTGTTTTTTTGGACTTTTCAACACTGTGGTAATTTCTATTATTGTATATAAGGCTTCTTAAATCTTTCTTTATACGATTTCTCAATTTAGAACTATCAACTTTACTTGACTCCCCACGAGGGCAGAGTTTGACACAACGTAAGTTCTTAATGTTGCTAAAACCCACCAACGTTTATTATATTTTCAAAAGTAACAACGTAAATAAAAATTGCCACAGTCTAAAAGGATTTGCTTTCAATGGCGGAGGAGAGAATAGATAACAGATCAAACAAATATCCCTGCCTGAAAGAAGTACTCTTTTCCATAATTGGCCAGTGAAGGAGATATCCTTCTACACTGTGGCAATTTCTATTTTTGTTCCACTCCGAAGTAATCCTTTTCGTGTGTGCATTTTTCTAAGCATCAAAACTATCCGATGTGACCTATTTGCGTTCTGTCGGCTGTATAAAAATTTTAATTCATTCTTTCATATTTTCCCGGGCACCGCCGGGTGACGGGTCCTGCTAGTATGTATGTATATATATATATATATATATATATATATATATATATATATATATATATATATATATATATATATATATTAAGCAAGTTCAAATATATCGATACAATGAATTTATAACCAATATTTTTCAAAAGTGCTCGATACAAAGTAGAGCTTTAACAACTTAAAATGGTAATGAAAACAATGCATCGAAAGAGTTAGAAACAGAAATTTCAGATAATCATATTCTCTGATCAGCAGACACGTCCAGGTGTTTTCCAATTTGAAAGCTTTTTAACCCTTTTCTTCAGCATCTCAACGATGACTGTTATATTCGTTTGTCGTTCTACTCTAGAGGAGACCCCCTTTTCAATGTGTTTGATCCATTTTGCATCATATTGATGCTTTACTTTCTTTTCCCAAATGCCTTTCCAGAATGCACTTGATTTGTCAGCATCGAGTATAACGTCATTCCCTCTTTCAATTTCTTCTAGTTGTTCAAAAAGGAATTTCTGGTTGTTCTCAAACAGTCTGTTTTGTCGATACTACTCAATTCTGTCGCTGTAACGTTTAACTTTGACAGTCTTAGCTACGACACGCTGTTTCAGTTCTTCAATTACACACTTTTCGGTTTATGTAAATCTCACGGATTAGTCTTTCACTAGCGCTCTGACTTTTAGGTTTGCCATTTTCGACAGCTTACACTTTATCTAAATTCTTTCTAAGTTGTTTTATCTGACCATTTAAACGTTTCCTTCATCAGGGCTCTTCTTTAGTTCTTTTTCCGTTTTTCTACTCCGAGTAGATTTGATACAATATTGGCAGCAACTTTAATAACTTTATTACACTGATCAAGATTATTTACTAATAAAAATGGCAAGACATTGGTCGTGACAGTTTTCAGTCTTTTCCTACTGACGTATCTCAGGTTCAGCGGCTGTTCTAAATTTGCATCTCTCAGCTTCCCGTCTAAAAATCTGAAAATATCAATGTAATCCCATGTTCTATCATATGTTTTACGATTACATCTGTGGAAACAGCCTGATTACCATTAGTTACAATATTTCCTCTCTCAAAGTTTGTTGTTGTTTCTACCCTCGACTTTTCTTCAACTACAGCTAGTTTATTTATCTCCCCAAGCTCGTCTAAGTCTTCTCTCTGAATTTCTCATTTTAATTCTTCAATTTGAATAGCAAATAACTATTCATTAGTTCTAATCACCCGGGCTTGTCCTGCAAGTTTTTGTTCTGATAGTTCAAACAGACCTAGCTCATTCCAGCTTTGGTGCATTCGCTGTCTATATCGTCTCTTAGGTGGATCACTCTTCAAGTAACATTTCATTACAATTCTATTTACGACTTTAGTCAAATTAGTTCTAGTTTTAGTATTAGTGTTTCAAGGATTTCGCTGGATGACGACTTGGGAAGCCCCGTTCGTTCCCCAGCCGTACATAGCGCTTGTACTTGACATTCTGGACCCACATACGTCGTTTTCGGTTTGATAATTTTGAACACTCATATTGAAATAATATGAGGAATGGTTTGTGTAAGCTTTTCCTTCCCTAGTATTTTTATAGATATACTATCTCTAGGAGAGTTGCTATCTAAAGCTGACGACCCAATCCTGGCCATGACACGGCCACAAATAAAGAAGAAACAAGTGATCTTTCATTAAGACAAAGCATTATTTCAGAAGCCGATCTCAGAGATGGAAAAATTATATAAATTGCACATTTAATTGCTTCCGCGCCCACTCTATTCTCCAGATCCGGACCCCAGTGACTACTGACTGTGTGTACACCTACAAAATGATCGGTGGAAAGAGATTTAGCTACAATGAAGAAGTGATATAAAAAGGTTAGGCGTATTTTGAGGTCAATGACAAATCGTTCTACAAAAAATGCCTCGAATTGTTAGAGAAGCGTTAGAATAAGTTGTTCACCCTAATACGAGACTATGTTGATGAATAAAGTCAATTTTTGCCCCAAAATTGTCGTTTTAGTAGTTAATCCCTGGACTGAGAGAGTGATGTGTTAATTAAAAACGATCTTTTTTAACCGAATTGTATTGTCAATCAAAACTATAAAATTTACAAATATTGAAAATTAGTAAAATGAAAAATATCTAAGTTAAAAATATGAAAATTGAAAATATAAAAAATTAAAATATTTGATTTGAAAAAGATGAAGATTGAAAATATAAAAAATTTAAATATTTAATTTGAAACATATGAAAATTGAAAATATAAAAAATTAAAATATTTAATTTGAAAAAGATGAAGATTGAAAATATGAAAAATTAAAATATTTAATTTGAAAAAGATGAAGATTGAAAATATGAACATTTGGAGTTTAAAATGATAAATTATGTAATAAAAAAATTAGAAAATTGAAAATATAAAGATTTAATAAAATTAAAATGTGAAAAAAATATGACGTTTGAAAATATGAAAGTTTAATACTAAAAAAATGTGTAAATTGAAAAAAATAAAAATATAACATAGTAACTTTGAAGTTATGAAAAAAAAAGTTGTGAATATTGAAAATATGGAAATTATCTCTTTAATATAAAAAAAACAAATAAGACAATTGAGAACATTAAAATTAAAAAATTTTAAAATATGAAAATTAAAAATATTTAGAATATTAAAAAAATATGTAAATTGAAAAAATAAAAATATAGAATAGTAACTTTGAAGTTATGAAACTAAAGTTGGTAACATTGAAAATATGGAAATTATCTTTTTTTATATAAAAAAACAAATTAGAGAATTGAAAATATTAAAATTAAAAATATTTAAAATATGAAAAAAAAATGTAAATTGGAAAAATAAAAATATAAAATAGTAACTTTGAAGTTATGAAAACTAAAGTTGTGAATATTGAAAATATGGAAATTATTTTTTAATATAAAAAAACAAATAAGAGAATTTGAAATATGAAATTAAAAATATTTTAACTATGAAAATTAAAAATATTTCAAATATGAAAATAATATGAAAATTAAAAATAGGAAAAAAAAACATAAGAATAAGTAATATGAAATATGAAGATTGAAAATAATATGAAAATTAAAAATAGGAAAAAAACATAAGAATAAGAATAATATGAAATATGAAGATTGAAAATAATATGAAAATTAAAAATAGTAAAAAAAAACATAAGAATAAGTAATATGAAATATGAACATTGAAAATAATATCAAAATTAAAAATAGGAAAAAAAACATAGGAATAAGTAATATGAAATATGAAGATTGAAAATAATATGAAAATTAAAAATAGTAAAAAAAAACATAAGAATAAGTAATATGAAATATAAACATTGAAAATAATATGAAAATTAAAAATAGAGAAAAAACATAAGTATAAGTAATATGAAATATGAATATTGAAAATAATATGAAAATTAAAAACAGGGGAAAAAACATAAGAATAAGTAATATGAAATATGAAGATTGAAAATAATATGAAAATTAAAAATAGGAAAAAAACATAAGAATAAGTAATATGAAATATGAATATTGAAAATAATATGAAAATTAAAAATAGGAAAAAAAACATAAGAATAATATGAAATATGAAGATTGAAAATAATATGAAAATTAAAAATAGGAAAAAAAACATAAGAATAATATGAAATATGAAGATTGAAAATAATATGAAAATTAAAAATAGTAAAAAAACATAAGAATAAGTAATATGAAATATGAAGATTGAAAATAATAGGAAAATTAAAAATAGGAAAAAAAAACATAAGAATAAGTAATATGAAATATGAAGATTGAAAATAATATGAAAATTAAAAATAGTAAAAAAAACATAAGAATAATATGAAATATGAAGATCGAAAATAATATGAAAATTAAAAATAGTAAAAAAAACATAAGAATAAGTAATATGAAATATGAATATTGAAAATAATATGAAAATTAAAAATAGTAAAAAAACATAAGAATAAGTAATATGAAATATGAATATTGAAAATAATATGAAAATTAAAAATAGTAAAAAAACATAAGAATAAGTAATATGAAATATGAACATTCAAAATAGTAACACTAAAACAAATTGATCATGAAGATTAAAAATAAACAAAGTGCGAAAACAGGAAACTTTAAAATACAAAAATAATCATACCCTTATTTTTCTACAGATGGGAAGTGATACACTGCAATATCTAATTCTACGAACGGTAAACCCGGGCAACTCTTGGTGATGCTGCTTGAGATGGATGAAACTGAGTGCCTAAGTTCATCTTTAGAACTAGTTATATTGTTATTCGCCTCTTTTAAGAGTGACTGGCCAGGTTTCTAAGGGGCGAAGGACTTTATAGAAATGGGGACAGAGTGAAAGAGGGGAGGGGGCGTGCAAAGACGCGTGAAATAAGCGTAACAAGTATTTACTCACGTGTTGAAATCAACAAATAAATGGGTTATGTTTACCAAAAAGTCAACAAGAAAAATGGTTGTTGCTTTTGAAAATGAGAAAAATATGTCAGCCGCCATTTTATCCGTGTTCTTTCGTTCTTCAGTTTATAGTGACAACTAACTTCTTCATTGCACACTTCGAATGAAATAAAATCTATTATATACGTATATCACTCAAACTATTTACCTACCCCGCCCCCCTTTCTCCCTCTCTCTGTTTTTCCCCTCCTCCGCCTCCTCCTCTCTCTCTCCATTTCTCTTGTTCCGCATGGTTTAGCTATCTAGCGAGGGCATTAACGGTTGCCACTTAGCGCAAAGCATTTCTCTTCGTAAAAAAATAAATGAGCTCTCTATGCACTAGATAATGCGACTATAAATAAATATCAGCGCTGTAATTTCCCTTACTTCGTATCAAGCGTGATAGCGTAAGAGTAAGGAAGCCTGACTCCTGATCAAACAGTCTGGTTTCGAAACACTCGCCACGTCTAGCCAAACGGAAAATCTTTGATGCGGCGAAACAGCTGAATGGATGATTATATATATATATATATATATATATATATATATATATATATGTGTGTGTGTGTGTGTGTGTGTGTGTGTGTGTATCTTGGCAGCATCTTTTCTTTTATACAAGTATCATTAAAAATAACGGACATCTTGTGTCTGGTTATTTTTTCTAAGATCCTTTCCGTTTTTTCTGATTAGGTTCTTAGTTTCAGACGGAAACTGGCTGATAAAATTGCCATAGCTTCCCAAAGCGCTTTCGGACCCTTCTGGTTAACATTGCTCCACTGACGATGGACCTGGAAGGTTCCGAAAGCGCTTTGGGAAGCTATGGCAATTTTATCAGACAGTTTCCGTCTGAAACTAAGAACCTAATCAGAAAAACGGAAAGGATCTTAGAAAAAATAACCAGACACAAGATGTCCGTTATTTTTAATGATACTTGTATATATATATATATATATGACAAATAAAAGGATGAAATAAATCCGACGCTATGAATTAAAACGGAAAAGCGGAAGACATAAAGCTCAACGTTTCGCCCACCTGTTGCGTGGGCTTTATCAAGAGCGAAAAAGCTGAAAGTGGCAAAAAACGAGAATATCTCTAATTTTAAGGAATATATATAGTGATAAGGTATAATAAAATTTAAATCTATGTATAGAGGAAAGATATTTAAATACGTACACACACACACACACACATATATATATATACATTTATGCATATATATGTACTCGAAATATATATACAAAATATACATAGATGTCGTATTAGCAAAAGGAAAGGAGAAGATAGGAGCAAAACAAGAGAGCAAAAAGGACCTAATTTGAAAAGAGGGAATCATCCGGTGTCTAACCTTATATAGTTTTCATTGATAATAGCATTAGATATGTTGTGGAAAAACATAATAGAAGCCCATTCTTTGTTTAATTGTGTTTGTTGGGTGGGCTATATGAGCTGATTCAATTAATTGTCGCGTAGATTTGTTTTGTATTGGTTTAATTAAACATGAACATTTCTATGTAGTTTACTTGCCATAAATATATTTTCATACTTCTACTAAGCTCTACTCCCGTATTGAGCACTGTTAGGGGTAAATAATGAATAAATATATATATATATATATATATATATATATATATATATATATATATGCGCAATATATTATATTAACTAATAATGATATATACTTGCAGTAATAAAATTATATATGTGTGTGTGTATGTGTGTGCGTGTGTATATGATTACAAACTACGGAATTTCCTTTTTTCGTTACGGATCCATACTCCACGAATTAACACAATATACCCGAAAACTAGCTCGCAGAGTCGAGACAACGATTGAGAAATAATGAAATGACAAAATTACGTAGTCTTTAGGCAGCCATGTAGTGATAAAAATTTGTTGCCAATATATATATATATATATATATATATATATATATATATATATATATATATATAATTTTTTATCTATCAATTTTCAGTATTTACTTCAACAGTGCTCGATGCGTAAGTAGAGCTAGGTAGTAAACTATGAAAATATATTTATGGCAATGCATTTTAGCCTGAAGATTCCCCCCCCCCGGGGATGAAACGCGGGAGCCTCTGTGTAGCTTAATTGCCATAAATATATTTTCATAGCTTACTATATATATATATATATATATATATATATATATATATATATTGTTCTGGCGAGATTTGCTGGCCAATTTGCACAGGGGCATTTAAATGGCTGACACATACGAAGTTGTGTTGGATGGGGGTCAGGTTGTAGAATACAATTGGTAACGAAAAGACTAAAACAATGCTGTTATGTCAATCTTCATCCCCATCTCCCGTACTTCTCTTTTTCTCCGTATATATTTATCTATCTATAAAAAAAGTATGTTTGTTTGTTATGAAAAACGATATATATATATATATATATATATATATATATATATATATATATATATATATATTTGTATAATTGGGCAGCATTCTTTCTTTTATACATGTTTGATTAAACAGGAGTGCCAACTTCTGCTTATTCAGCTTTTGATCCGTTTTTTCTAGTCTTTCTACGACGGATTTGATGTTATAATCCAAGGAGTGTAAAAAATCTCCGTATTTTGTGCGAACGTTTTCGACCGACATCGGTCGTCGTCATGCGGTTGCAAAATGAAATAAATTGGTGAATCTATCAAGAAGGCGCTCTTTTAAATTATTTCAACAGCACTTCAATACATGTTTGATTTATTAATGCGTATAAACAATGCTTCCATCATGGGGAGGCGAACACTGCAACCCTAATATACTACACAAACTATTAATAGCTTGCACCACTGAGATACCCTTCTACGGCCCCCAATCGTAGATGGTGTCTCAATGGGATCAGCCCTGGCGCCATTGTTTGTCCAACCTAGAAATTAAAACTTTCAATATTATTACTAAACCCTCTATATACGCCGGTACGTTGATGACATTCTCCTACTAACAGAAAACCTATCTAATTTGACTCTAATCAAGAATACATTTAAGAATAACTCAACATTAAATTTCACACATAATAAAATTCCTTTCCTAGATATAGAAATGGAAACTTCTACAGATAAGTTTATTACCTACCCGTATAACAAACCCACTAGTAAAGATACAAACCTTCTTAATTTCAATAGCGAATGCCCAGATAGATATAAAATAGCCGTCATAAAAAATCTTATTTATTGTGCCAAAAGAAATTCGTCTAGTAATAAAATATTCTATAAAGCACTCGCTGATATTAAACAGACACTAATTAACAATAAATTTCCTAACTATGTAGTTGATCAACAAATAAAACACACCGCCATAAATAAAAAAAATCCAACAACAACAATATTAATAATATTAACTTATTCTACTGTAACCAGATGCATCCCAACTATAAAGCCGAAGAAAAAATAATAAAAAAATATCATACACAAACGCGTAACCCCAGTAGATAATAACTCTAAAATCAGATTCATTATATACTACAAACATCTCTCTCTCTCTCTCTCTCTCTCTCTCTCTCTCTCTCTCTGTATATATATATATATATATATATATATATATATATATATATATATATATATATATATATATATATATATATATATATTTAGGTGCAGAAAAATTAGTACAACATTCGTACCGTCGGTTTCAAGCACGGAAAAACTTAGCCATCCGGCTCTCTTCAGCTAAGAACGCACATCATCAAACCCCAAAACAGTAACGGCCAAATATACGAAATTCATAATATTAACTCACGGGAAGTATATAGACACATTCTTTTTATTTATTTTATTATTTTTATTTTCTACTTTCTTTATTTTATTTCTATTTATTTATTTATTTTTTTCTATATTTTTTTATTTCTAAAATCAGATTCATTATATACTACAAACATATATATATATATATATATATATATATATATATATATATATATATATATATGGGTGTGTTTTTACAAAGAATATCTATTTTTAAACGTATCGTCCTTATAATATTCGGAATGTTTCCGATTTTAAGCTCAATGAAGTTGTATTACAAAATTCAGAGAATATATATCTTAATTTTGCATTTTACTGACCATCAGGAATCGATCCAAAACAATCATTTTCATTAGCCTTTAATCTTTATTTCCGTATTTCGATGAGGGTTCATTCTTCTTTACTCAACTTACACCTAATATTTTTTTTTTCAACCACTATGTTCATCCCTTACACGTATTTCATGGCAAAAATTGTATAAGTTCATTTTTAGTCCAACCTTGTCAATCATCAGAAAGTAACATTGAAAAAAAAATTTGTTAGTGTAAGTTGAGATAAGAAGAATAACCCCTCATCGAAATACGGAAATAAAAAGATTGTAAAGGCTAATTAAAATCATAGTTTGGATTGATTCCCCGTGGTCGTGGATCCGATATCTATACAAAGCCACCATCCGCCCATGCATGGAGTATTTTTGCCACATCTGGACTGGTGCACCATCCACTAGTCTCCCCCTCTTAGACAAGGTCCAAAAAAGAGTCGCTAATCTAATAGGCCCCTCACTATCCACCAAGCTTCAGCCCCTGTCATATCGCCGCAATGTTGCATCCTTGTGCTTGTTTTACAAATACTTCAATGGATTGTTCTCCGATTAACTTTCTGCTCTGGTGCCCCCCCCCCCCTGACGTAAATACACTCGACTAACCTGACAATCAGCTAAATCCCATTCATTCACTGTGGAGGTTCATAGATGCTGGAGAGCCTTCTACTTCAATAGCTTCTTTCCTCGAGCTGTCGGACTTTTGGAACTCCCTCCCTGCTCCCTGTTTCCCCGACTGCACCGACATGTAGAAATTTAAAACTAATGTGAACAGGCATTTTTCTGCACAGCTCCCAATTTAAGATGACCCCCAAAACTCTCACCCTAATTCTCAGTAGCTCCTTACGTCTACAGTGGCAGCTTGCCTTCTTTGGGGTGAACTATGTTGAATATATATATATATATATATATATATATATATATATATATATATATATATATATATATAGTGTGTGTGTGTGTGAGTAAATAAATATTCGTACACGTACACATTTCTAATTTAAACAAACTTTTCTGATAATAAAGTGTACACCTATGCATAATAGGTAAATAAGCATAGAAAAACGAAGAAATAAAATGATTTAATATAAATGGATCCCAAGTAATAGTAGAACACCGTATTCGTACAATACAAAATGCATAATTTTCATGTGATACTTTGTAGAAAAGTAATTATAAATTTCTACAGCAACTGACCCGTTCTTGTAGATCTCAATTAATGATTTGCAAATCTGACTTAGTATTTTGTTCCATTCTTCTTCACATATACTCTGTTGATCTTTGATGTATGTTTACGGTCTCAATTGGATTGGAATTTACAACTGATCTCAATTGGATTTGAATTTCAAAATAATCGTAATTAGATTTGAATTTTCAAATGATCTCAATTGAATTAATTGGATAGTAATTGTTTAATACATTCAATTGAACAGAAATGTTTAAATAATCTCAATTGGATTTTAATTTTTTAATTATCTCAATTGCATTTGAATTTTCAAATCATTTCAAGTAGATTTTAATTTTCAAATCATCTCAATTAGATTTAAATTTTTAAATAATCTGAATTAGAGTTAATATAATAAGAAGCTGGGCAATGCAGAGTGCCGGATTGATAAGAAGCTTGAAAGAACAAAAATAATAAACCGAAGGAGGGGACTTACTATTTATTTTTCTTTACAATCTTACATAACATCAATTGTGGTGTCGGTTGTGGGTGTTGTCCGAATGATGATTAAAAATCATTTAATATTTCGGAAAAATCTTCCCTTTGTCAAAAATAGACACCAAAGGAAAAATAGATTTGAATTTTCAAATGATCTCAATTGGATTTTTATTTTCAAATCATCTCAATTGGTTCTAAATTTTAAAATAATCTTAATTAGATTTGAATTTTCAAATAATTTCAATTGGATAGAAAGTTTCTAATACTCCTAATTGAACTAGAATTTTCAAATAATCTCAATTGGATTTTAATTTTCAAATAATTTGAAAATTTGAGAGTTAACCTTTTTGTTTAAAATATGACACATTCCAACAAAATGCCTATTTTATATAATATTCAACGAAAATGTGTCAAACTACAACTTGTTTCAGATCTGTAACGAGCCTGTTGGCAAGTGTGAGTAGGTATTAGTATGATGTTGCATCAGCACACCCGCTAAATAGGTAATCAGTATCTTCGATGTCACGTGCGAGTGTATGTGTGTCATCTGCCTAATTCAAGAGCCTAAACTTTTAAATCTGGTCATTATAATGGTAAGTAAAACATTATTTTATGATTCTCTAGTGTATTATGATTATTTAGATGCATATATTGTAGTGTTTTGTTATACATGTAAAATTTTATGCCATTTGTTTCACATTTGCAACATCATTTATTTTTGTTCAATAAATATGTATTTTTAAAACAAAATCATGTATATATATTAACCCAATTAAACGTTTTTCACTTTTTTCAAACCAATATAAAAAATAAAGCGTTTAAGAGTTTAGATAGAAAATTGAAAATAAATTTTTTTAAATAAGTAAAATACTTGATTCGATCAATAAATTATTTTTAAAGTCAATGAATTAATTGTCAATAATTATTGTCAATATTTTAGATTGTTTTAATTATTGTCAATATTTTTAGATTATTTTCAATTTTTGTCAATCATTAAAAAGTCAATAAATTAAAAAAAAAAAACGCATGTTAAAATAAGAAAGTCTATAATAATGTTTATAATATAAACAGAGTACTTCATTTAGTCTGTAGAACTTACTTACTGGTGAACTTGATGCAGTAGAAATATCGGTAATAGTTTGAATGACAGAAGGTGGCACCTAATTGGAGGAGTGTACATCCGGTTGCCTGTTTCGGGCGCATCACTGGCATTGTTCTCAAACAGGAGCATAACATCTTACCCCCTCTCCTCCTACTCTAATAGTTGTCTGATTCGTTTCCGGAAGTGTTCTTTGCTTTTCTCTTCACTTGCGTCTTTGAACTACTCAACTGACAATTTGCCGACAAATACTAAAATTTGTTAACCGAGAAATGTAAATGATAAATACAATAAAATAAAAGTAACTTAGGAATCGACACTGAAGCTGCATGATTGAGCCAACACCGTATGAGGTGGCACATTTATATATTTTGTATTAACGAGTTCCCGTTCATCAAAGCTCAAAGGCCACTCGAGGATAAGGGTCAATGAGGTTGTCAAGTGGACAGTGAGATAAACACCTAAAGGATTGGAGACAATGGTTGAAACTGGGAAGAATTTTATTATTTAAGAGGAAAGAAAGCTCTGCTGGCAAAAGTTAATGCACTGCTCCGGAGAGGCAATTGAACTACACAACACTTCAAAATTCATTGTCAACAAGTGCCAAGCGTCGGACGCCAGCCTCGTTTTCGATTTCGGCAGGTCTCGGACGTTTCCGTTAGCTGTCAGCTTGCTGCTGCCGGGCAGTCACGGAAATTAGGGTCAATATCCAAAACAGTACCGAATTTGTTTATATTGGACTTGAAAACGACCATGTTGTAGTCAGCTGGAAAGAAGGTCCGTAGTATTGTTTTCCGGGTAGTCTTGGGAAATAAACTTTGCTCGTAGAAATTCCATTTAGCTATATATATATATATATATATATATATATATATATATATATATAGTAGAGAATGGTAGTTTGCTTGAAGCATTGCTGGGTATAGTAGTAGTAAGTTTTTGAAAGGCTGTGGGCAATGCAAGTTCCGGGTAAGATGCAAGTTGTAAGGAACAAAAACAATAACAATAAATCGAATACGAAATATGACTTACTATTGATTTTTCCTTTTTTTCTAAAATCTTACATAACAGCAAGAGTGTTTTTAGCTGTTCGTGTGATGTCCGGGTGATTAAAAATCATTATTTGATATTTCGGGAAAAGACATCCCTTTGTCAAAAATAATTAAACCAGAAGAAAATTTTTTTCTTCTCCGACTGTGTAGAGAATACTACAAAACAAAATGGCTGCCAGAAGTCATATTTCGTATTCGATTTATTGTTATTGTTTTTGTTCCTTACAACTTGCATCTTACCCGGAACTTGCATTGCCCACAGCCTTTCAAAAACTTACTACTAATATATATATATATATATATATATATATATATATATATATATATATATATATATATATATATATATATATATTAATCCAGGTAGGGTAAAAATCCACAGGGTAGAAATCCAAAGGGAATCAAACCGGGCTTATAAAAGAGTGCTCAATAAAATATAGAGCAGTATTGTGAATGCTTTTATTCAAACATGTACAAGGTCTGCTACACTGGCATGTCGATGTTATCGATCTACAGCTCTCACTATATATATATATATATATATATATATATATATATATATATATATATATATATATATATATATATACAGGGTGTCCCAAAATAATGTATACACTCTTTGAATCGTTATAATTCGTTCAATCTACTGATTTTGACTTGCAAACAAGGTTGATACAACAGTAGAAGAGTAAGAATACACATTCAAAAATACTGACACTAAAATTAACAAAACCATAGAAAAATAACTTTTAATAAACGTAAAGGCTACAATGTTTAAAGCAAGAAACCTGAAGCAATTGCAAACAAATGGGAATAGCAATTGTAGTAGAATGTGCCCAAGGAGTAAATGTTGCAGGACGTTTGTAGGTACAATTATTCACGTCTTATCTATTTGGAAAGTGTATTGAGCAGAACGGGTTGGGGGTAGGGTGAGGGTTCATTTTATGAACATTCTGACATTACCCTAAATAGCCTTTATTTTTGTTAAAAGTTTATTTTCTGTTTTTGTTAATTTTACTGTCAGTATTTTTACGTGTATATTCTTACGCTTCTGTTTGTGTGTGAATCTTGCAAATAAAAATCAGTAATTTGAACGAGTTATAACAATTCAAAGGGTGTATATATTATTTTGGGACACCCTGTATATATATGTAATTTTATTTTTTAAATAAATATTTAATATCCACAGACACATGTTCACTGAGAATCATCAGTGTAGCCATATATAACTGTTCCGCTGGTCGCACGATATGGACCTTGGACTCGAGTCAACATTGACTTCTATCCAAACCCCTAATCACTGCGGTTGTTGTGATAGCAATATGAAAGGAGAAAGAAGAAACCACATTTATCTCTATAGAGTATTCTATTTCGGCCCTTACGGGAGCGTTAAATAATTGTTTATTTTTAAAAATAAATATTTAATATCTACAAACATATCTTTCATTCTTTCGTGTGGATATATTTATATAAATGTTCCGCCGTTCTCACGATTCGAACCCTGGCCTCGAGTTACTATTGACTTCTATCCAACATCTTAATGAATGCGGCCATCATGACAGCTAGATTAAGTTCGCGATAAATAAACCCTATTTATCTTGTACGAATATAGTAAGCTTAAGAGAGTATTCTATCTTCCTAAGGGAATGGAAAAATCTAATCCGTTGGGTCACCTGTTGAGCTCGGGTTGGATTAAAAATTAGTCTCTTTCTGCTTGCTACATCACTCTCTCTTCTCTTTCCAGCTATAGGTTAAATAGTATTACTACTTGTGGTAATATTTCCTTTTGTTTTTAATGGAATATTCCCCAAAAAATAAATTTTGTAGCTAGTTTTATTTAAACTATGATGGAAGCAAACGTTGATTATATCAACTACCACCGGAGACTCGAAAGCTTGCTCGCCGCATCGAGAACATTACATTGATTAAATCAGTTTCTACAACTTATATCCTTTAATCAGCAAACTGATACCAATCGAATAGAACTTAAATCTAGATCCAAGCTAGCTATTTTACACGGCATTCCCCACAAAACTTTGCACATAACATCGGTATTTAAAAATAGATAAATAATAACATTCATCCCACTTCATAAACGCACCACATATTTTGAATTTTAGCGGCTATGTTTCGTTTCGAAAATAAGTATAAACACATTATTTCTACGCCATAAACGCAGCACGTATTTTTGAATATTAATTTCTATGTTTTCCTTCAAAACAATTATATATATATATATATATATATATATATATATATATATATATATATATATATATATATATATATATATATATATATAGGCAAGTCATTATTTATGCAAGTATGTTTGAATACCACGGAATTTTCGAGTTGTGTAATTTTCTTAGTAGTGTTCTTGATGCGGCGAGCAAGCTTTCGAGTCTCCGGTGGTAGTTGATATAATCTGACTCCGAGGGTTCTTATTTCGGCCATCTCTAGCACTTTCGATCGTCGTGATCGTCATAGTGAGTAGCTTTTCTTAAGAGACTTGTTGTCACTTATATATATATATATATATGAGAGAACCAAAAACTCGTTTGCGGTGTCGAGAAATAAACGAGAAAGATTGCAAAATAAGAGAGCTCCGTAGTCTTTAACGAAGCCTGTAGAAATAAATAAATATATATATATATATATATATATATATATATATATATATATATATATATATATATATATATATATATATATATATATATATATATATATAGATATATGACTATTGTATCGATATATAGATATATAGATATATATGATTGATTATATATATATGTATATATGTGCGTGGGTGTGTACATATATATATATGACTGATTATATATATATATATATATATATATATATATATATATATATATATGACTGATTATTTATATACATATATGACTGATTATTTATATATATATATATATATATATATATATATATATATATATATATATATATATATATATATGACTGATTATTTATATATATATATATATATATATATATGACTGATTATTTATTTTTATATATATATATATATATGTATATATATATGACTGATTATTTATATATATATATATATATATGACTGATTATTTATATATATATATATGACTGATTATTTTTATATATATATATATATGACTGATTATTTATATATATATATATATATATATATATATGTATGACTGATTATTCATATATATATATATATATATATATATATATATATATATATATGACTGATTATTTATATATATATATATATGACTGATTATTTATATATATATATATATATATGACTGATTATTTATATATATATATATATATATATATATATATATATGACTGATTATATATATATATATATATGACTGATTATTTATATATATATATATATATATATATATATATATATATATCGAAACGAAATCGCGACATTGCCCGCTATCACTGTGTAGGCCGATGCACTGGTGGCAATTTCTACCGACACCGATAAAACAGAATACTTGACTTGTAAGGACAGTTGTAGCATGTTTTATCTTGTCTATGGTGTCTGTTGCGAACAACCCACTTCTTCTGCCAGTCCCTACACTACTTTTACGGACATTATTGGGCCAGATAGTACGACCGGCGATCTGAGTCTTCTTGTTGTTCGGGAAGAGGTTGCAGGTACTCAGACCTCTCTTACAAGTGTCTTTGAATCGGGTTTAGGGGCGAATGCCTTTTCTCTCAACGTGAGAATTATTATTAATAGTACCCAGTACGTAAGTAACATTGCGATGTGAATCCTTTGATCTTCATAGCTTGTCATTAGTCTTCTTTGATGACGGAAACAGCTGATCGTCTGCTTCGTTTACTCGTAATTAGTTTGCTCATTAGATAATGACGTCTCTCAGTAATGGTGACAGTAGCAGTCGTAGAAATATTGTTCTTTATTTCTCCTTGTGGCTCCAGTAATAAAACAATTAAAAATAGAACGACAAATAAATCTATTATTTTCTCTGGGATTTGGTTTACTTTTTTACACAGAAATTTTATCTAGACGAACTGCGCTTTCCACTTCCAATACAGTGGCGGAACCTGTAGAAAAGAGGTAGGATCGATCTTGCTTCTCCGCTAACGTACTTCCTCACATGACGCAACTTCATGTACTCATAGCTCTAACTTCTAACTTGACTTCTAATGGAAAATTCCATTTGCTTAAACTAACCTTATGCAGAATTTTCCGTTTTTCCGATATCGCTACACGTATATAAAAATGTAATTAAACGAAAAACGACAGTTATAAATAGGAGCAGATAGAGCAGCAAGTGATGATATTATTATTATTATTATTATTATTATTAGTAGTAGTAGTAGTAGTAGTAGTAGTAGTAGTAGTAGTAGTATTAGTAGTAGTATAATAAAGCTGATCGAGCTATATCGGCATTCGTGGAAATGAAAAAGCGGATCACGCAGCAAAAGAAACACTGAACATGATACTTACCAATTCTAGGATTCCATACACTGATCTTCGACCGTCTACAAAAAGGATAATCAAAGAAAAATGGTAAGAATCTTGGGATAAATGTCAAAGTAATCAATTACACAAGATTTGACGAACTATATATGAGTGGCCCTTAGGCTACAGAAGGGCAAGAAGAGAAGAGGTTGTAGTAGCCAGATTCCGTATGGGACATAACACTTGCTTTATGCATCGTTCCTTCCCTTATAGAAGTTTGAATGCCTGTACGCTTTCGCCGCCGTTATTGTGTTAAAATTATCATTGTTTATAAGCTGTTCAGAACTGGCCTAGCGGTTAGCGACGTTGGACTGTAGGTTGAAAAAATACTTGTAGTCCAGGGTTTTGAATCGTGTGACCGGTGGTGAATAGTCGTACTTGTATGCTGATGAGTCTTGATGTAAAAGAGACGAAACGTATACGTCCATAGATAAACAATAACAAGTATTTTATATATATATATGTATATATATATATGTATATATATATGTATATATATATTACTCACAAACATTTATTGGAAGATGAAGAGTCTTCAATGAGTATATTATGTCAAGACCATTATACAGTCAAACATATATTAATAGACTGTCAGGACCTGCAAGAAAACCGAAGGAAATACTACGACCTGAAAAATCTAAAGGACCTGTTTAAACACGCAAAGCCGACCAAAATCTTAAACTCCATAAAAGAAGTTGGACTATTAAAAAAAAATTATTTCAAATATTTCATTTTATTTCTATTTTTTTTTTTAAACAATACAATGAGATTTCATTTGACAACTTTATTCGGCATTAAATAATCCATAGATGGTTGATATGCCGTAAACCAAACCAAACTTATGAATAGGATGTTCAATTCTCACGACCCAATTATGCTGCAAACCTAAGTCCAAACAATTGTAAAAATCAATATAAATAAATTGCAATGAACTTTCGACCGTTTTCAAATTACCAGTTCAACCTTGGCTATACAAATAATTGCCAGCTATTCTGGACTTACTACTTAATTACATTTTTGTACAACCCGGAGAGCTTCGCCACATGCTTCACATAAAGAATTCTGCCACTTATCACGGTCTTGGGCCAGTCTTTCAGATGTCAGGAGCGGCATGCCAGTCTCAACCCTTATCTGGTCAGCCAATCTCTTCGGTGGCCGTTCTCTTAATCTTTTTTTAATTAAATCTTCTTTATATGATTTATTTACATAGCTGGAGTCTGGTATCCGGAAAACATATCCAAACCACGTTTATCTCTTTTTTTTTTCGAATAACATTGTAGATGGATCTGTTAATATTAAGCCTCTTTCTGATATCTGCATTTCTAAATCTATCTTGTAACGTTACTCAAAGGAATGGTTCTTAAACATTGCATTTCAAAGACATTGGTCTCCCTCTCATGCACTGCCGGTATATTCCATGTTTCACTTATATCTACAGCAATAGGAACTATCAATGCGTTGTCAAAGTTTTAACTTCAGAGACGTTGATATGTCCTTCCTGTGCCATATCTTTTCTTTTAGACGCCAAAATGCAGAAGTTGTTATGCCTATTCTTCTGCTACTGTCAGATTCGGATCCTGGAACCATTGAACCAAAAACACACAGCATTTTCGGTTTTTATTTTCAACCGTTTTGTTGTCTATTAAGACATTACCTTCAGAGTTAGGAGAAGATTTTGTATTTGCCTTTCATCACCCATTTCTCACAAAAGACTCCAAGGTCAGAAGTAAAAAGCTTCAACCTATCGAAGACAATAGAACGAGCGTATTGTCATTCGCAAAACATAAATTCCAACCACCGATTGTTATAGCCGATAGCACCATTCCCCACAGTCTAACGTTTGAACTCCTTGACCTGACATTCTCAGGCAACATTAAGTGGAGTAAGTACATAGAAGATGCTGCCAAGTCTGCTGCAAAGAAGGTAGGCTCCCTTTACCGAACTAGAACACTTCTTACACTTGTCAATATCCTATATCTCTATAAAGCCACCATTCGCCGTGCATCGAGTATTTTTGCCACATCTGGGCTGGTGCACCAACCACTAGTTTCTCCCTCTGGGACAAGGTAAAAAAAGATGTTCTAACCTAGTAGGTCGCGCACCGTCTGCCAAGCTCCAATCCCTGTCGCATCACCGCGGTGTTGCATCACTGTGCTTGTTTTATAAGTAATTTCAATGTGCTCCGATGAACTTTCTGATGAACGACCCTTCAACGCGAATACCCCCGACTAACCCGACTAGCAACACAATCACACCCTTTTTCCGCAGAGGCCCCTAAATCCGGGAAGATGTTCTACTCTAATAACTTCTTTTGTCGGACCGCTTGCTTTTGGAATTCTCCCCCTGCTCCCCGTTTCTCCGACCATACGAACATGCAGAAATTTAAATGTAATATAAAAAAAACATCTTGTTGCCCAACTCTTCACCCAGATTGCTCCCTATAAATAAGCCTTTACGGTTCAGTGGAAATATGCTTTATTTAGGGTGAACAAAAACATAATAGCCTTAGCATAGCTTACTTAATTGTATGTTTTATTTTCTACGCTCACATCCCTATTGTAACTGCAAATTTAGTATTATTAGACTGTGATAGTGTTCAGGGGACATAGAGAAAGCTATTTGGATCATCCGTAAAAATCTGACTTCGATAAATAAATGATTGGAGGATGAGGTCAATCAATTTTAGAAATAATATAAACAGTCGACATTGACCTTTGACCGTTTATAGGTCATCTGTTTAAGGTATAAAAGTACAACCTTTGAAAACAATTACATTACCCCCTTTTTGGGTGAATTCTTTCTGGTGAAATGTTTAATTTTGAATGGAATGTCTTCCTAAATTAAAACGAAATCTCTTTGAGCGACAACGGACAAAAGAAGGAAAAAAATGTTCCATCGGCGTTCACTCCAGAATCTATAGAATTCTCACGATACATCGTGCGTGTGTTAAAAGGACGAAGAAAACCGTGAAAAAGAGTTTTCACGAGATATCTGGTGTCCCCCTCCCCCAAAGAAAAATGTAGTAAAAATCTGTGAAAAAGCTAAAAAAAAAAAAAAATTAAAAAAAGACTTGAATATCTAAATTTACATTTCGGAATTTTTTAGATATGGATTTATTTTAATCATTCGGGCTACTATTCTCATCTTGGTTGTTATTCTCACAACATTTCGGCCTATGTAATCCCTGGCATTCTTAAGGTATGTCTTGGCGAAGATGTTCTAACCTAGTAGGTCCCGCACCGTCTGCCAAGCTTTAATCCCTGTCGCATCACCGCGGTGTTGCATCACTATTCTTAAGGTATGTCTTGGCGAACTTGGGAATCTTTATGTCGAACTCGGGAATCTATACGAAATTTCGAATCGAACCCTTTATTTCATCCACGGGGGTAGCTTTTTACTCGCTCCGTCATCCATGGCTGGGTAGAAGTGTCAAGTCAATTATATTTTATTCATATAAATTCACTGTTGATAACGCTCGGATCAGAATTCGACAAACAAAGTGAACGTCAATCAGAATTTGCAAGAACTAACTATTCAGAATAAAATAATGATTTTGTAGGATTGAACGTATTAATGACAAAAGTCGAGAAACCAACCGATTTTTATTAATATTGGAGTAATAGTGAATAATAAAATAATAATAATTAAATGTATAATTATAAAAGTTGCGGTAATACGAGAAAATATACACACAAAGCTGCTACAAGGAGAGTAGCCTCCCTATACCGGACTAGAAAACTTATAACACCTGTCAGTATCCTATATCTTAAAAAGCCACCACCCGCTCATGCATGGAGTATTGTTATCACATCTGGGTTGGTGCGCCATCCACTAGTCTCTTCCTCTTAGACAGGGTCCAAAAAAGAGTCGCTAATCTAATAGGTCCTTCACTATCAACCAAGCTCCAGCCCACATCCTATCGCCGCAATGTTGCATCCCTGTGCGCTTTTACAAGTGTACTTCAATGGAATGTGCTCCTATGAGCAGGCTGCTCTGGTACCCCCCTCGACGTAATTACACTCGACCAACTCGACAATCAGTTAAATACCATCCATTTACTGTTGAGGTCCCCAGATGCCGTAGGGCTGTCTACTCTAATAATTTCTTTCCTCGAGCTGCCGGCTGTTGGAACTCTTTCCCTGCTCCCTGTTTCCCCGACTATACCGACACGTAGAAATTTAAGTGTAATGTGAACAAATATATCGCTACACAACTCCCCTCTTAGGATGCCCCCTCATAATTTCTGGCCCCTAATCCACAGTAGCCCCTTACGTCCCAGTGACAATGTGCCCCCTTGTTTAGGGTCATTTCTAGTTAAAAGAAATTTTTTTTACGTCGTCTAATAATTTTTATTAATATAGATGAAACTAAGAAATAAATATTTCACTCGACTTTTACTATAAAATGAAACTGTTATCTAAAGTTTTATGCTTCATAATTTTTTTTATACTGATGTGTCAGTACTTACCACGGCCAAAAGCCACTCGAGGATTAGGGTTAATGAGAGTGCCAACTGGACGATAAACAACACTATGAGAGGCTTGAAAATGATGGGGATGAAAGAGCAGACTTTGATTACTTAAGAGGACGGCTCGACATGTATTTGTTCACATTAGACTTGAAGACGACTATGTTGTAGTCAATAGGGAAGCAGTCACGTAATATTGTGTTCTATAGATGAGAAGTTTATAGAAAGAAACCTTGTTCATGGAAGCTATTGAGATATTTTTTTAAAAATCAATCAATGAATAAAGCAACTGTGGAAATATCACGGTTGCTTTATTCATTGGTTCATTATTCTTTCTTTTTTTTCACTTATGAGTCACCACTTATCAAGACTAAAAGCCACTCGAGGATGAGAGTTAATGAGATGGATAGATTGATAGTTGAATGATGATGAATATTATAAGAAGATTGGAAATAATTAATGGATAAAAAGACGAAATTTGATGACTTATGGGAACGGTTGATGACAAGCATTATATTTGAAGAAAACCATGTTGTAGACCTCAGGGAAGCAATCTTATAGTAACGTGTTCAATAGGTGGGAAGTTCTTGGAAGGAAACTTTGTTCATGGAAATTTAGTTTGATGTTAGACACCCGGTGGATGAGAAAGGTTCTTTTCAGCGGTGGTAGGAAAACGAGTTCGTCTTGCGAAAATTTTTAAATAGACGAACCAGAGTTTGAAGCTCGGTTGATCACTTTCCATGGAAATAACGATTTTTTGTAAAAAAAAAAAGGGGCTGTGAAGAACAGAGGAGATCATCCCTTATATCATATATTGCATAGTCGACTTTGAACTCTGTTACGACAAGAAAAAGTGCTCTGATGTGGCATCTCCCCAGATTCGACAACAGTACTCGATCTTAGGCTGTACCTGATTCTTATATGGTTAGATGATTGCATCAGAAGTGTCAGGTACTTTCTATAGTAATAGAATAATTAAACCATTTTTGCAGCAATTTTAGCAACAAATTGGATATAATTCTTTCATTTTAGATCTGGAGTGAAAGTCAGTCCTAGGAGCTTATCAAATCAAAAGAGATTTGTATTTTTTTATTTTTCATTTTTATTTTTTATTTTAATCTTTTTCCCATTGCACTACATGTTCCAGATTATTATTAGCAGTAGTAGTAGTAGTAGTAGTAGTAGTAATAGTAATAGTAATAGTAATAGTAGTAATAGTAATAGTAATAGTAATAGTAGTAATAGTAGTAGTATTGTATATATATATATATATATATATAAAGCTACATGACATTTTTCAAAATAACCCAGTACTTTTTTAGGGAAATCGCTCCAGACAAGGCATGAAGTCACTTGATGTAAGGAGCTAAAGAAATAGATACTACTTCAAGGTCAAAAACTAACCAGATGGATAGATTCTGACACAGAAAACAGCAATTCTTCCCCCTTTGTCAGAAACATCGCTCATGGAATGTGAGGACTAAAGGACAAAATAAGGGAAGCGGGAGTTACAAGGCTGTCAAAAGTAAACCCAAGGTCCACTTTCTCTCTCCTTACATTCACTTATGAGCTTAATGTTAATAACAAAATTACGGTTTTAGATGTTCTCATTGACTCTAACAATAACGCATTCATCACTTTTCCCTATGAAAAAACTACCTCTATTTATACATGCATTTTAAGTTATAAAAGCGAATGCCCATATCGATATAAAATTGCAATGATTAAAACTTTATTAAACCGGGTAAAGCTAATTTAATCAACAACAACAAAAAAATTCCTTAACGAATTAAAAAACATTAAGCAAGTCCTAATTAATAATCAATTTCCCAATTATATTGTTGACGAACAAATAAAATTAATGGTTAGAAACTTAGATAGTACTCATAATTACCAGCTAAATAATTCCCACTACATAAATCTATTCTACTGTAACCAAATGCATCCGAACTTGGATGAAAAAGCTCTTAAAAATATAATACATCGCTACATATCCCCCATCAACTCTAATAATAAAATAAGATTCATCATTCATTATTAAAAAAATGAACACATCAACCCATGTAGTTAAAAATAACACTTCTCAAACTCAAAATACATTAGGAAAACCCAATCAGTTTCAATGCCCTATGGGAGAATGTATCTCCGACAATAATGATAAAACTAATTGTTACATCGGTTTCACTACCACAACACTTTCCCGAAGACTAACTTTACATCTCTCCGACACTAGCTCCGTTTGCCAACACCTGAAAAGCATGACTGCCCGTCTTCTCAATATAGACACACCCTAGTTAACAATATTAAAATAATACACCACGATACTAACATTAAAAGAGTAAAAATTCTTGAAACCCTCTACATAAAAACTAAATATCCCACAATCAATAATGTGAATTACGAAACTAGTCACAACATTTTAAAGTGTCTAGCATAGTAATTAACGTTACCAAATTCTTAGCCGTTAAGCAATTATATTTTTTAATCTTGCACGTGCTTAGAACGTAATCACGCTCGCATGTAACATCTCAATATTATAGTCGCTCATTTTAAAGTTGTAAATTACTAACCGTTTTTTTTAAAACTCAACAGTAAAGACATATTTGTAAAGACACAAAGACTAACATCGTCTGAAGATGATTTGATGAATCAAATCGAAAGTACTCGTGAAAAAGGAAAGGAAAATGGAACAAGAAACCGACGTAACTTACATACACCAATTTGACCGAAATACTAAATGGACTATTCGGAAAACTGAAGGAATAAAAAAAAAGTCTTATCAAGAAAAAACAGTCTGCGTTATTTAATAATGTTTGCCTGAATGTATACATACTAGAAGAATATACTAGGAGAATACCCGTCCCAAGACTCATAAAATTTATTTTCCGAACAGAATAGTTTTGCTCCATTTTATATCCTCTTATGAAGATTAAAATTAAGATATAATGATACTAAACCTTATGTCTAGAATCCCTATTCTAATTTTGATCAAAATCCATTACATAATTTTGATTCTGGAAAATGTCTAAAATTGAATGCTTAAGAGGTCTTCAGAAAAAAATGAAATTTAGCGAATTTTGCTTGGTTCCTAATGATTAAGGATAAAATTCAATGTAAATCTGATATATTATAAATTTTAAATGGGGACACTATGCCTATATTATACCCCTGAAACCCTTTAAAATACTCCAAATAATCTGCAATTTGAGGAATATTTATTAATTGATATCTAATACATATTTTGAAAATTTCACAAAACTCGGAGGTATCTGAATTTTAACATCCCTTTTTTATTCCTTTTGAGTGAAACTAAACTAAACTAAATATATCCCACATATTTGGATCCCTGTCACCTAGCAGCTGTGTTTCAAAAATTCATAATGATCGGTTAATTAGTTTAGAAGTAAATCATGTACATACAAATATATGAACATATAGACATACCAAACTTTATATAGATAAGGATACCTAATTCCCACGATCTTCGCATGTTGGAATTTGAAGGCAATAGTCAATGTTAAAAGTTTGATTTTAATTATGTAGGGCCGGTTTAGGAACTTATTTTATTTTTGCGAGTTTCGTGATTTGTATATGGCCGTCGCGTACATCCGTCTTTTTTACTGATTTGCTCAGCTGGTAGTTACAAGCTGGCAAAATTAGGAACCCACGTAAACAATGATTTTTATTAGGTGTTGTCAACGGTTACTAAAAATAAAGCAATTCGCATTGCTCTTGCGACAATTCCTCTGTACTCGAGAGATTTGACAAGGAGATGTCATCGAAGTTATAACTGTGACAACGAAAATATCACGCCTATTATTATTTTTTTAAAACTTAGTTCACCCCAAACAAGGCAAATTGCCACTGTAGACGTAAAGGGCTACCGAGAAATTGGGTGAAAGTTTTGGAGGTCATCCTAAGTTGGGAGCTGTGCAACGAGATGTCTGTTCACATTAGTTTTAGATATCTGCATGTCGATATAGCCGAGGAAACAGGGATCAGGGAGGGAGTTCCAACAGCCGGCAGTTCGAGGAAAGAAGCTATTGGAGTAGAAGGCTTTCCGGCATCTGGGGACCTCGACATTGAATGGATGGGATTTAGCTGATTGTCGGGTTGGTCGAGTGTATTTACGTCGAAGGGGGCACCAGAGCAGCAAGTTCATCGGAGCTCATTCCATTGAAGTACTTGTAAAAGAAGCACAAGGATGAAAGATTGCGGCGATAGGACAGGGGCTAGAGCTTGGTGGATAGTGAGGGACCTATTAGATTAGATACTCTTTTGGGGGCCTTGTCTAAGAGGGATAGACTAATGGATGGTGCATCAGCCCAGATGTGATAACAATACTCCATGCATCTGTGGATGGTGGCTTTGTAGAGATATAGGATACTGTCAGATGTAAGATGTTTTCTAGCACGGTAGAGGGAGCCCACCTTCTTTTTCAGTAGCATTAGCAATGTTTTCTATGTATTTCTTCCAATTCATGTTACCTGTGAATGTTAGGCTGAGAAGTTTAAACGTTGGACTCTCAGATAGGGTGTTATTTTCCATGGCAATCGGTGGTTGAAGGGTTTTTTGTAATTGTTGAAGGAAAGGAGGTTTGTGTTAGTAGCATTAAATGTTAACATCCATTTATGACCCCAATTCCACTAGAAACTGGAGGTCAAATTCTAAGGATTCAGCCATTGCCTCGGATATGTGCGCATCAATTTTACCTACATGACAAGAGTATAGCGTGATGTCGTCAGCAGATATACCCATCTCAGACACAATGTCATCAGGGATGTGGTTTATGAAAATCAGGAAAAATAAAGGTCCAGGAATCGATCCCTGGGGTACACCTGCATTTATGTCATGTTGTTTAGATGAACGGCAATTGAGGACAACCTGGATCTTTTTTTTTTTTTGATACGAAAGATCTAATTATATTGAATATTCGTCCAGTAATACCATATGAATGAATTTTTATGCGAAGGTCATCTATGCCAGACCTTCTCAAAGGTTTTGGATACATCAAGCGCTACCTCCATAGCTTCACTGGTTGTAGAGTTTGGAGAGGACAGAGGACAGTTCAGCAGAGCATTTCCTTATTACTATTACTGGTATAAGATAAAGTCTACATGCTTTGGAGGTGTCAAGGTTTTTATGACGTCTCGGACATAGGATCGGGTACTGGTCAAGTGTGGCTTCAGTCCGAAATCGGAAATTTGTGAGGAAGTGGTTTGCGGAGCCCAAAGTGGAGTTTAATGCGAAACGCTGGGCAAGTAGGTCAGTCTTATCAGTTATCTTTTTTCTTTTCTTGTGGATTATCCCGCGCGCCTAAGTGTTCATCTCTCTTCAATTTTGTTAGTACAACAACGTTAGTAACGTCAGTACAACAACGTTAGTAACGTTAGTACAACAACGTTAGTAACGTCAGTACAACAACGTTAGTAACGTCAGTACAACAACGTTAGTAACGTCAGTACAACAATGTTAGTAACGTCAGTAAAACAACGTTAGTACAACCACGTTAGTAACGTTAGTACAACCACGTTAGTAACGTTAGTACAACCACGTTAGTAACGTTAGTACAACCACGTTAGTAACGTTAGTACAACAACGTTAGTAACGTTAGTACAACAACGTTAGTAACGTTAGTACAACCACGTTAGTAACGTTAGTAAAAAAACGTTAGTAACGTCAGTAAAACAACGTTAGTAACGTTAGTACAACAACGTTAGTAACGTTAGTACAACAACGTTAGTAACGTCAGTACAACCACGTTAGTAACGTTAGTACAACAACGTTAGTAACGTTAGTACAACAACGTTACTAACGTCAGTACAATAATGTTTGTAACGTTAGTACAACAACGTTAGTAACGTCAGTACAATAATGTTAGTAACGTCAGTACAACAACGTTAGTAACGTTAGTACAACAACGTTAGTAACGTTAGTACAACAACGTTAGTAACGTTAGTACAACAACGTTACTAACGTCAGTACAACAATGTCAGTAACGTCATTAAAACAACGTTAGTACAACAACGTTAGTAACGTTAGTACAACAATGTTAGTAAAACTATTTAATCCAAATCTAGGATAAATTAGAGGATATAGCAAAAGAAAAACTAATTCGCCAGCCGCAAAAAAAATTACGTGGAAAGTTACATTATCTGTTGGCGTAGGCGTGTCCGACCTCGGCGTGATTGAACTTCATATTTTGAATTAACGAAATGATGGAGATTTTCACGGAGGAACATTTTATGTGACAGTATGTTTACATTTTTTGTAATTAATGATTTATTATTCTCTATTATCATGGTTAATGGGATATATATATATATATATATATATATATATATATATATATATATATATATATATATATATATGTATGTATATTTGTATATATATGTATATATGTATATATATATGTATATATATAAATATATATATATGCATATATATAAATATATATGTATATAAATGCATATATATGTATATAATATATTTATATACATATATGTATATATATGTATATATATACATATATACATATATGTATACATATGTATAAATATATACATATATATATACATATATATATGTATATATAAATATATATATATGTATATATATACATGTATATATATATGTATATATATATGTATATATACATATATATGTATATATATGTATATATACATATATGTATATATACATATATATGTGTATAGATATGTATATATATATGTATATATATATGCATATAGATCTACATATATGTATATATGTATATATACATATATGTATATATATGTATATATATCTATATAAATGTATATATACACATATATATGTATATATATACATATATATGTGTATATATATGTATATATACATATATATACATATATATACGTATATATACATATATATGAATATATATATACATATATATACATATATATATGTATATATACATATATATGTATATATATGTATATATATGTATATATTTATACATATGCATACATGTATGTATATATATACATGTATATATATCTATATAAATGTATATATACACATATATATGTATATGTACATATATATATACATATGTAAATGTATATATATACACATATATATGTATATATACATATATATATATATATATATATATATGTATATATACATATATACATACATATATATATATATATATATATATATATATATATATATATATATATATATATATAAATATATATAGGGAGAGAGAGAGAGAGAGAGAGAGAGAGAGTTACAGGTTGTATATGAAAAAAAATCAAATAAAGTGCTTGATCATATAAGAGAGCTAGTATAATTTATTTAGATACTGTATATTACATATTTCAGCAATGTACCGCGGTTTCATCCAAAAGGGCAGATTTAGACATCTTTAGTAAATCTTCGTGCCCAGTGGAATCATCGGCAAGCTGAAAGGATTGTAGGCACACCTGACAGGGAATGGCGTCAACAATGACAGAAAAAACGGTTCATCTCTGAGGGTGTCCCCGAAAAAAATCCGGTGTGGGAAGCGATTAACTAGGGCTCAAGGGGGGGCCTTCATTTTTTAGGAGGTTTTATTTATTATTTATTTATCTGTTAGCAAGTTTTATTTATTTATTTATTTAATTATCTGTTCTTTTTTAATGTTATTATTATACCTGAAAAAATACGAAAGGGGTGGCTGCATAGTTTACCGTTTGGGCCTGTGAAACTAGTGTGCTTATTCGTTGTCGTTTTTGGGAATAAAGTTATGTATCGGATTAATTGTTCGATATGGAGCTGAAAGAGGTGATTCAAATATGTTTTTATCGACTTAACATGTTTGTTTATTTTTTTATTAAATTATTTTATCATTTTTATTTATTGAATCGGTGTTTCGTATTTTCTGTTCTTTTTGTAATGTTATTGTTATATCTGGTCTGAAAAAATACGAAAGGAGCGGCTATATAGTTTGTCTTTAGATCTTAATAGGGAAGCGGTGTTTCGTTGATATGTCCCGTTTATAACCAGTAGTGTTGAAAAACAAAAACAAATAAAAACGAAAAAAACGAAAAAAACAAAAAAGTTATAAACGGAATGATGGGTACTATCTGTTATTTCCGTTTGAGTGGTATAAGATTAGTCTCTTTATTAATGGTGTGTTAATAATATTAATATTATATTTGTGTTTATATTTAGTGTAAATTCACTAAATTCCATATCTTGTTATTTCATTTGTCCTTGCAAATAAACTATACAATCTGCACATGCGTGCATGTACACACATCTTCGCTCATATGTACAGGGGGTTATTAATTTAATATTTTTTATTTTTTGTGTTTTAAATTTAATTTTTTATTTATTTTATTAATATTATTTTATTTTATTTTATTTTATTTTAATTTATTATTTTATTATATATTTATTATTTATTAATAATCTGCTCCTATACATACACACGCGCACTCGCATACATGCTTGTACACACATCTGGACGTATACGTACGCCTGTACATTCATCTTCATTAATACAGGGGTGGGCGGGTGATTTGAGAATCTATTATATGGATAGTATGAAGCGGGGTGGGTGGAGGGGTTTAGGGGTTAAGGAAACTTTGTGGTGTATCTGTAATCCCGTGATAGGAGGGTCACGTGAAGATGGGGTATCTGCTGGTAAATGTATAATCCGCTGTGGGTGGGGTTAGTTCTGATGTGATTATCTGTGGTGAAAGGGTGGGGTGTTTATTGGTAAAAGTTTTATCTGGGTTAGGACAAGGTTGTATCAGGGTAGGCAGGGGTTATGTAGTCGCGTCCGTGGTGTGTTTACCATATATCATGGGGGGGGGGTACTTTGTACGTAAATAGAAGAATAGGAAATGTGTTATGGGTTTAGGGAGGTCTTGGGGGATTAGTTATTTTATATGTTTTTAAGAAATACTTTACTATCTTTTTAGAGGGGTATTTGGTTTAAAGAGATAATTGGTGGGTTATGTTATATTGTTATCAGACTATTAGGCTAGCAGGAATTTTCTTCTGTGGGGGCATTTTCTGAAGACCTCGGTTTTTATGTTCATGCAGTTTATGGAAGGGTTGTTGATAGCTTGTATAATTCTGAATTTCTCAGTAGTGCACAAAAAGCAGGTCCTGGGGGTGGGGCTGTAGGATTTAGGTTTGTCGGTAATTCTCCATTCTATTTTGTAGGGGGTGTTGGACTTCTTGAGATCCCATACATGGGTTGCCAGTGTGGTTATGTGGTCTTTTTTGGGGTATTTGAAAGTGTTGTTGTGGGCGTAGAGTCTTTGTTTAAAGGATCCTTGGGTCATTCCGACGTATATATCCTCCCTTTCGGTATTCACTCCAGATATAACCCAGGCGTGCCTACAATCTTTTCAGCTTGCCGATGATTCCACTGGGCACGAAGATTTACTAAAGATGTCTAAATCTGCCCTTTTGGATGAACCAGCGGTACATTGCTGAAATATGTAATATACAGTATCTAAATAAATTATAAATATATATATATATATATATATATATATATATATATATATATATATATATATATATATATATATATATATATGACCGTCTGAAACCACCACTTCCTGCACTGATGAGGACATAAGTTAACAACAACATTGTCTGTAGGTAAATACACTTTTATATTTAATAAAAATATTCATAGAAATGTCTCTCTTTAAGATAAACAAATCTTAATTGTCGAGCACTGTCTGAAACTAAAATCTGAGGTCGTTAAGCTATGGAAGAAAAGCTTACATGCCCGCGTGTTTAAGCACTCTTTGATCTCGGAACGTTTGAACCCCGCCGCTGGCTTTAAATGTATCTTAATTTCAGTAATGTCTGTGGTGATTTTCGTTGGCCTAAATAGATTAGGGCGTAAGATCGTGACTCTCTTCTGAATCTACGAACTGTGTTCGAACCCGTCTGACCGCCTGAAACAACTACTCCCTGCACTGATGAGGACGTAAGTCCGAAACAACGTTGTCTGTCGGTAAATAAACTTTAATATTTTACAAAAAATATTCATAGTTAATATATATATATATATATATATATATATATATATTTGTTTTTATCTACATATGTATACGTTTCATCCTTTCTAGAATCATCAATGTAGAAATGATTTTTCATACCAGTCGTAGGATTCGAAACCCCGGAACACGAGTCATGTTTTTAACTGAAATTCCGACCGCGACAGATTAAATCTATTCACGGCAGCCGTCGTCATATATATTCTCTTTTGGTTGAATAGTATTACTGCTTGTGATGATATTCTCTTTTGTTTATAATGGACTATTCTAATTATTATTCTCTTTTTTCATTACTTTTGATTGTTAATAAACAAAGAGGGAGATGGATAAATAGAGGGACAGAGAGAGAGAGAGGGCGAGAGAGATTGACGGAAGCGAGAGTGATATATACCGTATGAGCGGGTGGGTCAAACAACATAAAGTGAAAGAGGGTGAAAGTGATAGATAGAAACTTAGTAAGTGATCGGTCACTTGGTGAGTTAATTGCAAATTACGGTAATTAAAATGGAAGTTTTCTTTACATAACTCAATCCCACTAGACCTTAAATTTGTGTTATTTTTATACCAAGTCAAGACAATCAGTCCGACAGAGTCTAGTCCATTTGAGTTAGGTGGCCTTTTTTCTGTCGGGATGAGGTATAATTCTGTGCAGTTCTAGGAAGTCCACCTTCCCAGGCTTTACCTTTTCCCTTTGAGAAGGGATTAATTTATTGCTAATCGCGTGAGGCGTCCTTACCAGGGAATGCCGACAGGGCTGCTCAGGCATTTTTATAAGCCAGAGTAGTCCGTTTTTTTTAACCTCCACCTTTCGATCTTGTGTCACATTTTCCGGTGGTGGGAGGGAAGTAAATACTAACTCAATCCCAAAACTGATCAATATTTGAGCATGTATGTTGTGTGATTAAAGTATATAGGAAACAAGCCTTAAGGAAACAAACGTTGATTAACTCAGCTTTTCATTATAATAGATTATTGGGAGGATGGCGGTGGTGAAATGAATACGGGTTCGAATCGTATCGGTTCTCTAAGATATTCGGAACCTCATGGGTTTTTAAATTCAGATTTGTTTGGGTTTTTAAAAATAAATATGGGTTTTGAATATTTTAATTTTTTTTTTTTTCTGAGGCAGTATATTTTTAAATACCTGCTAAAATTTAAAATATATATATATTACAAAATGTGTAATAAAATGGCCAAAATATACACTAAAATAGTCTTAATTTATAAAAAGTTCAGAGAATATATTCTTTTTACGAAATAAGGTTTAATATTATACATTATAGTTAGTATTGAAAACAATGATATATCATTGTTTTCAATACTAACTCTATGCTTAATAATTTGTATATTAACCCACTAAATGCTTAAAAATAGTCTATAAAAATTAACGAATTAATCTCTTTTACATTATTTTTAAGGGGAAATATAATTCGGTTTTCGAACAATTTGGTTTTGAAACAGCTTTTCAGATTTTTTCGAAAAGCGAGGTTCCACTGTGTGTGTGTGTGAGTGTATATATATATATATATATATATATATATATATATATATATATATATATATATAGAGAGAGAGAGAGAGAGAGAGAGAGAGAGAGAGAGAGAGATTATACAACAATTGTTGCATTCTGGTCTTTTCTCCCTTTTTTAAATCGGATTTTTAAGTTTAATTTAATTACTTATTATAACGTTTAGTAATGTCATAGACAATACAATATACAAGGAGGAGGAGAAGAAGAAGAAGAAGAAGAAGAAGAAGAAGAAGAAGAAGAAGAAGAAGCGCGTGCATGTGTTGTTTTTACGTAAAACGAAATATCACTAAAATACTCCTAAGTTAACACGACGTAATAGGGTTGAACAATCGGAAGTTTTTTTTTCTTTGACTGTAAAGATTGCAATTGGTAAATAACAAAGGCGAACACGTTCGGGATAAAAATAGTCTGAGGTTGCGTAAGAGAAACAAGTGACGTAACCGCTATCATTTGAGGTGGTAATTTTAGCGCTCCTCCATCCCATCCCTCCAACCCTCCTCTTTCCTAATCCGCGGGAGAGATGCCGGGAATAATTCATGGGCCTCTTTTCGGATAGCATGACGAAAATATGCAATCGCCCGAAAACAGAAGTACACACACATGCATCTAATACTCTCTCTCTCTCTCTCTCTTTCTCTCTCTCTCTCTCTCTCTCTCTCTCTCTCTCTTTCTCTCTTTCTCTCTCTCTCTCTTTCTCTCTCTCTTTCTCTTTCCCTCTCTTTCTTTTTCTCTTTCTCTTTCTCTCTCTTTCTTTTTCTCTCTCTCTCTTTCTCTTTCCCTCTCTTTCTTTTTCTCTTTCTCTCTCTCTCTTTCTCTTTCTCTCTCTTTCTTTTTCTCTTTCTCTCTCTCTTTCTTTTTCTCTTTCT
>OY744540.1:25151255-25178755 GCA_963556195.1 Sepiola atlantica | reverse complement strand
TTGATGATTTATTTATCTATTATTCATTATTATTTTTCGTTATTTTTCGTTATTTTTCACGCTTCTATTTTTCTATTATTACAATTTTTATTATTATTTCAAGAGGCTTCAAATTCCGAAGTTGGCAGCTTCAACTCATCGAAGACAGCGGCAAAGGGCGTGTTGTCGTCAGTATAACATAAATTCCAACCACAGACCGATGACCTTTCCCGACAGTCCAAACCCCTCGATCTGACATTCTCGTGAAACATGAAGTGGAATAAGTTCATAGAAGATGCTGCTAAGTCTGCCGCAAAGAGGTAGGCTCCCTCTATCGGGCTAGAAAACTTCTCACGCCTCCCAGTATCCTATATCTATATAAAAACACCATTTGCATGGAGTATTGTTGCCGCATCTGAACTGATACTCAAGCCACTGGACTGATACTCAAGCCACTTGTCTCTTCCTCTTGGACAAGGTACAAAAAGAGTCTCTAACATAATAGGTTCTTCGCTGTCTACCAATCTCCAGCCCCTATCCCATCGCAATATTGTAGTATCCCTGTGCTTGTTTTACAAGTACTCCCACGGAATGTGCTCCGATGAACTTTCTGTACTTGTGCCCCTCTCAACGTAAATACTCCCGATCAACCTGATAATCAGCAAAGTCCAACCACTTTACTGTAGAGGTCCCCCAGATGCCGGAAAACTTCCTACTCTAATAGCTTCTTTCCTCGAACCGCTTACCTTTGGAATTCTCTGCCTGATCCCTGTTTCCCCGACTGTACGAACATACAGAAATTTAAATGTCATGTGAACAAATACCATGTTACACAACTCCCCACTTCGGATGCCCCCTATAAATCTGGCCCCTTATCACAGTAGGCCCGTAATATATCAGTGGCAGTGTGTCTTGTTTTAGGCTGAACTAGAATAAATGTGTCTTGTTTTAGGCTGAACTAGAATAAATGGGTCTTGTTTTAGGCTGAACTAGAATAAATGTGTCTTGTTTTAGGCTGAACTAGAATAAATGGGTCTTGTTTTAGGCTGAACTAGAATAAATGGGTCTTGTTTTAGGCTGAACTAGAATAAATGTGTCTTGTTTTAGGCTGAACTAGAATAAATGGGTCTTGTTTTAGGCTGAACTAGAATAAATGTGTCTTGTTTTAGGCTGAACTAGAATAAATAAAATAAATAAAAAAATATGTTGTGTTTCGTTAATCTATTTTTTCACCTTCTTTCCACGCGCATTCGTTTTTATTTTTACTTATTTGTGTGGATCAGGTACACAAAAAAGAAAATGCCCTCGTCTATCGCATTCGTACCACTACTCACGCTACATAAGTACTGTTCGTACCAATCGAGGATACGTCATTGACAATCAGTCCTGCAGTGACTTTGTTACTGTCGAGCTGAGGTATGGTCGTGCTCAGTCTAAGGAGGCCAACATTCAGGCTCTACCTTCTTTTTGAGGCGGGTTTAGTTTATCGCTGATCGCCTGAGGCGCCCCTACTAGAAAATACCGACGAGGCTGCTCAGGATTTTTTTTATAAGCCAGAGTGATCCTAGTCCACTGGCTTTTCAGCTTAATACCTGCCCTTGTGTCTGACATCCTGAAGAGGTAAGTCCACTAAATACATAGAAAAATTCATTTAAAGTATATATCTTTTATGTATTTGCCATTGAATTTCAATGGGTTCCGTTTGTGACCACTTTAGTCTAAACTTTAGACTTTAAGTAGTGAAATTAAAAGGCGAGCACGTGGCTCGGATGGCGCCGGACACCTCGTCTTGTATAACATAAACGTTTTAGAAACAAAGGAAATAAAAACCGTCAGTCTGAATCTGATAGCTATTACATCTTGTGCTAACGCACTCTGGCTGGTGTAGCCATGTTATCGTATTTCAAATCTTCAAATCAACATGGCGCATTACTTATGTGTAAGCGATTTCGGGCTGCATTTTGGGAACCTATTTGTCACTGAGAATGCAAGTCAAAACAACATGTATACGCAACCGAGACACGTTTCTAATAGGGTTTATGTCATCTCATCAGGAAAAGTCAGTTCATGCATTTAGGATGATGTCAGCGTTTCTTTTTAGATGCATTTCTGTCTGACCGTCAGTCGGTCACGATTGAGTTTGAAATCGCATTTTCGTTGGTATGTCACGCTTAAGTTTGAAATACATTTTTCGCCGATCTGTTACGCTTAAGTTTGAAATAGAATTTTCGTTGGTGTGTCACGCTTAAGTTTGAAATACATTTTTCACCGGTCTGTTACGCTTAAGTTTGAAATAGAATTTTCGGTGGTGTGTCACGCTTAAGTTTGAAATACATTTTTCGCCGGTCTGTTACGCTTAAGTTTGAAATAGAATTTTCGTTGGTGTGTCACGCTTTACTTTGAAATACATTTTTCGTTGGTCTGTTACGCTTTAGTTTGAAATACATTTTTCGCCGGTCTGTTACGCTTAAGTTTGAAATAGAATTTCTGTTGGTGTGTCACGCTTTACTTTGAAATACATTTTTCACCGGTCTGTTACGCTTTACTTTGAATACATTTTTCGCCGGTCTGTTACGCTTTAGTTTGAAATACAATTTTCGTCGGTCTGTTACGCTTTAGTTTGAAATACATTTTTCGCCGGTCTGTTACGCTTAAGTTTGAAATAGAATTTTCGTTGGTGTGTCACGCTTTACTTTGAAATACATTTTTCGCCGGTCTGTTACGCTTTACTTTGAAATACATTTTTCGCCGGTCTGTTACGCTTTAGTTTGAAATACAATTTTCGTCGGTCTGTTACGCTTTAGTTTGAAATACATTTTTCGCCGGTCTGTTACGCTTAAGTTTGAAATAGAATTTTCGTTGGTGTGTCACGCTTTACTTTGAAATACATTTTTCGCCGGTCTGTTACGCTTTAGTTTGAAATACAATTTTCGTCGGTCTGTTACGCTTTAGTTTGAAATACATTTTTCGCCGGTCTGTTACGCTTAAGTTTGAAATAGAATTTTCGTTGGTGTGTCACGCTTTACTTTGAAATACATTTTTCGCCGGTCTGTTACGCTTTACTTTGAAATACATTTTTCGCCGGTCTGTTACGCTTTACTTTGAAATACATTTTTCGCCGGTCTGTTACGCTTAAGTTTGAAATAGAATTTTCGTTGGTGTGTCACGCTTTAGTTTGAAATACATTTTTCGCCGGTCTGTTACGCTTAAGTTTGAAATAGAATTTTCGTTGGTGTGTCACGCTTTACTTTGAAATACATTTTTCGCCGGTCTGTTACGCTTAAGTTTGAAATACAATTTTCGTCGGTCTGTTACGCTTTAGTTTGAAATACATTTTTCGCCGGTCTGTTACGCTTAAGTTTGAAATAGAATTTTCGTTGGTGTGTCACGCTTTACTTTGAAATACATTTTTCGCCGGTCTGTTACGCTTTACTTTGAAATACATTTTTCGCCGGTCTGTTACGCTTTAGTTTGAAATAGAATTTTCGTCGGTCTGTTACGCTTTAGTTTGAAATACATTTTTCGCCGGTCTGTTACGCTTAAGTTTGAAATAGAATTTTCGTTGGTGTGTTACGCTTTACTTTGAAATACATTTTTCGCCGGTCTGTTACGCTTTACTTTGAAATACAATTTTCGTCGGTCTGTTACGCTTTAGTTTGAAATACATTTTTCGCCGGTCTGTTACGCTTAAGTTTGAAATAGAATTTTCGTTGGTGTGTCACGCTTTACTTTGAAATACATTTTTCGCCGGTCTGTTACGCTTTACTTTGAAATACATTTTTCGCCGGTCTGTTACGCTTTAGTTTGAAATAGAATTTTCGCTGGTCTGTTACGCTTTAGTTTGAAATACATTTTTCACCGGTCTGTTACGCTTAAGTTTGAAATAGAATTTTCGTTGGTCTGTCACGCTTTACTTTGAAATACATTTTTCGCCGGTCTGTTACGCTTTAGTTTGAAATACAATTTTCGTCGGTCTGTTACGCTTAAGTTAGAAATACAATTTTCGTCGGTCTGTTACGCTAAAGTTTGAAATAGTATTTTCGTTGTTCTGTCACACTTGAGTTCAAAATAGCATTTTCGTCGAGTTGTCACGCTTAAATTCGAAATAGCATTTTTGTCGTTCTGTAACACTTGAACGAAAAATTAAATTACTGACGCAATTCAATGATTATATGATTATATAAATGTTAGTGCGAACAATGACGGAGCATATAACTTTTTATCGTCATTTTTGACGGAGAGTGTGCATATATATATATATATATATATATATATATATATATATATATATATATATATATATATATATATATGGTAAGTTGTTACGTAAAATTGAGATAAATCAAATTAGAACATTATTTATATCAGTTCCAAAAACTATATATTCAATTATGAATATTTGTTTATCTACATGCGTATACGTTTCATTATTCCGGAATCATCAGTGTAGAGATAATTATCCAAACCGGTCACGGGATTCGAACCCCCAGAACAAAAATCATGTTCTCATCTCAGATTCTGAAGTCTTAACCCTTGCTGCCACCATGAACAACTACATAAATTGGTGAGAGTTTAAACCTATTGTACCAAGCTGGTGCGATAGTCAACCGGCGTAAACAGTGTTCAACTTATGAAGGAACATGCATTAAAGCTATGATTTTGACGGTTGTATTAATACTACTCGCTACAGTGCCCAACCTAAATTCGGGGCGACAAATAATTATAAATATTTGTGTGTGTGTGTGTGTGTGTGCGCGCGCGCGTGCGTGCGTGCGTGTGTGTGTGTGTGTGTGTGTGTGTGTGTGTGTGTGTACGATACTGTCATTCAAAGGAAATCCGATTCTGTAAAGAAGCGTGTGACCTTTTAGTCAAGTGCGCTGCCACCCAAATGTTTTGGGCGGACGACACACAAAAAGGCGGGAGAAAATTGCCTTTGTTTATTCAGTAACGCCAGAGGAATGATCAAAACAAACGGATCCGATTCTCCTTCTCTCGAAATTGACCCGACGCCATTATTAACCGGAAACTGAATCGATAACAACCTTTAAGGAGTTCATCCATAGAATCGACCTATCAAACTGGGTCACTTGGATTCAGGACGAGGCTGGCAATTTTTCTTTTTTTTTGCTTATTGAACTCGTGTTATATAATCAGAGTAGGAAGGAGGGAAGAGGGAAGGAAGGAGGGAAGGGGGAAGGAAGGAGGGAAGGGGGGAGGAAGGAGGGAAGGGGGAAGGAAGGAGGGAAGGGGGGGGGAGGAAGGAGTGTAGGAAGACGAACGTTGAAGGAACTCGTTTCAGTGACAACGTGTTTACACGATGGCGACAAGTCGACTTCACGAATCCTTATGAGTAATGAAATGGGGCCAGCTGACCTTTATCATTTTCAAACTTCATATGACTGTACGAGTTACACAATCGTGTAAGGCATACGTATAATTCTCTCTCACCACACACACACACACACACACACACACACACACACACACACACACACACACACACACACACACGCACACATATATATATATACATTTTACATTTAACATTTAACATTTAATTTTGAATAAATAATATTTGTAAGAAAAAATATCTTTAATGGTGATCATTGGTGTCCGGAAAGGAATGCTTTGGTAAGCCTTCATAAAATCACATATAAATGCTCTGTACTCTGTAATCGAGTATCATCGAGCTTGTTTTTATTGGAACAGCCCCGGTCTTCACGGAATGATCTATTTTATAAGTGAAAAATCTCTCTCTCTCTCTCTCTCTCTCTCTCTCTCTCTCTCTCTATATATATATATATATATATATATATATATATATATATATATATATATATATATATAAAGGAGTATTGATTTACTCCTCTCCAGGAGTTAGGCACAAGGCCAGTTTTTTATCTTACTAGTAAGATGTGACCCAAGGTCGGGTCGGGAAAGTGGGGTTTGAAAAGCCAGCGCCCGAGAGGTGAGCACTCTGGCCATTAAAAATTGCCTGGACAGCCCCGTCGGCATTACCCGGTAGGGGCGCCTCAGGTAGTAAGCAATAAACTTACTCCTCCCCAAAGAGGGGAGGCAATGCCTGGGAGGGTGGACCTCCTAGAACTGCATAGGACAGACCCATAGACCGGCGTAAATCAAGCCCCGAAGGCCAAGACAATACCAGTCTATGTGATGTAGTATGCATCCGAACAGATACTACACTTTGATCTTAGCCAAAAGGCCAAGAAGGAGTAAGGCTACCAACATTTGTAAAATGTTTTTTTCAACATTTATTTATTATTTTGTTATTTTATCATTTTATATAACGCGTTTCAAGCGGTGGCCCGCTTTCATCAGATATGTAAATCCATTTGAAGAAATGTCTTTCGATTTGAAAGAATGTTGTTTCATTTGAGGAAATGTGTTATAACACATTTCCTCAAATGAAACAACATTCATTACTAAACGTATGCGGATATTAGAAAATATTTATTATATTACATATGTTTCATCTTAATCAAGAATCATCAGTGTGGCTAGGTATAACTGCACCACCGGTCGCAGGATTCGAAACCCGGACTGAAGTCACTTTTTACTTCTATCCGACATCTTTGCTTCCGCAGCCACCGAGACAGCTATACAAAAAGGAAAGGGAAATATAACTATATTCATTAAGTGAACACAGGCAGCCTCCGTAGAGTAGTAAACCAAGGGGAGGGAACTTTGTAATATTGCTTTAGTTAAAAGCTTTCCATATTTTCCTTACAGAGTGCTCGTCCTTGAAGAAAGCTTTAAATAATTCTTTATACTAAATATTTTTCAATATTTACTTAGATATATGTTTAATCTTAATTAAGAATCATCAGTATGGTTAGGTATAACTGTACCATCGGTCGCAGGATTCGAATCCCGGACTGAAATCATCTTTAGAGAGATAAAGAGAGAGAGAGAGAGAGAGAGAGAGAGAGAGAGAGAGAGAGAGAGAAAGAGAGGGCTCATGTAGTTTGGAGACTCGTAACACTGTCAGTTTGTGTTTCCGCTAATTAATTCTAAGGATATAAGTCGTACGACTTGAATATTTCTAAATAATTCAAATTTATCTTTTGAGGGCTCATCAGTATAGATTAAAACAACTGGCTTACTTACGAACAGGTTCGACCTTACAACTCTGGATCTTGTAACCAAACGTTGTTAGCCCCTTGTATAGCAGGTCAGCTGCGCGATTGAGACATGTAAATACGGTTTTAATACAAACTCGTTCCTCTAATTAGATCTAAAGTGTTCAACCAAAGGGAGGGAAGTATAGCGTTATTGCCAGCGCGATATAATTATTTTGTCCCAATCAAAGTATATATATATATATATATATATATATATATATATATATATATATATATATATATATATATAATAAATATTTGTTTTTGTTTATTATCAGCATAGAGATATGACTATTCACTATCGGTCATGCGATTCGAAACCCCGGATTATGAGTATTTTGCAACTCAAATCCCGACGTCCCGAACTACTCGGCCAATGCTGAACAGCGAATAAACGGTGATAATTTTAACACTTTATGTGGCGGCTTGACGTCATAAGAGCGTTCTCCTTAATGAAAGGAACGATGCATTTAAAGCTAGCGACGTCATGCTGTGTTAATACTACACTTGCAGTGCTCTTCTTAGAACTACACACACACACACACACACACACACACACACACACACACACACACACACACATATATATATATATATATATGGGTTACCGAAAAAAAAAACTGAACAAATGTTACCTCTGATTTCAATATTTAAACCGTAAATTTAAACAAAATTATGTTGATTCACAAAATTTGGTCACAGGTTGATCATTTACAAAAAAGAAAGGGTTTAGTTGTAATAGTATGGGGGCATTTAAATTAGTCATAATTTTTACCGACGAAGAAGAGAGACTTGAAACGATAAAATGAAAAAGCGAATCCCTTTGTTAAAGAATTAGTAAAAAAATTGTGTTAGGAATTTTTATGACGTCAGTCAACGGACAATGTTCAGAATAGCTCATAAGAATTTGGTAAACGAATACAATTCCGAAGTATACTAACGCAAAGTGTATCCGGATTTTAGGTGAGAAATATTGTGTAAACAATGAAGAAACGTAAGGAATTTTGCTTACGTCAATCGTTACGTAACAAAAAAGAATCGATATAGATAAAAAGACAGAGCGGGAGATCTACACACGAACGAATTTACACAGCAAGGAACACACACGCATGCAAACCATCGCAGAAATTCGAGTAGCAGTTTATCTACAAAAATAACAACGAACTTAGCTTGTTGTCGTGTTACTCGCATTAATAAACAAATACAAACTATTAAAGTAAGAAGGTAATCATTGTACGTATTTTCTTTTAGTGTTTTCTGTGAACTAACAACAACACTTAAAAAGAGCAAAACATAGTTGATGATAATCCAGTGAAAGCATTCGAGAAATTACAACTACTTTCAGATCGTTTTTTTCATAAGTTATTTACTTTATTTTCGCTATTCTAAAAAAACAATTGCTGCGGAGATAAACTTCCAGTATACATTGTAAACGTATTCTTAGTTGAGATTTTTGTAGTGGCTACAGAGTATTCTAATACTGAAAATCTTGCACCTTTATCTTATTTGAATTATATTATTTGGATTATTCGAACTATCATTCTCATCTTGGATGTTATTCTCATAACGTTTCGGTCGATCTATATTCCTGGCACGGTGGCTAAGTGGTTAACGACGCGGACTGAAGACCTGGGTGTGCCGGGTTCGAATCCAGTTTGTTCCACAGAAACACTTTCATCAAATCCCACACCTGACCTTGTGTCTAACCTCCTGGAGAGGAGGTAAATAAAATACTCCTACGTTCTTCAGGTGCATCTTGTCAAACTCGGGAATTTTTATGTCAAACTCGGGAATCAATACGGAATTAAAAACTGAACCTTTTATTTAATATCCAGGGTGATTATTCTTGTTCTATCAGCCATGATCGTGCAGAAGCCTTCAATCAATAAATTTTTTTATTCGGACTTTTTAAAAGTGAGGCTTGATAATTTGCATCATTTGGACTACCGTTTTAATCTTGAATGGTATTCTCACAACGTTTCGGCTGATGTGATCTCCGACCTTCTTTAGGTTGTTCTTGTCAAACTCGAAGATCTTTATTTCAAACTCGGGAATCTGTATGGGATTTCGAACTGAATTCTTTATTTAATCCAGGGAGGTAACTTGCTCTCGTTCCGTCGGCGATGACCGGGTAGAAGTCTTAAGTAATTCGTAATTGTATTCTTAGTATCGCCCGTACTGAGGATTGAACCTTCAAACTTTCAGAAGAATGTCCCTTAGAACTTATTATTATTATTATTAAACCTAGCACGTTTATTCGTAGCGCCACAGGTCATTGCGACCGAAACGTTGTAAGAATAACATCCAAGATGAGAACAGTAGTCCGAATAATCCAAATAATCCAAATAATCAATCCTCATCTAAAAAAATTTCGAAACATTTCTTACACATGTTAATTAATCTTTTTCGTTCTATTCGTAATCAAAAAACAGAAACATGTTCAATTGTTGTAATCTGTCACCTAATCCGTTTCTCTTCTGGAAAACTTTGACTTAACATTGATTAACCTCGTCCACAAAGAAATTCTATTCACTGTTTCATTGATATAATTCTACCTTGGCACCCACTTTAATTCGGTGGTATTGTTACTAAATTATTGTTACTAAATTATTGTTACTAAATCATTGTTACTAAATCATTGTTACTAAATTATTGTTACTTAATCATTGTTACTAAATTATTGTTACTAAATCATTGTTACTACATTATTGTTACTAAATCATTGTTACTAAATTATTGTTACTAAATTATTGTTACTAAATCATTGTTACTAAATTATTGTTACTAAATCATTGTTACTAAATTATTGTTACTAAATTATTGTTACTAAATTATTGTTACTAAATCATTGTTACTAAATCATTGTTACTAAATTATTGTTACTAAATTATTGTTACTAAATCATTGTTACTAAATTATTGTTACTAAATTATTGTTACTAAATCATTGTTACTTAATAATTGTTACTAAATTATTGTTACTAAATTATTGTTTCTAAATTATTGTTACTAAATTATTGTTACTAAATCATTGTTACTAAATTATTGTTACTAAATAATTGTTACTAAATTATTGTTACTAAATTATTGTTACTAAATTATTGTTACTTAATCATTGTTACTAAATCATTGTTACTAAATCATTGTTACTAAATTATTGTTACTAAATCATTGTTACTAAATCATTGTTACTAAATTACTGTTACTAAATCATTGTTACTAAATTATTGTTACTAAATTATTGTTACTAAATTATTGTTACTAAATCATTGTTACTAAATTATTGTAACTAAATCATTGTTACTAAATTATTGTTACTAAATTATTGTTACTAAATCATTGTTACTAAATCATTGTTACTAAATTATTGTTACTAAATTATTGTTACTAAATCATTGTTACTAAATCATTGTTACTAAATCATTGTTACTAAATTATTGTTACCAAATTATTGTTACTAAATAATTGTTACTAAATTATTGTTACTAAATTATTGTTACTAAATTATTGTAACTAAATTATTGTTACTAAATCATTGTTACTAAATTATCGTTACTAAATTATTGTTACTAAATTATTGTTACTAAATCATTGTTACTAAATTATTGTTACTAAATCATTGTTACTAAATTACTGTTACTAAATTATTGTTACTAAATTATTGTTACTAAATTATTGTTACTAAATCATTGTTACTAAATTATTGTTACTAAATTATTGTTACTAAATAATTGTTACTAAATTATTGTTTCTAAATCATTGTTACTAAATTATTGTTTCTAAATCATTGTTACTAAATTATTGTTACTAAATTATTGTTACTAAATTATTGTTACTAATTTATTGTTACTAAATCATTGTTACTAAATTATTGTTACTAAATCATTGGTACTAAATCATTGTTACTAAATTAATGTTACTAAATCATTGTTACTAAATTATTGTTACTAAATCATTGTTACTAAATCATTGTTACTAAATTATTGTTACTAAATTATTGTTACTAAATTATTGTTACTAAATCATTGTTACTAAATTATTGTTACTAAATTATTGTTACTAAATCATTGTTACTAAATTATTGTTACTAAATTATTGTAACTAAATCATTGTTACTAAATCATTGTTACTAAATTATTGTTACTAAATCATTGTTACTGAATTATTGTTACTAAATTATTGTTTCTAAATTATTGTTACTAAATTATTGTTACTAAATCATTGTTACTAAATTATTGTTACTAAATCATTGTTACTAAAGTATTGTTACTAAATCATTGTTACTGAATTATTGTTACTAAATAATTGTTACTAAATTATTGTTACTAAATTATTGTTACTAAATCATTGTTGCTAAATCATTGTTACTAAATTATTGTTACTAAATTATTGTTACTAAATCATTGTTACTAATATATTGTTACTAAATCATTGTTACTAAATTATTGTTACTAAATTATTGTTACATAATCATTGTTACTAAATCATTGTTACTAAATTATTGTTACTAAATTATTGTTACTAAATTATTGTTACTAATTTATTGTTACTAAATCATTGTTACTAAATTATTGTTACTAAATCATTGGTACTAAATCATTGTTACTAAATTAATGTTACTAAATCATTGTTACTAAATCATTGTTACTAAATTATTGTTACTAAATTATTGTTACTAAATCATTGTTACTAAATCATTGTTACTAAATTATTGTTACTAAATTATTGTTACTAAATCATTGTTACTAAATTATCGTTACTAAATTATTGTTACTAAATTATTGTTACTAAATCATTGTTACTAAATTATTGTTACTAAATCATTGTTACTAAATTACTGTTACTAAATTATTGTTACTAAATTATTGTTACTAAATTATTGTTACTAAATCATTGTTACTAAATTATTGTTACTAAATTATTGTTACTAAATAATTGTTACTAAATTATTGTTTCTAAATCATTGTTACTAAATTATTGTTTCTAAATCATTGTTACTAAATTATTGTTACTAAATTATTGTTACTAAATTATTGTTACTAAATTATTGTTACTAATTTATTGTTACTAAATCATTGTTACTAAATTATTGTTACTAAATCATTGGTACTAAATCATTGTTACTAAATTAATGTTACTAAATCATTGTTACTAAATTATTGTTACTAAATCATTGTTACTAAATCATTGTTACTAAATTATTGTTACTAAATTATTGTTACTAAATTATTGTTACTAAATCATTGTTACTAAATTATTGTTACTAAATTATTGTTACTAAATCATTGTTACTAAATTATTGTTACTAAATTATTGTAACTAAATCATTGTTACTAAATCATTGTTACTAAATTATTGTTACTAAATCATTGTTACTGAATTATTGTTACTAAATTATTGTTTCTAAATTATTGTTACTAAATTATTGTTACTACATCATGGTTACTAAATTATTGTTACTAAATCATTGTTACTAAAGTATTGTTACTAAATCATTGTTACTGAATTATTGTTACTAAATAATTGTTACTAAATTATTGTTACTAAATTATTGTTACTAAATCATTGTTGCTAAATCATTGTTACTAAATTATTGTTACTAAATTATTGTTACTAAATCATTGTTACTAATATATTGTTACTAAATCATTGTTACTAAATTAGTGTTACTAAATTATTGTTACATAATCATTGTTACTAAATCATTGTTACTAAATTATTGTTACTAAATTATTGTTACTAAATTATTGTTACTAATTTATTGTTACTAAATCATTGTTACTAAATTATTGTTACTAAATCATTGGTACTAAATCATTGTTACTAAATTAATGTTACTAAATCATTGTTACTAAATTATTGTTACTAAATCATTGTTACTAAATCATTGTTACTAAATTATTGTTACTAAATTATTGTTACTAAATCATTGTTACTAAATCATTGTTACTAAATTATTGTTACTAAATTATTGTTACTAAATCATTGTTACTAAATTATTGTTACTAAATTATTGTAACTAAATCATTGTTACTAAATCATTGTTACTAAATTATTGTAACTTAATCATTGTTACTGAATTATTGTTACTAAATTATTGTTTCTAAATTATTGTTACTAAATTATTGTTACTAAATCATTGTTACTAAATTATTGTTACTAAATCCTTGTTACTAAAGTATTGTTACTAAATCATTGTTACTGAATTATTGTTACTAAATCATTGTTACTAAATTATTGTTACTAAATTATTGTTACTAAATTATTGTTACTAAATCATTGTTACTAAATCATTGTTACTTAATTATTGTTACTAAATTATTGTTACTAAATCATTGTTACTAATATATTGTTACTAAATCATTGTTACTAAATTAGTGTTACTAAATTATTGTTACATAATCATTGTTACTAAATCATTGTTACTAAATTATTGTTACTAAAGTATTGTTACTAAATTATTGTTACTAAATCATTGTTACTAATATATTGTTACTAAATCATTGTTACTAAATTATTGTTACTAAATTATTGTTACTAAATCATTGTTACTAAATTATTGTTACTAAATTATTGTTACTAAATCATTGTTACTAAATTATTGTTACTAAATTATTGTTACTAAATTATTGTTACTAAATCATTGTTACTAAATTATTGTTACTCAACCATTGTTACTAAATTATTGTTACTAAATTATTGTTACTAAATTATTGTTACTAAATCATTGTTACTAAATCATTGTTACTAAATTATTGTTACTAAATCATTGTTACTAAATTATTGTTACTAAATCATTGTTACTAAATCATTGTTACTAAATTATTGTTACTAAATTAGTGTTACTAAATAATTGTAACTAAATTATTGTTACTAAATTATTGTTACTAAATCATTGTTACTAAATTATTGTTACTAAATCATTGTTACTAAATTATTGTTACTAAATTATTGTTACTAAATCATTGTTACTTAATAATTGTTACTAAATTATTGTTACTAAATTATTGTTTCTAAATTATTGTTACTAAATTATTGTTACTAAATCATTGTTACTAAATTATTGTTACTAAATAATTGTTACTAAATTATTGTTACTAAATTATTGTTACTAAATTATTGTTACTTAATCATTGTTACTAAATCATTGTTACTAAATCATTGTTACTAAATTATTGTTACTAAATCATTGTTACTAAATCATTGTTACTAAATTACTGTTACTAAATCATTGTTACTAAATTATTGTTACTAAATTATTGTTACTAAATTATTGTTACTAAATCATTGTTACTAAATTATTGTAACTAAATCATTGTTACTAAATTATTGTTACTAAATTATTGTTACTAAATCATTGTTACTAAATCATTGTTACTAAATTATTGTTACTAAATTATTGTTACTAAATCATTGTTACTAAATCATTGTTACTAAATCATTGTTACTAAATTATTGTTACCAAATTATTGTTACTAAATAATTGTTACTAAATTATTGTTACTAAATTATTGTTACTAAATTATTGTAACTAAATTATTGTTACTAAATCATTGTTACTAAATTATCGTTACTAAATTATTGTTACTAAATTATTGTTACTAAATCATTGTTACTAAATTATTGTTACTAAATCATTGTTACTAAATTACTGTTACTAAATTATTGTTACTAAATTATTGTTACTAAATTATTGTTACTAAATCATTGTTACTAAATTATTGTTACTAAATTATTGTTACTAAATAATTGTTACTAAATTATTGTTTCTAAATCATTGTTACTAAATTATTGTTTCTAAATCATTGTTACTAAATTATTGTTACTAAATTATTGTTACTAAATTATTGTTACTAATTTATTGTTACTAAATCATTGTTACTAAATTATTGTTACTAAATCATTGGTACTAAATCATTGTTACTAAATTAATGTTACTAAATCATTGTTACTAAATTATTGTTACTAAATCATTGTTACTAAATCATTGTTACTAAATTATTGTTACTAAATTATTGTTACTAAATTATTGTTACTAAATCATTGTTACTAAATTATTGTTACTAAATTATTGTTACTAAATCATTGTTACTAAATTATTGTTACTAAATTATTGTAACTAAATCATTGTTACTAAATCATTGTTACTAAATTATTGTTACTAAATCATTGTTACTGAATTATTGTTACTAAATTATTGTTTCTAAATTATTGTTACTAAATTATTGTTACTAAATCATTGTTACTAAATTATTGTTACTAAATCATTGTTACTAAAGTATTGTTACTAAATCATTGTTACTGAATTATTGTTACTAAATAATTGTTACTAAATTATTGTTACTAAATTATTGTTACTAAATCATTGTTGCTAAATCATTGTTACTAAATTATTGTTACTAAATTATTGTTACTAAATCATTGTTACTAATATATTGTTACTAAATCATTGTTACTAAATTATTGTTACTAAATTATTGTTACATAATCATTGTTACTAAATCATTGTTACTAAATTATTGTTACTAAATTATTGTTACTAAATTATTGTTACTAATTTATTGTTACTAAATCATTGTTACTAAATTATTGTTACTAAATCATTGGTACTAAATCATTGTTACTAAATTAATGTTACTAAATCATTGTTACTAAATCATTGTTACTAAATTATTGTTACTAAATTATTGTTACTAAATCATTGTTACTAAATCATTGTTACTAAATTATTGTTACTAAATTATTGTTACTAAATCATTGTTACTAAATTATCGTTACTAAATTATTGTTACTAAATTATTGTTACTAAATCATTGTTACTAAATTATTGTTACTAAATCATTGTTACTAAATTACTGTTACTAAATTATTGTTACTAAATTATTGTTACTAAATTATTGTTACTAAATCATTGTTACTAAATTATTGTTACTAAATTATTGTTACTAAATAATTGTTACTAAATTATTGTTTCTAAATCATTGTTACTAAATTATTGTTTCTAAATCATTGTTACTAAATTATTGTTACTAAATTATTGTTACTAAATTATTGTTACTAAATTATTGTTACTAATTTATTGTTACTAAATCATTGTTACTAAATTATTGTTACTAAATCATTGGTACTAAATCATTGTTACTAAATTAATGTTACTAAATCATTGTTACTAAATTATTGTTACTAAATCATTGTTACTAAATCATTGTTACTAAATTATTGTTACTAAATTATTGTTACTAAATTATTGTTACTAAATCATTGTTACTAAATTATTGTTACTAAATTATTGTTACTAAATCATTGTTACTAAATTATTGTTACTAAATTATTGTAACTAAATCATTGTTACTAAATCATTGTTACTAAATTATTGTTACTAAATCATTGTTACTGAATTATTGTTACTAAATTATTGTTTCTAAATTATTGTTACTAAATTATTGTTACTACATCATGGTTACTAAATTATTGTTACTAAATCATTGTTACTAAAGTATTGTTACTAAATCATTGTTACTGAATTATTGTTACTAAATAATTGTTACTAAATTATTGTTACTAAATTATTGTTACTAAATCATTGTTGCTAAATCATTGTTACTAAATTATTGTTACTAAATTATTGTTACTAAATCATTGTTACTAATATATTGTTACTAAATCATTGTTACTAAATTAGTGTTACTAAATTATTGTTACATAATCATTGTTACTAAATCATTGTTACTAAATTATTGTTACTAAATTATTGTTACTAAATTATTGTTACTAATTTATTGTTACTAAATCATTGTTACTAAATTATTGTTACTAAATCATTGGTACTAAATCATTGTTACTAAATTAATGTTACTAAATCATTGTTACTAAATTATTGTTACTAAATCATTGTTACTAAATCATTGTTACTAAATTATTGTTACTAAATTATTGTTACTAAATCATTGTTACTAAATCATTGTTACTAAATTATTGTTACTAAATTATTGTTACTAAATCATTGTTACTAAATTATTGTTACTAAATTATTGTAACTAAATCATTGTTACTAAATCATTGTTACTAAATTATTGTAACTTAATCATTGTTACTGAATTATTGTTACTAAATTATTGTTTCTAAATTATTGTTACTAAATTATTGTTACTAAATCATTGTTACTAAATTATTGTTACTAAATCCTTGTTACTAAAGTATTGTTACTAAATCATTGTTACTGAATTATTGTTACTAAATCATTGTTACTAAATTATTGTTACTAAATTATTGTTACTAAATTATTGTTACTAAATCATTGTTACTAAATCATTGTTACTTAATTATTGTTACTAAATTATTGTTACTAAATCATTGTTACTAATATATTGTTACTAAATCATTGTTACTAAATTAGTGTTACTAAATTATTGTTACATAATCATTGTTACTAAATCATTGTTACTAAATTATTGTTACTAAAGTATTGTTACTAAATTATTGTTACTAAATCATTGTTACTAATATATTGTTACTAAATCATTGTTACTAAATTATTGTTACTAAATTATTGTTACTAAATCATTGTTACTAAATTATTGTTACTAAATTATTGTTACTAAATCATTGTTACTAAATTATTGTTACTAAATTATTGTTACTAAATTATTGTTACTAAATCATTGTTACTAAATTATTGTTACTCAACCATTGTTACTAAATTATTGTTACTAAATTATTGTTACTAAATTATTGTTACTAAATCATTGTTACTAAATCATTGTTACTAAATTATTGTTACTAAATCATTGTTACTAAATTATTGTTACTAAATCATTGTTACTAAATCATTGTTACTAAATTATTGTTACTAAATTAGTGTTACTAAATAATTGTAACTAAATTATTGTTACTAAATTATTGTTACTAAATCATTGTTACTAAATTATTGTTACTAAATCATTGTTACTAAATTATTGTTACTAAATTATTGTTACTAAATCATTGTTACTAAATCATTGTTACTAAATCATTGTTACTAAATTAGTGTTACTAAATCATTGTTACTAAATCATTGTTACTAAATTATTGTTACTAAATCATTGTTACTAAATTATTGTTACTAAATTATTGTTACTAAATTATTGTTACTAAATTATTGTTACTAAATCATTGTTACTAAATTATTGTTACTAAATCATTGTTACTAAAGTATTGTTACTAAATCATTGTTACTAAATTATTGTTACTAAATTATTGTTACTAAATTATTGTTACTAAATTATTGTTACTAAATCATTGTTACTAAATTATTGTTACTAAATTATTCTAACTAAATTATTCTAACTAAATTATTGTAACTAAATTATTGTTACTAAATTATTGTTTCTAAATTATGGTTACTAAATCATGGTTACTAAATTATTGTTACTAAATTATTGTTACTAAATTATTGTTACTAAAGTATTGTTACTAAATCATTGTTACTAAATTATGGTTACTTAATTATTGTTACTAAATTATTGTTACTAAAGTATTGTTACTAAATTATTGTTACTAAATCATTGTTACTAAATTATTGTTACTAAATCATTGTTACTAAATTATTGTTACTAAATTATTGTTACTAAATCATTGTTACTAAATCATTGTTACTAAATTATTGTTACTAAATCATTGTTACTAAATTATTGTTACTAAATCATTGTTACTAAATTATTGTTACTAAATCATTGTTACTAAATTATTGTTACTAAATTATTGTTACTAAATTATTGTTACTAAATCATTGTTACTAAATTATTGTTACTAAATCATTGTTACTAAAGTATTGTTACTAAATCATTGTTACTAAATTATTGTTACTAAATTATTGTTACTAAATTATTGTTACTAAATTATTGTTACTAAATCATTGTTACTAAATTATTGTTACTAAATTATTGTTACTAAATTATTCTAACTAAATTATTGTAACTAAATTATTGTTACTAAATTATTGTTTCTAAATTATGGTTACTAAATCATTGTTACTAAATTATTGTTACTAAATTATTGTTACTAAATTATTGTTACTAAAGTATTGTTACTAAATCATTGTTACTAAATTATTGTTACTAAATTATTGTTACTAAATTATTGTTTCTAAATTATTGTTACTAAATTATTGTTACTAAATTATGGTTACTAAATCATTGTTACTAAATCATTGTTACTAAATTATTGTTACTAAATTATTGTTACTAAATTATTGTTACTAAAGTATTGTTACTAAATCATTGTTACTAAATTATTGTTACTAAATTATTGTTACTAAATTATTGTTTCTAAATTATTGTTACTAAATTATTGTTACTAAATTATGGTTACTAAATCATTGTTACTAAATTATGGTTACTAAATCATTGTTACTAAATTATTGTTACTAAATTATTGTTACTAAATTATTCTTACTAAAGTATTGTTACTAAATCATTGTTACTAAATTATTGTTACTAAATTATTGTTACTAAATTATTGTTTCTAAATTATTCTTACTAAATTATTGTTACTAAATTATGGTTACTAAATTATTCTTACTAAAGTATTGTTACTAAATCATTGTTACTAAATCATTGTTACTAAATTATTGTTTCTAAATTATTGTTACTAAAGTATTGTTACTAAATCATTGTTACTAAATTATTGTTACTAAATTATTGTTACTAAATTATTGTTACTAAATTATTCTTACTAAAGTATTGTTACTAAATCATTGTTACTAAATCATTGTTACTAAATTATTGTTACTAAATTATTTTTTCTAAATTATTGTTACTAAATTATTGTTACTAAATTATGGTTACTAAATTATTGTTACTAAATTATTGTTACTAAATTATCTACTAATATGTTACACTCGCCATTTTTTCTTTTATCTTCTGTCGTTAAATCTTTGTCTGAATAAACAAACTCACATTTTATTTGATTTTCATTGTTTGTTTTTTACATTAACAACGTTAAAATTATTTCGTTTATTTTAATAACTTGCCCGCCAGCGATTACAATAAAAAAAAAAAACCAAAACGAAATCAACCAGTAGGTACAACTAGTAGATATATAAAATCTACTAAATATTACTCAACTTTTTTTTGTTATTATTTTATTGTCAGTCGGTCGGCACGCTTCAGTTTGAAATAGCATTTGCACCAATAAACGCGCAAACCTAAGTGACGCATCTTTTGGCCGGGATCAAAGTGTAGTATCTGTTCCGATGGATACTACACCCCCATATACCGGCATTGTCTTGGCCTTCGGGGCTTGATTTACGCCTGTCTATGGGTCTGTCCTGTGCAGTTCTAGGAGGTCCACCCTCCCAGGTTTTGTCTTCTCACGCTTTGAGAAGGGGTTAGTTTATTGCTAATCGCCTAAGGCGCCCCTACCGGGGAAATCCGACGGGGCTACCCAGGCAATTTTTAATGGCCAGAGTGCTCAACTTCTCGAGCGCTGGTTTATCAAATCCCACTTTGCCGACCTTGTGTCACATCTTACCGCTGTGGGAGGTAGATAAATAACTTAATGGACGCATCTTATTGTTAGATCCGTCCAAATTTCTATTTATATAGAGAGTTAGATATGTTTATATGTTTAGATATTTCCGTACGAAAGAAAACCTGAATAAACTAGGTATGGACTGTAAGAATTGGGAAGCATTGGCCCTCGAACACACGTGAAAGAAGAGTAGTGCAATCTTTCAAAATAATCGCATAGAGCATGAAAGACTGAAGCGTAGATTGCCCAAATGCTGGCAGAATAACTTTCATGAAGGCAGAAAGTGCCGGAAGTGTGACAAATGTGACCGTATTCTTCCACCAAACGCTGGCCATGTCAATCATCTGAAGGAGCAAAGTGTAATATCTGTTGTGATACTGCGCTTCGTTTTTTCTGTCCTCAGTCAGGGAAGGAGAAAATACCTGATTTTAAGATCGACCCAAAGCGCTCTCTGGGTGTAATTACCCAATCCTCAAAAAAAAAATTAAAGTTAGTCTCTCTTGCAGAACTGCTTCCCTGTAGACTACAACATGGTCGTCTTCAAATCCAATGTCAACAAATACTTGTTATAAACTGCCCTCATAAGTAACCAAATTTTGTTCATTCCATTCATCCTTTTAAATCCTCTCGTAATATTATTCATCATTCAACTGACAATCCATCAATCTCATTACCCTTTATCCTGGACTATCCTTGTACATGAATGCATGTATATACATGTTTGTAAGTGTGTGTGTATGTAGATATATATAAAAATCGCATAGAGCATGAAAGACTGAAGCGTAGATTGCGCAAATGCTGGCAGAATAACCTTCATGAAGGCACAAAGAGCTGTGACCGTATTCTTCTATCAAAGGATGTGTATGTCAATCATCTGAAGTCTCATGCCAGATCAGGGTCACTATCTACCTTCCATCCAAGGCCAAACATTCTGTCGTGGTGTGTAATGTGTGGGGAATTTTTTAAAGGACACATGACGGTACACAAAAATCAAATTTCACAGAGCAATCCCATTAATCTAGTCGAAGCTATTTCTTTCATCTGCCACCGATGTTTCCAGCCTTGCATGTCCGATTCTTGTCTCCAAAGTCATCTACGAAGTCATGCAAGGAAAGATAGTAATGATACTGACAACAGTTTAGGACAAAAAGACGACAATCACCCTATCTCTATGTGCAAGATTCACTCCTAAACTTCTAATGATCGGGTAATTACCCGATCATTAGAAATTTTGAAACACAGCTGCTAGGCGTAAGAGGTGATAATGTTGGCTATATTTAGTCTAATTTAGTTTTATGTAAAAGGGGGGAAGGGGTGGAAGCCCTTCGTGAAAATCCAGATACCTTCGATTGTTGTCACATTTTAGACATCAATTAATAAATATTCCCCAAATTTCAGTCTCTTTTGAGCATTTAAAAGGTTTTTAGGGGACATAATATGGGCACAACCACTCATTTGAAAATTCAAATATTTCAGATTTACATTAAATTTGATCCATAGTCATTAGACACCAATTAAGTAAGATTCCTTAAATTTAAATTTCTACTTATGACTCCTTAAGGTTAAGCCTTAAATTTTAGACGTTTTCTAGAATAAAAAAAAATGCAATGGATTTTCATCCAAATTGGAATAAGGATTCTACACATAAGGTTTAATATCATATCTTGATTTTAATATTCGCAAGGGTACATAAAAGTGGTGCAAAACCGTTCTGTTCGGAGAATTAATCTTACCCGTCGTGGGACGGCTATTCTTCTAGTATATCTATAAGATGCTTTATCGGTCGGTCTGTCTGTCATGTTTAAGTTTTAAATCTCATTTTCATCGCTAAACGCGTAGATTGAATGGACGCATCTTAATGATATTCGTTCTGGTTTTATTTACTGTTAATCATAAGAGAAGACACGAGCTGACAAGTCATTTAAGTCTTCAATTTATTCACAACGAGACGATCTTCGTGTCGGCAAAATGGCGGACGGTCGAAAATAGCACCGATGACATTTCAAGCTTCGCAAAAGAGTCTGTTTGTTAAACATGGTCTAATTACAGCTTACAACGTACAAATCGTATGACTGTAATCTAAGTCTTCACGTTGCATCTAATTTGAAAGTTCAGATGTGGGTGAATAGTTCGTTTGATGAACATCGACATGGAGAGAAACCACCGAGATCAAATAGAAGGCGTATTTTTCGCGGTTTTCTTTTCGTTCGTTCTTTCTTTTTCTCTTTTTTATTTGATTGGATTGCTTTCCTCTTTCACTCTTTCTGTCTATTTTCGCGGTTTTCTTTTCTTTCTTTCTTCATTAGATTTTCGTTCTTTCTTTTTCTCTTTTTTATTTGATTGGATTGCTTTTCTCTTTCACTCTCTCTGTCTATTTTCGCGGTTTTCTTTTCTTTCGTTCTTTTTTACTAGATTTTTTCTTTCTTTTTCTCTTTTTTATTTGATTTCTGTGTTTTCCTCTTTGGCTCTTTCTTTCCGTTTTCGCGGTTTTCTTTTCTTTCTTTTCATTTACTAGATTAGTTAAAAATGTATATTTTTCTTCTATTTTTCTTCTATTTCTTTTTTATCTGTTCTTCTTTTTTCGCTGTTTTTTTTTATTCCCCACGCCCTTCTTCTTCTTCTTCTTCTTCTTCTTCTTCTTCTTCTTCTTCTTCTTCTTCTTCTTCTTCTTCTGACTTATCGCAGCCTGGGCCCTCGTCCAGCGCTCTTAGTAGCCACGGCTACTACTTTTCCTTATCAATCCATCATACCAACCCAAATATATATATATATATATATATATATATATATATATATATATATATATATATATATATATATATATATATATATATGAATGTGTTCGAATCCTTAGACCAGCAGTAATTAACATTTCCTACACAGGATATCGCCAACTGTCATTAGCTTTAAGCCATAGTTCATTGGATAAAACTAATTCGAGCCCCCGGCACTTGACAATCTTTACATTGAGATATAACTTACATTCAGTCAGTGTCGTATGATAGCGCAGGGGTAGAGGCGCCGACTGTCAAGTTTCCAACCCGGCTTGAGGCATTAGCTGGTCTAGCCGCACTGAAGAGCTTTGATACAGCGAAACAGTCTGTATGAGGATGACTATATATATATATATATATATATATATATATATATATATATATATATATATATATATATATATATATATATGAGAAAACAGAGAGGGGAGAAATTTATATAAAATCTGCATTTGTTTCCCTTGATTAAAAGTAACTTTAACCTTTTGAATGACAAAGCGTGTTTTTTTTTTAATATAAACTGCCGAAACTTGGTATCTCTTAATCCTTCCTCTCAGGCTAAAATAATATGCATTATGATGTGGAAATAATTTGATAACTTGCCGAGGTATTTGTCAATGAGTCTATTCTTGCGATTTTTACTTTGTTTGAAGTGGAAATTGTTGGTTTTGTTCGTCTGGATACTTACGTAAACTCTGTTTTCAAGGTGATCTAATGTTTTGAAAAATGTATATTTTATTCTATGACTTAAAATAAACATCGCCATGAAACAGCTGTAAACAACTACAATACCTTTGTGTATACTCTTTATTTGGAATATGATTTGAAAATGATTTAAATCGTCAAAAATGCATACACACACATATAGCGCACTGTCTCCCCCTCTCTCTCTTTCTCTCTCTCTCTCTTTCTCTCTCTCTCTCTCTTTCTTTTTTCCCCTTCTGTCTCTTTATCATTCTTTTTCCTTTCATCAGCCGCGTTCCGACAACAACAAAAAACATGACATTTATGATCATTACTCATACAAGTGAACAATGTCGACTCTCGTATAAACTCTCGCATGAACTCTCGTGTTAACGAGATATTTAACGTCATCACATAAACAGATCAAGGCGGATTTTGCCAACAAAAAGTAATGAAGTACTTTGTTTTACTACCGAAAAGGTTAAATAATTTTTCTACACTGAAGCCAGGTCGAATTCGTTTCTGATGATGTAACCAGGTTGGGAACAAATTGTCCCAAAAACCTTCAGATACTTCGGTCGATCATTTATGAACATGTTTTGATAGTTTTAAGGAACTTTCTCTCACCACCTCTCTCTCTCACACACACACAATCTTTCTCATTTTCTATCTCCCTCCTGAACCTATCTCTCCCTCTCATTGACTCTGTTTTGATATTTTTAAGGAATTACTCTCTTTCCCCCCACCCCCATCTCTGTCTCTTTATCTCTCTGTTTTACACACACACACACACACACACACACACACACACACACACACACACACACACACACACACACACACAATCTCTCTATCATCTTCCCTCCCTTCCTCCTGAACCCCGCTCTCTCTCTCTCTCTCTCATTGTCTCTGTGTTTCTGTCCGTCTGTCTGTATCTCTCTCCTCCTCTCCTCTTTCGCTCTCTCTCTCTTTCTCTGTGTTTCGTCTCTCTCTATCTCTCTATCTCTCTCTTTCCCACACGCACACAATCTCTCATTCTCTCCCTCCCTCCTGACTGCCCCTCTCTCTCATTTTCTCTGTCTGTCTGTCTGTCTGTCTGTATCTCCCCCTTCCTCTCTCTGTAACTCTTTCTCTATGTCTATGTCTGTCTGTCTGTCTCTCTTTTTTTCTCTCTCTCCCTTTATCTTTCTCTGTCTCTGCTTGTCCACCTTATTATTTCTCTATCCCTCTAACTAACCTCTTTCTCCTCCTCTGTCTCTGTGTTTCTATCTTCTCTCTCTCTCTCTCTCTCTCTCTCTCTCTTTCTGCATCTCTCGACATATATATTAGTATCTTTTTCGACGTCCACTCGTCTCGCATACCTGCTTACTAACACACTGCAATTGTGACCAAATTTTATCGAGTGACTGTATATATGGAACTCAGCTAAATCATATAGGCTCGAATAGAATCCATTTCAAACGAGCGGGAATCCTTCCTATTGGTTGAGAATTCACAAGTTCGCACGCACATGCTAGTAACATTGTTTTTTTAATAATTATTTCGGGAAATTCACTCTTCGTTTGTCCGAAACTCGAACCGAATAATTCATTTGAGTGCATCTTATTTTCATTCGGTACAGAAGAAGGAAGAAGTAAAAAAGAAAGAGAAGAATAAGCTGAACGTACGGAGAAAGACAGAGAGTAGCTTATACAAGTTAGTATCTTTTTCACGTTCGTCTCACATGCCTACTTGGTAATACAGTACAGTTTTGACCCAACGGGGCACGTGTACGTCTTGTGTAGTATAGATATATTAGCTTAACTTTATCCAGCGATCTAAAATACAAGCACTTTCAAAATGGAACACCGAAGACTTTTTAAATACTAAAACTACACTTTGGTTTCGGGTGAGGCAACACGAGATGTCCACGAAGTATCTAATCTGCTTTTCATTATTGAAAGGGCCGGCGCTTCATACGAGATAAAACGACAAACACTAGACAGATAATGGCTGCAGCTGCCACAGTCCCTGTTTCAACAGGTCCACGTGGCCTCACGTCGAATGACCTAAATAAACAAGTTAGTCTTACAAGGAAAACACCTCTTTGCAATCGGCTAAAGTACAACACATGCTATTTACATTATTTTCTTTTTCGGACGACGTGTCCAACCACATTCTTCAGGTGTGTCTGCGTTTTTAAGTCACTGCTTATCAAGGCCCAAGGGCCACTCGAGGATAAGAGTTGATGAGTTTGTCAAGTGGATGGTCATAAAACACTGAGGATTGGTAACGATAGCGTAAACTTGGCAGAATCTGATTATCTAAGAGGACATCTCAACAAGAACTCGTTAATACATTGGTATTGAAAACGACCGTGTTGTAGTTAGCTGGTAAGCAGTCACGTGGTATTATGTTCCACAGACGAGTAGTTATTAGAAAGAAACTTTTACCATGGAAGTAATAAAAATTATTTACAGTGGTTGTAGCTAGACGAGTTTTTGTTGTGAATATTTTACAGGAGGGAACTATAGATTGGAGCTCAGTCGAAAATAACGATAGAGTAGAGAAAGACTGGCAAGCTCTCTTCTGTAAGAAAGAGGCTGTAGCGAAGAGAAGTAGACCCCCCCACTAGATTTCGAAGTCGGTTTTGTATTCTGTGAAGTCAAGAAAGGGTGCTCTGAGTGGCACCTCCCCAGATGTGGTAACAGTACGTAATCTAAATACGTATTTGACCCTTATACAGGTAGATGATTGCGTCAAGTGTGCGATTTTTTTTTCTGGGACGGTAGAATGATCCAACCATTTTTACAGCGACCTTAGCAACACATTTGATGTAAGCTTTCCATTTCAGGTCTGGGGTGAAGGTCAATCATAAAAGCTTGGTGTATGGTTCATTTATGTATTTGATATTAATGAATTCCACCATTCTGAACCGGTTTTGAATTTCAACAAATTTATTAATAACGAGATTATTCGTTCATTGTCTGTTTTATTAAATTTATTATTCTACTAAATATGATTTGATCAACATTTCTTTCGCGAAAGCTTTTTTTCCTATATATATATATATATATATATATATATATATATATATATATATATATATATATACTTTTATAACACAACATGTGAACTAAAATATATACTTAAGTTCTGGGATTGAGTTAGGTTTGGAAAGAAATGCTGCTTTAATTGCTATATATACTTTTCTGCCGTCCTCTCTGACTCTATATTGATTCAGCCGCTCTTTAATATTTCTTAATGTCTCTGTGAGCATTTTGAAAAAGAGTTACACTCTTTTTTACCATGGTCGTCATGTCATTTACTGATACAAAATAAATGCTTAAATATACCTTACTTTTGGGATTGAGTTATGTTTGAAAAATATTCTGTTTTACTTGCTTTAATTAGCCGTAAATTATAATTAACTG